>JAVIWC010000334.1:1200000-1717039 GCA_031894815.1 Creontiades dilutus
GTTGTGAGCAAAACCCGTTGAACTTCTCACCAATTCTCCCATCACTACTCTTGGGAGACGGTACTCCAGCATCTTATGGTCTTCATCAAATAAGCGTAATGCAGCTGTAGTGTATATTTCGACAAGGTGTCAAATTCCGTCTCTAAATATATGATGTAAGAAGGCGTGAACTGGGCCAAATGGAACAATTTTTTTACGAAAAGTATTTGCACAGCTTCCACTGAATCGTACTCCATGCAACCCCACACCTGAGCTGCATTGCATAAAAAAGATCTCATTATTGAGTTGGAGATAACAATCTTGGCTGATAGTGGGATGTCAGCACTCGCAAATGCTTTCCCCCAGACACAGTTCATTGCTGTCTAATCGAAACATATCGGAAAGTAATGTATGCAATACTCGGACTTCCCTTTGTTTTGTTTACAGTAATAACTGCAAGTTGTAATTAATTTTCCCCAACACAGAGACAAGTAATTAGTTGATATGATATTTAATGAAAAAAATAAATGCAATACCTTGAATTAAAAATGGAAAACAATCGATTTCTAAAAACCTGTTGCCACGAATCATTTCTAACGATTTGAAATCTACAGTTTTAGCTGGAATTGGTTTCTAACATTTATTGCTAAAATGTATACCTGTACCTATATTTCATTACCGCCAGAGTTTGATGAATAAGCTCTATAAGCGGCGCTTGAATAGATCGTCCATCACCCACACCATCCTCTCTACCGACAGGAAATTCAAAGTTTCCGAGGTTTGTGGTACAACCAGATTAAAATTAGGAGCAAAAAACAAAACAAATCAGATAAAAATAGAGAAGATATTACGATTTATCACTACCACCCCCTCCAATCGTCCCCTTTCATAATGAAAATTGAAAATTCTGAAATAGATTTAAATGCTAAACCAAAATTTTAATTGAACAAAAATATGATGACTTGAGTCGGTCGAGAATTTAGATTTCAGCAGCGATTGAAAGGATTCGCTGTTCATTCCTCCATTCCCCTTTCCCTCGTCAGCAAAAGGAACGTTTTCGTGGTTTGTTACACTTCCAGACAATAATATATACATAATAATGGGATCTAATATATAACGGGATCGAACAAGAAAAAGAACGAGGCAAATCAGTTAATAATTCTGAGTGCTTCGCGTCAACAGAACTAATCACACACCAAGACATACGCCTACCATATTTTTACGGATTTGGTCATAAAATTGTACGAAATAGATTTGTAGTCTCAGTTACTTTATTCTCGAGTTTCAGTCCTCTCATACCTCCTTGGGTCAATTGAGATATTGATTGAGGAAGCTTGCTAGAGGAACTTATAAGAGATATAGTAGAAAAGGAGATAGAGCATAATTATATACAATGCAGATTATCGAAGATTTATTTAAGTTCCGATACCTCAGTCTCAGTTTTCTTTGAGCTTGTGGAGCTGGACGCTGGGCTGTGAGAAGAATGTTTCCCCGGACTGGGTCTCCCTGGAGGCAACTTCTTCTGTAAATGAATGAACAAAAGTTGTTCCCAAGATCGATATAACTTATATAATTACTATTGAACTTACACTAAGTACAAATATTTCTACCCATAAGTAACATCGAGTGTATAAACGCAAACCACATCAATTTTCTAATGTCGATTTTTATTTTCTTGTGAGGATAAAACAATTGGATAAGATCTATTGAGGACTATCATCTGGTATATCCGCAATTAGCAAAAGTGTCCCGTCAGCCCGTTTCAAGCGTATATTTCGTATGTTTTGTACAAAGACCGAGTGCCACTGGTCACCACGTTTTTCATTGGAGCTCAAAAATTAAATAGTGTACTTCGTGAACAACAACCCATTCTGACATCCAACACGCAAACAAGAGGCATTTTTTAAGACACACCATCGACAAGCTAAAAACATTGAAGAAATTTCATCGCATTCTCGAACAGAGTCACTCGAATCAGACTTACATCTTTGAAGCTGACTCAGATGTAAAGTCTGAATCTCGTGATCGAAAGTGGTGAATTCACGTTGGTTAACTAGAACTTTGAGTTCACCAGTTGATTTGCCAAAAATGTGACAGCAATCGAAAAGGTTTTTATTATGGCGAAGCATCACAGCTGAATCTCAAAGTCAATAACCACCGAGCTTCAGTCACGCACAATCGGCCACTTCCCATCAACGAGCATGCAAGATCTCACGGTGCATCATTTGATGAGTGTTTTCGAGTGAAAGACCTCAAAAACACGCCAGATACCAGCCAGAAAGGGCATTCAAGTGGGTTCTAAAAGCAAATCAACATCCTGTCCCCAACATTAATGAACAGTCATCACATCTCCCTATCAATAACTCATCCAATTATAACATACAATTATTTTTTCATTTTATTCTTACCTTGTGATCAAGATATTATTCGGAATATCAAAAACATATTTATTCTTTGATTTTTCCTCGTGATTTAAAAACTACAAACTATATATAACTTATGTTTCTTCAATCACCAACGAACTTTTTAAAGAGCAATCTTTATTCGACACACAACTCAAACACAAAGCAATGAGCTCGAATTTATGAAACAAAAGGGAGTGTGACTATCCCGCGACACGGTTGAACGGAAGATTGCCGGCTGAAGGCCGAGCAGGAGAATATAAAGGGTCTTGTGCTGATGTAAGCAGGAAAGGGGCAAGCCGGTCTACAACGTATTTGTAGACAGGGTGTCCCAGGAGTTATGCACAATTCGACTCCAACGTGTTGTACAACTCATTTCCGAACAAAAATGTTTCCTACCAATTTTTTGCCAGAGTCCTCGTTTCCGAGTTATTCGCGGTTTAAGATTTTCTTCGTGTTTTCGGTCTTATGTCATTAAAACTGTCATAACTTTCTCAATTTTAGATATAGCTCCAATTTGGTGACACCATTGGAATGAACGTTAAATTTTCAATCTATTTGATATTAGAAAACATTTTTTTTTATTGCATTGAAGACATGGCAGTTTTGTCAAAATCTTGAAATTGCCTGTTTTTCATCTCGCCTAGAAACCCCATTAATGCTTGACGCAGAACTGTGCAGGCCTGATAAAACGTGCGCCAAAATGTAATCTTTCCAACGGTGTTGTCGTTTTGGTTTAAAAAAATATTTTTAGTTAAGGAAATGATGTTTAACTGCAGAAAAACTCGTGTTTTCCGATAAAATTAAGGTTTTTACAAAAGTCTCGACGAAAATAGGTTGGAGGCGGGATATACCTAACTTTGCTCGCTGAATCGAGTGGTGACAACGCCAGACCTCTCAAGTGACGATTTAAGTTAGTTTTGTCGGATGCATAAACCCGTTCGATAGTGAACAGCGTCTACGGCATTTTTAAGCTGTCCGGCCAAAGTCAAGATAATCGAAGAGCCGAGAGACGGCTATTGTCTGTGTTCATTTACGATAGATCGCGATGAGTTACGATTTCAAGATTTTGACAAAACTGCAATGTCGGGCAGCAATCGCACATCTTCAATGGAACTAAAAAACAATTTTCTGACATCAAATAGATAGAAAATTTAACGCTCTTTCCAACGGTGTCATCAAATTTGAGATATCTTCAAAATTGAGGGAGTTATGACAGTTTTAATCACATAAAATCGAAAACACGAAACAAATCTTTAAAATCTTAAATTGGCCTCGGAAACGAGGGCTCTGGAAAAAAATTGGTAGGAGGCATTTTTGTCCGGAAATGAGTTGTAAAACACGTAGGAGTCGGCTTGTGCATAACTCCTGAGAAAAAAGACCTAATGTTTGAAAATTGGGAAAGCAAGGGAGTACGCATTGCCTTGGTCAGGGGCGGGATATGCAATGACCCGCACGACCTCCCGGTCTTGAAGGAGGGGTTGGTTTGTGCGCCGTGTACTATCAACCCCCACCTGATTTGGTCCTAGCATTGGGCGTTGCAATGTTGATAATTTGCTGTTCCTGACCAAATTCAGTTTTAGTAAAATGTTTGTTGACTCAAACATGTTATCCAGTTGTAAGACAATGGTAAGATATTGGAGTTTCAAATCGAGTTCATATAAAGAGTTAGAGTTTAAACAAGATTGTTAAGATATAAACCAAAAAATAAATATTTAAAAATGGAAATGAATTTAATGAATGAAAATGTTCGTTTGTGTTCGAAAATGTTCTCATTCCTAACCTGTCTAGCCAAAGTCAGGATAATCGAAGACCCGAGAGACGGCTATTGTTTGTGTACATTTACGATTGATGGCGATGTGTTGCTTTCAGTTCAGTAGCTGTACCACAAGTGAGTATGTTGACGTGATTTTCGTGTACGGTTTTGCCAATGGTACTGCTTCTCTTCACACTCCTCCTGTGTACAACACACACCCTTGCAAACACGTCGGACAGTACGAGTATAAGGGAAAAAACGCTGCAAATTCTTTCACTGGGGTTTATTATTCAATTTCATTAATTTGGCTTGCATTCATGATTTGAATTTCTACTAAGCTTTGGAGTGTGCGTGTTTCACGGTGATAGAGCGATTATTGAATTTCAGGAGATATGCATAGAGCACTTAAATCAGTTCTCAACCAAAATACCTATTTGGGTTGATCAGTTGATCATATTTGTGTGCCTCCTGAAATTCAATAATCGCTCTATCCTCAATTTTAACAGAAAACACACGTTTTTTGCTGTTAAACACTATTTCTTCAACTAAACATATTTTTAAAAACCAAAACGACTGCACCGTTGGAAAGCTGTCATTTTGGCGCACGTTTTACCGAACCTGCACAGTTCGGTGTCAAGCATAAATGAGATTTCTAGGCTAAATGAAAAACAGGCGATTTCAAGATTTTGACAAAACTGCCATTTCGCGCAGCAATCACACATCTTCAATGCAATGAAAAAAATGTTTTCTGGCATCAAATAAATAGAAAATTTAACGCTCTTTCCAACGGTGTCATCAAAGTGGAGCTATCTCTAAAATTGAGGGAGTTATGACAGTTTTAATGACATAACATCGAAAACACGAAAAAATCTTAAATCGCGAATAACTCGGCAACGAGGCTCCTGGCAAAAGATTGCTACGTGTCATTTTTGTTCAGAAATGAGTTGTACAACACGTAGGAGTCGGATCGTGCATAACTCCTGGGACACCCTGTATATGTAGTGTATATGTATATCATTGAAAATTAGTTATTTAGTTCCAATACCTCACTATCTGATTTCTTAGAGCTCGGGGTGCTCGGTCCCGAGCCATTAGAAGAACGATTCCCTTGACTCAGTCTTCCAGGAGACATCGTCTTCTGTAAAATGGATGAACAAAAGATTGATAGATTAATTCTGTCCGCATAAAATCACATCATAACAGTTAAACCTCATTAGTACATATAGGACATGGTGTAAAATGCACGGATTGAGGTAAAAAATAATTTCTTAACGCTTGACTTCTGTAGAATGGCATATTAAAACAACTGCAGGATACTTATAACTGTAAGTTAAATACTGATGTATCAGAATCATAAGATATGAGTGTATTAGAAAGATCCATGATGGGAGTTATTCGCAGTGTATGCTATATCTTTCACCTCGGGGGTGTTACTGTTATTACGTTTGTTGACCAAGAGCATCGTGTTGTGATAACCTGACTTTGTGGCCTCCATCCGTTTATTTATTTATTACGGGCAAGCCCAAAATACATCATCAAAAACAAAATTATGTCATTCAACTAGGGGAATACAAAAAGTAAAGATAAAATGAAGAATTTTGGCTAGTAAGTATAAGTAACTGTTCTTGGAGGAAATTAATGATTTCAATGTGGCAAGGGAGGAGTAAAAAAAATCGAAATTAGGATTTGTCGATAAGAAGAGGTTTGCGCTGCGGGGAATTCTGTGTAAGGGTTTATCCCGCAAGTAGGAGAGAAAGGGACGTGGAACAACAAGGGCGAGCGAATGAAAATGGTGAAGAAATAACGATTTATGTCTATTACCTACCCCTTTCCATGATAAAAATTGAATGAACTAAAATGAGCTAAAACTAAGCCAAAATGTTAATTGACAAAAAAAAAAAACACAATGATAGGAATTGGTCGAGAATTCTAGCTTGAGCACCGATTGACAGGATTGGGTATTACCCCCTCCATTCCCCCTCTTGTCAACAAAAGCAAAATTTCCCTATCTTTTGCCCAACTAGAGTGAAATAGGTATCGAACCAAAAAATAATAATGATCGCTGTATAATTGCAGGCTATGTAGCTTCGATCGAATTGCTCAGTAAAAAAATTGCTACGCCAAACTTTTGATGCTTTTGATGATGAATTAGCTGTACAGGTGACTCTTGAGGTTTTGCGGTCTCTAGTGTGGGACACCCTATATGCAGCCTAACCATCACATTCTAAGAAATTTTCATCAAAATCTGATGAATCAAGCGTATTGCAACGATTTGAAGTCACTCATAAAGAAAGAAAATAAACAAAAGTCGTTCAGATTGGTCTAAAATGTGGAATAAGATTGCCAATTTAATATTTGACGAAAAACAGTTTTACATCTCTTGAAAGCATCCATCTACCTTCTATGGAGGACAAGTTAAAATGAATTGGCATTTGGAAAATCAGGTTGAGAAGTAACCACTCGTAAACTCCTTTTTGTTTTAGAAAAAATAGTAGTAGGTGTATAAATACTCAATTACTTACTCTTCTTTCTCCATTTATAAAATCTGAGACTCTTTTTGGTGTGTCCGTAAACTCTTTATCCCGCTGATCGGCATCTTGGAACAATCCAAAGAGGGATGCTCCAGAACCTTCGGATATCCCAGATGACCTGAACAATTTAAAATACGATTATAAATTAATTAGTGATTATCAAATGCTACATGATTTAGATTTTGAATTAAAGGGAGGGGATGTTGAAGGGTAGAGTGAGAAGGGGCAGTGATGGGTCAAATCGTCCCTTTGGCAGCCCGAGTCCAGATTCGTTCGAAGGATTCAGATCCGCGTAGTTGTTCCAGGAACGAATCAAAGCAAAAGCATTGAAAATAAAGGATGACAACTCTAGCAGAAATTGTGTAAACTTGCCCCCGAAACGGTGTTGACGTGATGCCGAGAATCCCTGTACATTTGATTTCCTATTGAACGAGCGAGTAAAGTGAAGGATTGTGACATCCAAATACGGGCCAAGTTAGTTTAGATTATTATGACTGGACTACACTGAAAATAACCTTACCGCCTTCGCTCCATGTGATGATGTTGCAAGAAAAATGCGTAGGTTGTCCCGGAAGCGGATTCCGAGTTGATTCCTGATGCAAATAGAAGTTCTCTTGTAGGAACGGAAGAACTGACTGCAAGTTTCTGAAGCTTCTGAAATAGTGAAAACAAAATAGTAGCGTTATCTTGACAGTTTAAGCTGATTACTCTTAACTTATCTAATTTACCCTCTGACAATACTATTACATTCTAATAATGGAACGATAACTTATTCGTTTCGATGTATGATTAGGTGTGTTGTGTTAAGAAAACCTTTAAGAATGTTATTCGGAGATCAACTTTGAAAGTTTCATTATGAGATAGATCGAGAATATCCCTTCCAGCTATTTCTACCTTATCTCTGTCATATTTGTGAGTCATCCAGGAGGGCTGATGGACATGACAATGAAGGATAACCACAGCTACTACAATAGGTTCTTAACATGGTTGCTTTGAAAGGTGATAGTTTCTCACCATGATCATACGAGCGGTTTTGGTTTATTATTCAATAATAAACCATTGTAATCGCTCTGGAAAAAAAATTCTAACCCCCCCTAAACATTTCATGGTTTACGTTTCAAAGGGTGTAGAATCCGAATCTGCAATACAAATTTTTCCGTCCGTCCGCCGTACGCCGTACGCATGATTTCTCCCAAACGGCTGAAGCAAAAAAGCAGAAATTTTCAGGAAAAATCCATGTTGGTCCGGTGACGTCCCAATTCTTGAGCCAGCTCTCTCACTTAATTCAAAGTGCCCTTTAAGGGTTGTCAAAGTTTTTAAAATCCCTAAAAACCACAAAAAAAGTTAAGGCGGCCTAAATTTGTACTCTTTTTGAAGAACTTCCCACGAGAAATCGAATGAGCCCCTCCCAAGGTCCGTAAGTCAAACCATTCCCGATGTATGGTGCCAACATTTGCGTTATTTTGGTTTATAATTGTTTTTGTTTTGATAGCAGTAAACTAGTGACGTAGTGATGTAGCGATACTGGAGTGAACTCCTAAAAGGCTTTGTAGCCGATGCACGGGTTGAAGCATTCTGATAACCATAAAAAAAAACGCTGCAAATTCTTTCACTGGGGTTTATTATTCAATTGGAATTCATAGAACTTTGATAGAAACCATTTCACTCGAACTCGAATTAAAACGTGTCTGAGCATGGTAAAACCGACTTATAAACTCGAACGTGCAAATAAGCTGATATTTGCAATCGAATAATTTTTTTTTTTGTGAGCTCCTTTTGGAATTAAGATTTGATAATTTTTGTTAATATCTGTGGGGGTGGAGCGTGTTTTTTTTATCTCGTTAAACCTTGGTGGTTCTATTAGTGGGATTCAAAGCACGATATGTATTTAACCATTGTAAGTATGTGGATATCAGGTTTTGTTACATAATGAGTACCTAACTAGTAGACAGTCGCTGTTCACGGTGTTATCCTCAACGACGAAGTCATTCAATCGTTTTTGACTCAATCTTCTGTCGTTGGCCCTTTTAGTTATTTTCAAGGTATAGAGACACACTGATTAGATGAAGGGCTCTTGTGGCCAATTTCTTTCCTAATAGATCTACGGTGTTGAAAGTGAAGTGATAGTGAGGACTAAGTCTGGTAAACATAGGTCAGTGATTTCTGTAAAAGGGCGATCTAATTTATAGAGAAAAATTACAAAATTGCGTGTTACATCGTTAAAAAAATTATAATTAAGATAATTAATTAATATAATTAAGAAAGTGATATTTTTGCCGTAGTGTATTGACTTGTTGTGTACCGAATTATTTTGATTTCCCCTCGAGTTTTGCTATCTGTAACCATACTAAACTAGAGTTCTACTGTAACGGTATTTCAGGGTTACTTACTTATGAAGAAATCGCAGGGCTGGTTAGTGATGAAGTGAAATTTCTGTCCACTCTTACGTACGAATACTGGCATAAACGAGTACTACATGGATAATGAATGAATCATAAATGACATGAACGGCAGACGAGCTGCGTTAAACCCCATGAAACGTAGCAAAAGATTCCAAAGGACCTGAGAAACGAAACGTCGACGTTATCACGAAACTTAGATGACCAGAACGGACATTCATTCATTTTTGAAGGTGAGTTCAAACTTCGGTCAATATGGACTGATGCGTCTTTCGTTTAATGAAGTTTTTCAAACATGCATTGCTATCAACGAACAAGCCTGAGTTGTAGAGTACTGTCTCCATAAATAAAAGCCACAGCTTCATGAATATCAAGATAAAACTGTTCTCATTGCATTGCATTGCATTGTTCAAGGTAGTGGAAGTTTTGTTTTCACTTCCCAGATAAGGACACAACTTTTGTTTCATGTTTGTATGTGTGTCAGTTTGTGTTCGCTAATTTTTGTACACCCTTCATATAATTTTCAGGAAATGTGAAGGTTAGTCTGAGAATGGACAAATTTCAATTTCATTGTTCGACATATCTTCATCCTGTGCATGCGGAAACTTAAATCCACTGTGCATAATTTCGTCAACTTCTAGCTGCCCGATTCCTATCAAATTCGGATGTAGTTGGTGAAGAACAATATAATAATGTTATATCAATGTCAACATAATCGAACCATTAGGTAGCGCGAAAGTATGCCTACTTTCTTATAAATTAGTTATCACCTAATTCTGATGATGCTTTCAGGGAATTTTCGGGAATGTTTCATTTCAGACAAATCAGTACATCACTCTGAACATGCGCAAAAGTGACGTCCACCAGGCATCATTTTTCGTTGCACCGAACTTACTTTTCCGTGGACGATTAAATGTTCTTTATTGGGAATGTACGTGCTTACAGCATTAGAATCTAAACGCTTTTTCAAAATGCCATCAAAATTAGGTTGATTTTTCTAAATCATGGAAATTATTTTAATTTTTTAAGAAAAATAGCTAATGGGGCATTCTACGTGGAAGAACGAACTCAAAAAATAAAACCACCTAAAAAATCACCAATTCTTTCAGTGCTGCACCCCTACGTGACTTGATGCCCATCCCAAAATTCCAGAACCCTTTTACGACAGGTGCTGTCATGTTTGGGTTCAAGGTTGACCGTACTAATCAGCCATTCAGAATGTTCAGTGAATTTTGAACACCTACACTTCTGGTAAACAATGTGTATAAGAGTTAATTTTTACGTTAAAATGTCTGCTCTTTCCGGGGTTGTGGATAAACTTGTGATAATATTTGTTTTTAGGCTGAAATAATCAATTTTGAAGTCGTTTTTCGAAATGTTTGCAAATTGGACCCTTTTTAAAAAATTTTTCCTTTTGGCGTTAAATGTTTCAATACATTTGTGTTACATCCGCTTAAATGGCTAGTTAGTACAATTAACTTTGAACACATGTATGATAGAACTAATTAGATAGATAGATAGATAGATAAAACATGCTTTATTACAAAATGGATGAAAAATTACAAAAATGCGTATAACAACTGCATGCAATAATCGTAGTCCAGGTGGACCGTCCGATGAGTTCGCCTTTCACAGTTAGATATTTAATTTTACAGATTACGCAAGATTTCCGATAGAATCTCCCAAACAGCCGCTAACACAGTCAACATTATTCTTAATCAATTATAATAACCTTCTCAAAATATAACAATTAATAACAAATTAACGAAATTTCACATGCATAGAACAATTATAATTTTTTCACAATACTCACAAACTAAATTTATCCTACATTAACCAAACTAACTTAGAACTAGGTATCACAGACTCTTTTTTATTAGTTACTTGCAACATAACAATTTAACAACAATCTCATCAAAGTCATCTTGTCCTTCCCATTTAAATTAACTTCTCAAATTATATTAACTGAATTGTGCTATATATTAAAGCCATACTTGATCATTGTTTTGTATCTCAGGCTCCATGCTATCTTACAATATTTGATCAAATTCACCTTCCCAGTTTTTAGTAACGCTAAATATTCATTCCAGTTCAATTCCAACTCCCCCAAATACCTTCTTCTAACCATGATAGAACTAATTAGTCTTTTAAGGAGATGTTAAAGCCGAAAACCAATTTTGTAAAAAGGGTCCAAATTGCAAACATTTTGAAAAATGACTCAAAAATTGATTATTTGAGTATAAAAACAAATGTTATCACAATTTTATCCACACCCTCAGAAAGAGCAGATCATTTCTCGTAAAATTCACTCTTTGTAAAAATTGTTTACCAGAAGTGTAAGTGCTTCGAAATTCACTAAACATTCCAATTGCCTAATTAGTACTCTCAACCTTGAGCCCACGGACGACAGCCCCTGTGTCAGGGGTTCTGAAATTTTGGGATGGGGCGTACCTAGTCGCGTAGGGGTGCAACATGTAAAAAATATGTAATTCTTGAAGAGGTTTTGTTGAGTTCGTCCTTTTATGAGAAACTTTAAACGTCACTATATATACCCATCTTCGTAGTACTTTTTACCTACATGCATTTGATACATATAACCGTTTATGTATTCTTTTTACTTCAAAAGTAAACAAGCTAGGGTTTGGAGGTTAAATAGAAGTTTATGAACAGCGCACAACAGATGTTTCCCCTTGAAGAAACTATTTCTGTTTTCAAATCAGCCGAGGGAAGATACGGCTGCCAACAAATACGGGAGTTTTTTACACGAGGCAAATGAATCAGAGCCCATTATAATCCATGTTTCGGCGGGTTTCATGAAATTCGAGGGCCCGAAACGTTGGTGCGCTCGAGGTATACTCGCAACTCGAAACCCGTTTTGCGTCTGTTTCGTCGAAAATAGAACAGAGAGTGGAAATAAGGCTTGACCCCACGGGCTGTTTTGCGAGGCGGTTCTCCACATTAGCGAAGTGGATGTTCTTCAAATAGTCCCGACTCGGGGCCCTTCATGTTTCTCTTGGGCTGCCTGATTGTAAAACCAAGATTTATCTATTCATATTATTCAAAAGGGACAAGCCCTTTTGCATACACCAACGTTGTTGAATTAAAGTGATATAAATAAGAAGTTCCTAAAATTATATAGAGAATTGATGTTGAAAGAAAATAGATTAGAAATTCATGCTGTACTCTCCTCATTTCGTTGATACTAATCGTAGTTTATTCCACAATCGCCTCCTTCTCACATAGGTTTTATTTGGGATGTTTTTTACTTTCATCTTATTTGAGGTATTTTTGGTTTATTATTCAATAATAAACCATTGTAATCGCTCTGGAGAAAAAATTCTAACTCCCCTGAAAATTTCATGGTATACGTTTCAAAGGGTGTAGAATCCGAATCTGCAATACAAATTTTTCCGTTCGTCCGCCGTACGCCGTACGCACGATATCTCCGAAACGGCTGGAGCAAAAGATCTGAAATTTTCAGGAAAAATCCATCTTGGTCCGACGACACCCCAATTCTTGAGCCAGCTCTCTCACTCAATTTAAAGTGCCCTTTAAGGGCTGTCAAAGTTTAGTAAAATCCCTAAAAACCTCAAAACAAGTCGAATCGGCCTAAATATTTTCCTATTTGAAGAACATACCATGAGGAATCGAATGAGCCCTTCCCCACGTCCGTAGGTCAAACCATTCCCGATGTATGGCCCGATTTATGGTGCCAACATTTGCGTTTTTTCGTTTATTATTGTTTGTTTGTAACCTAGGGATGCCGATAGCGTCAAGTTGTAGTGAATGTGGTTACTGGAGTGATAGCCGATGTGGATACTTGTAGTTTATAGTCGATACACGGGTTGAAGCATTCTGATATGTATGAAACGCTGATAATATATAGGTAAATATTATTACTGGGGATTATTATTCAATATTATTACTGGGGTAAATAAGTATTCTTTCACTGGGTTTATTATTCAATTGGCTTGCGCTTTGAATCTGTACTAAGCTTCGGAGAGTGCGTGTTTTACAGGTGATAGAGCGATTATTTGAATTTCAGGAGATATGCATAGACCACGTAAATCGGTTCTCAACCAAAACACCTATTTGGATTGATCAGTTGAAGATATTTTTGTGCCTCCTCTACATCAATCTACTTTTGGCTACATCGTTAGCGTTTAGGGCTACATCGGGGCTTAGTAGAAATTCAAATTATGAACGCAAGCCAATTAATAATAAATTGAATTGAAAGAATTTGCAGCGTTTTCAATTGTTAATTCGGACGTTGGTTACTGTAGATTGTTCATTGTTTGTTTGTTGACGTGTATGTCATGTTTTTGTTTTCGTTTGCTCCTTGGATGATCGGAGTTGTTTCTTGTGGTTATGTATGCTGAAGAAGGCTTTTGTCAACTAAGCGAAACCGGTACATCTTTGTTTTAAAATAAATTGACGCTTCCTCACAGAAGAAGGATCGCAACCCCAGAATCTGTCCGTTTTTATATCATACTACTAAACTGCTATAATTATATTTAATTGAAATCGCACGGAAAACTTGAAACGCAAAAGACAGTTTCAGGTTTCTTCTGCATACACAAAAACAGCTGTCAACCCTTCAATCTAAAACGGTTGGTTGTTAGAACTTATAAAGGAGTCAGATGGCCTTGTCATTCCTTATTCCACCGTACGACATCTAATTTGTAAATAGTAGGAACTGTAATAAAAACTGACAGGTGGGTATGAGGCCTAAATGTTTCAACATAGGTTCCCTACGTTATGTCAGTGAGGGATCAAGTTTGACAACAAACATTAGCTGTTTACGTTGCATTAAGGTTGAATTCGTCCTTCGATGGTGTTGGCACACATATCTGAATGGACGAAACATGAGAGCATCTCTGCACTTGTAGAAAACCAAGCGATCTCTCCCCTCCTGCTTGACATTGGCTGAACGCCTGATGGCAGGAAAGTATTTTTAGGTTTGAGGCGACTACCAGACCCAGTCGACCTGATATTTTCGAAGCTCGTAAGTCCCTTAGACTTAAGTTTGTAAGCATTTTGTAAAACGAAGCTCTAATGATAAGTTGCCCAAAGTCACGGTAGGTGGTTAAGCAGGGAACAAGATGTATCAATAAAAGATCCATCTTATGTAGTCGCAAATAATTCAGAACGCTTTATTTCACATAAAGGGTATTTCACGCACTTGGTAAACACCCAACTTTTCTCATAAAAGTAAGAGTAATGAAAAGGTCGTTCTTTCAACTAAAAACTCACTCGTGGGGACCTTCAAAACGCGCATCTTCTTTCGTCGAGATGAAACCCATAACCCTGACATAATCTAACATTAAATTAGTAAGAGTGTTTCTTAGAAACCATGCTTTTAGCAATATTTCTTAAAAATGAAGCTATTAAAATGACTCCAAAATATCAATGAAATCCTTTTTGAGGCGTTCTGACAGAATTCCAGGGTTTTAAGCAACGTTACACACATTGGTGTTTCGCATACCTATGTCATTGTCATTACGACGATAATTGTTCTCTAGCAAAACAATTAAATATTTTATCTGCTATGCTTTGTAATCACAGTAAATTAAACAAATTTGAAAATGAAAATTTTGCTTCCGAGTCTGTCTGATAGACCTGAAGATTTTATTTTTAATGGAAGCTTTGTTTTCACTTTCGGGAGTAGAACAATTGTTTTGTTTTCCAAAATTAAAAGTTAGCGTTGTAGACCGTTTTGATAGAGAGATAGAGATGGACAAATTGTACATTTCAAGACCACAAAGAGTTGTAACATGTACGAATACAATAAACATTACGACATAGTTATAACCATTTGCCGGAGTTTTGGTCTTTGAAATAACCGTGAGT
The DNA here is from genome assembly GCA_031894815.1 of Creontiades dilutus. Lineage (NCBI taxonomy): Eukaryota > Metazoa > Arthropoda > Insecta > Hemiptera > Miridae > Creontiades > Creontiades dilutus. The sequence continues at coordinate 1,214,918 of JAVIWC010000334.1, forward strand.
ATTTCTGATTTTGGGCGATAGAGGCGAAAGACAAAATAACAAATAAAAACCTTTTGTTCTGAATAAAATAATCCCATTCCAGTTCAACATTAAATAGAAAATTAATCTAACAATCGCTGAAGGCAAGCTTCTGTGAACCAGGAGTTCATTTACAATCATACTATGCGCACTTCAAAAGTTAAAATGACTGATAAGTCAAATTTCCTGTAATGCCAACCTACAAACTTCAATCAGAGCAAACCAATCTGGACCGTTCAATATATCGATTGCAAAGTCTTTTCTCAAAAATTAAAGAAACTCCTTCAGGAAAGGGCATCCACACAGAAAATGATAATTCTCTTCTCTTTTTTGGAGATTGTACATAGAACAATCCTCTTGGATGCCAGTGTTGAATGGGATGGCATTGAGAGGCAATAGGTCAGTTCGCATCTAAACAATTTTGAACCACTTTCGTTTTTTTCTGCCAGTTTTCTTGTGTATCAGCGCCTGCGGATCCTTCTAACAAGCCTAATTCCTACAGGTTTCATCCAATTCTGATGAGATTTTCAGGGAATTTGCGAGTTAGAATGGAGATGGTACCCTATGAGTTTCATCCTCAAAAATCAATACACCATTCTACTCATGCTAAAACGTACAATCCACCAAGCGTAATTTTCTCAAGCTCTAGTGGCTCAAACGCGCTAAAATTGTAAGGGTAGATGGGGAAGAAAAGCCTTGTAATCTCTCATGTAAATTTAACTTTGATCGTATCATCATTCTATTCGCTTTTGAATCAGTGCGGCTGACCCGTCATGCACGTTTTCTAATCTTTAGAAGGTGTTAATGTAAGCCGAAATTTGTCTCGCGGTATTCCTGTCATACAAATCGTTGAAATAAGCTTACTTCTACATCTACGAGTACATACACTTTTCAAAAGATCTGTAAGTTAATGTTACCTAGACGAGGAAGCTATGTGCCACATCCGATTTGGCAGACCTTATTTTTTTGGCTTTATTTTGATTGAACCAAGTTTACAACTACCTAGTTGGAAATTGGATCTTGATCTTAGTTAGTACATATTTGTACAAACCAAAACAATAAAGATGTAGAACGTGTATTTCAAACATCTCTCAATGGTTATTTCATTATTTAATATCCATTGTGTTACTTTGTGTGAATATTCATCTCTTCAGTTTTCTCAATATTTCGTTACATCCAGTACATGGGGCAACTCCGATTCCTAGTCAACTCCTAGGCCCTTTTTAAGCGATGGTAACTTTCTTGATAGTTTCATAAATAGTTTTTACCTCTATATCGTGATAAAGTTTATTATTCTGGATGTAGCAGGGTGTATTAGTTATGTTCCTGCCCACACCGTTTTGATAAGTCTAGATAAGCTTTCGATTGCTTTAAAAAAATGTTCCAGAAAAAATTCCCGAAAATAGCTAACTAACTAAACATTGAACAATTTATGGTCAGACTAAATATGTTCTTACATATCTTAAAGATCGCTTGTGTTTATCCTGTAATACCGTGTGATTCAGTTTGATGTGAAAGTTGGTTCGGTATGGGTTGTGAAATGTTAAAATTGTCTTTTGTAATAAATTGTTGATTTGTGCAATTGAGCGGTTTTAATGCTGAATTTATAAGACAGGCAAAGTGATCAAATCTCAAAACAGCATAAATATAATATGTACTCTGATGTGAGGAAATTGTCATGAGATGACTGGAAGTTTTGATATTGCCACGACAAAGAAACTCAAAGATCTCTAAGCTCTAACAAATATTTTCTCAAAAATTGGCAGAATTGTTTTGGCATTTTGCCTCGGGGGCAACAATTTCACTTTGCACGTGCGGCATTGCTTATGCAATCACGAGCTACCCTGAGATCATTATCTAAACTGCTTCTCAAGTTTTAATGAATTTAGTCCGTCAAATCGTCTGAAATATGGGTTAAGAGATTTGCTCGTGTGCGCTAGTGAGGATGCTGTTCACGGAACCAGCCACACGCATTACTCAAGACACTTTATTCACTGAAACACCAAGCGCGAGATTGTGACATTAGTAATTTGGACATATATAAAGAATTCTACTTAACGGCATTTGCCTATTTAGAAAACTGAAAATAGTCTCAATTAGTACAAAAATCATTCTTCTTCAACTGCTGTTTTGTAACAAAACGTTTTCGAGCTATTTTTATGGTCAATATTTTGTACGACTATTGTTTGTAGCTTTTTAAACCTAATAAGTGTATATTATCCATTATTGGATCCTCATTAAGGAGCTTAGATGTGCATTTTATCACGTTTGAACATGGAGAAAGTTGTTTGATAATTCTCACCTCCTGACATAATTGAATTAATCGTTTGAGAAACCCCACTTGCCTGGAAACTAAAACCTTTGGAAAACCAAGAAAAACGTATCAAAACCAGCCGAATGTTAATCAGAATATTATGCTTTTATTATGCGGTTGTCATGCTATTATATAGTTTTATTTAAAACACTTTTTCGTCCATTCCCTTGTACTAATATGTTGTTATGTTTCCTGGACATGTGGTCTTTATGTTGATTGCACGGAAGAAAATTCTGCTGAGAATTTTTGAGCAGAACATTTTTATGGAATGGGAAACATGTTTATCGCCAAATAATCAGTGTGTAACAACACAATTCTTTGAACGTTCAGTTCCTACTTGTATTTCAGAGTAATGATTCTTCCGTTAGTTCTCTGGACAGTCCACAGTGGTGACAGGCCAAGCGTAACCGTTTTCCCCGAAATCGCTTAACGTCTTTGGTTTTCAACAACCATATACAACAACACAAAATCAAACAAGCAAACATTAACACCGATAGAACCGGTAGACCGGGAAGCAAATGAAAAAATAATATGCAATCATATTACACTATGTATGCAGGAATCATTTATCAAGGTAGTTTTCTTAGAATGATGAACAATATTCCAAAAAACCTCGCCAACTTGAACGTTTTTATAGCTGGATTTTTCAGAACTACAGTGTTAAGTTAACAATCCTGCTGATAACAATGAAAATGCTGCTTCAACCAAATTTTCGGATAGTACGCAAGAAACCCCTTTGGGTGAGCCGAACTGGGTCACGAACACGCGTATATTTAGACATTCAGGCCTGAAGCCCTTGATTTAATGCTGTCCTCTTTCACAAGATCGAGAATAGCCATATAAACACCCCGAATGTGAGACACCGAGACTTTTTTCCCGTATATTTATAGTTTGGGTGAAAGATTGAAGTCAATCGCACGTTACGAATTTCTATCCTAATCCAAGGCCTCTTGAATGGCCGCCTTTCGGTAAACCTGTTTGACATCCAATTCAAACCTCAGTATCAACGTGTATTACTCACTCAAATATTGTTGATTACAACGCAATATAGTGTCTTTTCAATTCGTTTTATCCACATTGACCCTGCCGTAGTATAGGTTCGAATGACAGCTGTCAACGTACATCTGTCAACGTCAAATACCGAATCGTTCACAATCCAAAATCGCCTCACTCCTAAAGGCATAACTACACGAATTTTTGAGAAAGTTTGTATTAAATTCCAAAGCGGGGCGACTAGGTACATAGTACTGCACGCAACGTGTAAGAATGCCAATTTGGCATGTCGTGGGATCTATTATTGGATCGTGACCTCTAAACCTTACTTTTATTCTCTCAGCTTGCAGGTAGCCTAGTTTACCTTAGCCTAGAGCAGTCATGACCAAATTACGGCCCGAAAAAGGAAGAGAAAAACTGGAAGTTATTACTCAAAGGTTTATTATTTCTGTAATAGATGATCTTCGCTCATCTCCGCTGATGACCAGACTACCAGAAGTGGATCGTACAACACGAGACCATCCTTTCTTGGTACACACGTTCTAGAAACACACGTAGAAATCCGACTGAAATTCAACGACCGTCTACCAGACCGGTTTTGATTCATTATTTTCAATAATAAGCCTTTGCAATCGTGAAGCGACGAATTTTTTTCTTTACTCCTATTGAAGTGTATTCAATCATATTCACTAATCAAAGCTTAGGCAAATCTCGCCCCCCTAACGCTTTTCTATTGGATCACAATTGAAGAAATCGGTATTAAAATATTTACAGTTATTAATTTCTGTGCCTTACTCATTAACCTTCATTGCAAAACGCTGCAAATTCTTTCACTGGGGTTTATTATTCAATGATTCATGATTTGAATTTCTACTAAGCTTTGGAGTGTGCGTGTTTCAAAGGTGATAGAGCGATTTTTGAATTTCAGGAGGCACACAAATATGATCAACTGATCAATCCAAATAGGTATTTTCGTTGAGAACCGATTTAAGTGCTCTATGCATATCTCCTGAAATTCAATAATCTCTCTATCACCTGTGAAACACGCACACTCCAAAGCTTAGTAGAAATTCAAATCATGAATCGTTGAATAATAAACCCCAGAGAAAGAATTTGCAGCGTTTTTTTCAAGAGCGATTACAATGGAAAACTATTCTATTTGAAAATTTTAAATTTCGAAAGACGGGGCATGCATATTACAATGCTTCAACCCGTGTATGGGAGATAAACCCTTTTAGGAGTTCACTCCAGTATCCACATTCACTACATCACTAGGTTACTACGATCAAAACAAACAAAAAACTCTTGTGTTTGTTTTGATCGCAGTAACCTAGTGATGTAGGGAATGTGGATGCAAATGTTGGCACCATAAATCGGGCGATACATCGGGAATGGCTTGAGCTACGGACCTGGGGAAGGGCTCATTCGATTTCTCATGGAAAGTTCTTTAAAAAAAAGTCCAAATTTAGGCCGCCTTGATTTTTTTTGTTGAGGTTTTTAGGGATTTTACAAAACTTTGACAACCCTAAAGGGCACTTTAAATTAAGTGAGAGTGCTGGCTAAAGAATCGGGGCGTTGTCGGACCAAGATGGATTTTTCCTGAAAATTTCAGATTTTTTGCTCATCCCGTTTGGAAGAAATCGTTGGGGGCTTAAAAATTTAGTTTTCAAGAGCGATTACAATTGTTTATTATTGAATAATGAACCAATAATATTTGAATATTTCAAAATAGGGGGAAGACAGTAGAAAAATTAATCACGACAGTAATTGAATACTCGCATTGTTGGAGTCATTTTAGTTGGTTTAAATAGAAAACTCGAAAAAGATCTTAAAAGCCTCATGATTCGAAAGTTTAACGAGATGAACAAAAATGTTAACGGAAAAATTCGATCAGAAATACCTAGGCTTTAAAATCGGTAGCCGGGCGGTGACAGTCGCCTGGGAGTAACAAGCTGCCTAGCCAATGTTTACGTTGATTCCTTCACTGTCATATCAGTTGATTTCGTGATCTACGCCGTGTTCTCAAGCCGATTTTCATGTCAGAAGATGTACTGCGGTTTTTGTATACGTAAATCCATTTTGAACCGCGTCGTAGAGATTTTATTTACACCTCCTATTCCTGGAATGTTTCAGACGGTACACAACCGCACATGTTGCAGTTTGTTGCAAGCGATCCGATCAATTCACCGATTCTAGAGTAATCAATCGGAATCGTGGGATTGGACTCGACGTACCTATTTTTACGAAGGAAGAGGCGTCCGCGTTCGCACAGTGGGGAGGGTGGGGTGAGCGAGATTTGTGAAAATCTGGTGTTCATTGAGACACATCGGTGGAAAGTAGGTTGGATCCAGTCCCATTTGGCTTGCTGCCTATATATGGTGTCGGGTGGGGTTGTTTCTACGTCATTATGAGGTGAAACTACGAAATATACATGAATATTGTGTCATAGATAGACATTTGTGCCAATGACAATCACTTTGTTTTCATTATCGTTTAGTTGTAATTAAATTTAAAATTTCTTAAACTTCCACTAGTTTACATTTCAAGGAAGGTTATTATTTTTCTTTTCTAGTTTGATAAAACTTTATTATCGTTAGGTATCATCGAATATTAAATAAGTAGGCGCATAACTTTATGATAATATGCAGAGTCTGAGCAAAGACCTTTGCTCCATAATTTCTGGTTTTCGGAATACACTAGTGCTTTACATTCAATACAGGTATGTCACTTGGCTCTATACAATGCACTATCATTTGAAAAATTCCTGAAAAGGGTTAGTAGACCTTTTTAGGTATCCCATCCCTGAATATCTGCATCACATATTTTGCAATGAATACATCTTGTCGCCTCAAATACTGTGACACTTGGATTCTGTGCTATTTAGAAGTACATTCAACGATGACTGACAGGTTGTGCCAAGTGACCAGGGCAAGAAGCCAAACACCCGTAAGGTCAACCAATCGGCCAGCCATAATCCTAGATACCCAGGCGGTAACGTGGACAAGGACCAGACCTGGCTATCCAAGATAAAGGATAATAGAAACGTCCTGCGGTTGATAGTATCCTAGCTACCTAAGGCTTGCAGACAAATAATATCAAAGACATGGCCGCAACTGCGTCATGGTGAGGTTGTCAAACAGGGAAACTTCCATTCAGTTACACGACTTAGGCATATCGGCAGGAGTGCTCCTTGTTATCACCACCCGTTTCTTTAGGGACCCTCAAAACAATTGGTAGTCCCCCCTAATCTTTCTTCGACTTCCTTGACCTGAAAGCCTATCCCACTATTTGATTTATTTATTTTTTTGTTGTTGTCAACGGAGTGACTCTATCATTGTGAAATTTCACCAAAATTAGAATGCTCGCAAATTCTCCCATTTCCTACGTCTTGGACCTGAACAGTGAAATGTTTCGTAATCCTCAAAAAGCTTGACGTCAATATCCCCGAAAGCTCCTTGTTAAGAGATAACAAACGCACTAGAGCCCTTGCTCAAACACTAATAATATTCGAAGTCTGTATTTTCCTTTTGCCTCAAGGCCGGGTCGGTAGAACGCTGGCGGGACCCGTGTTAATGAGCCTCTTGGCAGTGGAGGCGGTCTCAGGTTTTAAAACACCCCTCACTAAAATACATCAGGCAAGTCACACGTTAGCATATTTTCGAGTTTCAACGCTCGCTGGTTGAAGTGGACATCCCCGAAACTGCAGGATCTTGGGCGGAGGTTTTGGGTTAAAAAAAGGTGAGTGATTGCTGATTGAATAGGTTGCTAAATGTTGAATTACAGAAATACTCCATTATCTTGTGTTAGATAGCTCTTCTAAGAAGATTGGTGTTATATATTTATTTCATAATAAATGAAAATTACTTAAGAACTAAAAGATCTACCAAGTACATTCTGCAGTTCATTGTCGTATCCAGAGTATCCTGAGAGCCTAATCGCAGAAATAAATATGTATTAACATGATAATCATTCTTTGGCAGATTGTACAGAAAGTGAGGTTCAGTTTCAACATTGCCACAGGCACCCTACGTTCTAAAACATTTTGGGTTGGCACATAGCATCCTCGAAAAATGATTGTATACCTAGGTCATTGAAATGTTGTAAATAATCTTAAATTATTATTCTAAATTTCGAACGATGTAAAATGTAAGCTTCTTACAACGATTCGTGGGACGAATTTGCATTGAACAGATGTAAAGGTATTTTGGATTTAGCTCTAATTTTGTAACGGACGCAATAACTATAAAATCTAGTTAAAATGTATATACGATAACTGGAGCCTAAGAAAATGACGCTACGTGGGTTTGACGTTTGCGCACGCGTAGTATAAAGTTCTAATTTTTGGGTGATGGAGCTCATGGGGTTGTGTCCACAGCACGTTCCCAAAAAATGTAATAAAAAAATTGTAGAAATTAGGATTGTTACAAGGATTTTACGTTTGAGCATGCGCAGTAATAGCTAAGATTCGAACGTATAGAAATTTCTATGTGAATATCATACCGTACTTTCCTGACTAACCTCCAGATTTCTACAAAATCAGACCAATAGAACCACAGAAAATTATGCTTGGTTTTTTACGTTTGCCTATTTGCAGCGCAATGATATCGATTTATTTTTGAGCAATTAAATCTAAGGTGGATGCGGCGATGAAATGGAAATACATGTTCAAACACAAAAGACGAAATTGGTGAAAGTCTATTTTCACAAGAAAAAAGTATATTTTTTGTACGTAGAACCCATTGATTGACATGAAGGATTTCATGCTAGTTGGAATAGCAAGTGGCACTAGGCTGCGTTCAGGACAGCGGTTGTCACACTACCATTCGTTTCAACGTAGGCCAACATTTATTTAGGGGCCGCCATGAATAAAACCCTCAGATGGAAATATTGTAGGAGTTATAATAGTTAACTACAAGGATTTCAAGTGTGGGCATGTAGAGGAAACAATAGTAATTTAGATCTGATCCATAAAAGACTATCAGCATCTCAAATTTAAGAAAAATTAAAAAGGTGCACTTTTAACTGTGACAAGGCTTGGTAATGCATACAGAGATTCCGATTGATTTAGCTCCAATAAATTCCACACGGAACCATCTAGGACGCTAACCTCACGATCCCTGGAGATTGCATCTACTAATGTTGTCCGTAATACAATATGAAATACTACAAGTATTATTGGACACATGGGTAGAAACGATACCGAATTGTTCAGGGTGTTTGATAATCTTGATTTAACCAGAGTGGAAACATAGGATTAGGAAACGAAGAGTAGGCAGTACTGAGGAGCACATTAAATGATTTATAAAAGCCTACACTTTAATGCTTGTTGCGTACAGTTGCAAATCTTTGTTATGTATTCAGGATTACACCATTCTCTTAACATTTGGAAATCGCTTGAAAAGGCCGCAACACCCTCTTTAAAACTCATCAATTTCCACTTCTCTTCTCTCCCCGTTGATGAAGAGCTAGTTTCTTTATGCTACTTCTGCATACTTGGAAACTACTGATTGATATATTTCTGGATTCCATCACACGTTGGTGTAACATGTAAATGTAACAAGATCACCTCGAGTAAACAGCAATGCCCACTTCTTTTTTTCTCCCATTAATGAAGAGCTGGCTTCTTCTGCATGCTTGAAAACCTTGATCCCATCATGACACGTTAATGTAGCACGTAGGTGAGGGGCGCGAGAACGGCATTAAAACTTCACTTCCACACACTTTTCCTCTCCGTTGACGAAGAGCTGGTTTCTTTATGCTACTTCTGCATACTTGACAATTACTGATTGATATACTTTATGATTCCAGAGTCCATGTTGGTGTAACATATAAAGGTCACCAGACCACTTTGAGAACACGCCGATTCCCACTTCTATTCTTTCCGGTTGACGAAGAGCTAGTTCCGCTACGTTACTTCTGCATACTTGAAAACTACTGATTGATACATTTCAGAATTCCATCACAGTCCATTACGCGTTGGTGTAGAACGTAAAGGTCACAAGCCCGCCTTGGGTATACAGCGATTTCCACTTCTTTCCTTCCTCGTTGATGTACAGCTGGTTTCTTTATACTTCTTCTGCATTCTTGAAAACCTTGATCGCATCATAGTTCATGAAACGTTCGGTAGCTGGTAGGTAAGGGGCACAAAACCATCACTAAAACTCAACAATTTCCACTTTTCTTCTCTCTTCGTTGATGAAGAGCTGGTTTCTTTTGTTTACTTTATTGATATACTTTATGATTCCAGAGTCCATGTTGGTGTAACATATAAAGATCACCAGGCCACTTTGAGAATTCATTTCAGAATTCCATCAGAGTCCACTACACGTTGGTGTAGAACGTAAAGGTCATAGGCCCGCCTGGAGTATATAGCGATTTCCACTTCTTTCCTTCCTCTGTTGATGAAGAGCCTTGATCCCACCAGGAGTCATGACACGGTTTAGAATGTCAAGGTATCAAGACCGTCATTAAAACTCAACCATTCTACTTCCCTTCCCTCTCCGTTGATGTACAGCTAGTTTCTTTATACTTCTTCTGCATTCTTGAAAACCTTGATCGCATCATAGTTCATGAAACGTTCGGTAGCTGGTAGGTAAGGGGCACAAAACCGTCACTAAAACTCAACAATTTCCACTTCTCTTCTCTCTTCGTTGATGAAGAGCTTGTTTCTTTATGGTTCTTCTGCAAAATTAAGAACTACTGTTTGATATGTTGCAGGATACCATCACTGTACACTGCGGCCACAAGACCGCTCTTCATTGATGAAGAACTGGTTTATTTATATGTCTTAACACATTGAATAAAATATTACACGATTTCATCAAAGTTCATCATAGATTGTTGGTATGGCTTGTAAAGGCCGCTATACAAAATTCAGAACTGAGCAATTTTCACTTCTCCTCTCTCCAAGTTGATAAAGGAGCTGTCTTGTTTATACTCGTTATGTATATGTGAATCTATTGATTGACATATTATGGGTTCCATCAAAATCCATGACTCGCATGAAAAGGCCGCAACACCCGGCGTCAGCGATGTTCACTCCTCCTCACTCCTCGAAATAGGCCAACATCGTTTATTTACGAACCGCCCCGAATTTATTTCTCTTTAACCCAGAACCCCGGCAAAAATGTAAACAAAACAAGATCGACAGAAGCGCTTCGTCTGGAGGGGGGGAGATCTTCGTATTCTATTTACCCTCGGGCCAGCCTCCGCGATCTCTTTTCTCGTCCCCCTCTTCGTAAATTTTTGGCTCACGCGGGTGGGGAGGGCCTCGTTCCATAGATAGAGAGGGACACCCAAATCTCTCAGTAGTCGGGTAGTAATACTGTGCAGTGTGGGGATCATCCGATCATCACTTATTCGGTGAGTTGGCTGTATTTTGTGTGTTGGTTTTGAATACATGCATCCGAAACGCCGCAGTGACGAGGAATTAGCTTTTATCGAAAATAAAATTTAAAAAAAACTGCAATTACCTGAAAAATGAAAAAGAAAAGTCATAAAATAGAACTATTACTCGGTTTTTAAAACATTATCTCATTTCGTCGTTACCCACCTAGTTCTACAATATCATATAGATGTGAGCCTCTATAATGGACAAATCCGAGTGAAATTATAGGAGAGACAATATGAAGTAACATCGAATATTACGTGACGTCATTTATGGTTCATGATCACTCATGTAAATCATGAACTCTTTACAACTATGTGTGTTGTGAGTTCATTACAAGTTTTACGATGCCTAACGACACCTCCAGTTCCATGGAGTACTTCACTTACATATATGTTGATGTTCCACATTGACAGTTTTATGTGTGTGATAACCAAGGGCTATTGATCTGCCAAGGTGGAACACCATCAGAAGTAACCACTGTGTAATAATTTGCAAAGTCTTCAAGTACAACAACCCTCGTTTAATTAAACAATCAATCCATTAATATTTGAAGCCGCCAAGACTAGTTCAACAATCCTTATAATTAAAAAATACTTTACGAAGGCTTTTCTAACAGTTTGACTTTGATAAATTCATTCATCAATCTTATTTTTCAATGATCCTTCAATGATTAGTTGTATTTATTTTTATTACAACGCTTTTTGAATCAAAAAAGTCTTCAAAGTGCTTCAGATATCTACTGTTTCCAAATCGATGACTTCAATATCAAGAATAGATATTCAGATTGAAATATTCAAATTGCCTTTCCATTCCTTTTGACTCTAATATCACATCTAACTGAAACGATATTCCTAAAAAGCCCACTGCTCAGCCTAAACTATAGCTTTTTAGTTAAAAACCTATTTTTAGTGTCTTTGGTATGAGAAAATTCAAGGTGGCTCTCGAAGTTTTATTTTCCAAGTGATGTTCACAACGGACCAACGTGTGACTCAGTGAGAATCTGAATTATATATAGAACGGCCGGAATCCTGTATCCCAGTCCTATAAATACAACTTTTGGCATGATGGCGACTTATATTATATCTCAAGATCAATCTTAGTGACCCAGTAAAAATTAACCCGCACCTCCCCTTATCCGCTATTTCTTGTGGCTTTCCATTTGATTCAGACGGGCAGGATGTTCGCATGACGAATATTGTAAATTAGGTTTCGAAATGTTATGTTCATTATTTCAGTAGAATCTTGTATCTATACGTCTCTTACACAGCAGAAATATTGTAATATTACGATAATTTCATTAGATCCCATTATAAAAGCCATTTCCTCGGTTACCCAAATAATAATATTTTTTTAAAGCAATTCATTTTTTTTTTTTTTTTTTTTCAATAGAATTATTATTAAAATGTGGAGGTTTTGGACCCCATGAATTGTATGATACATTTTTTATGGTCAATAGGTGATCGTGAATTAAGTCATATTGATAAACCTCAACAGCCTTGATAATTGAATTAAAATAAGAAAGACTAGAATTATTTTTGAATAACAATGCGAGTTATTGAGGAAATAATGGCCTTAGTATGGATTTGAGTAGGTATTACTGGGCACCCACTTAATTATACAGACGCTACAGGAATGCTACAGAAATACTCTTTATACTTTTTACACTTTCGTTATCTATTAATATAGGAAGTTTTGCGGTGACTTTAAACATAACCATTGCGAATAATATTGAACTACTTGCGCATTCGTCACCCCTGCAACCGACATTGATTATGGTATTGAACCAGTAGGTCGGCTCGAATTTCATAGAGGCCACCTCCATCCATCCTCTGGTCTTTTGTACCTTCACGGTTTGCTCCTTAGCAATGACAACCCAGAACATGGATTCTGAAAAGCCCAAACGATTGCTACAAATACTTCAGCCGTGACGGTCTGCGTCTGTCTTGTCCGCGACTTCCTCAAATCATCCACTAGCCCTGCATTGTTACAAGGAGCACTCAGTGGATCTTGTGGCGCATATTGAGGCTTCGGATGTCAAACTTCCTCTCTTTAATAGTGTCAAATGTTTCACATATCACTCTTCCCACTGTTTAGTGTAGAAACGTTCAACAGGTAGGACATAAACGTTGGTTGGTCACTGGTGCTGTCCAAGGAATTTTCAAGATCCGCTGGTAGGCGCACACTTTCAGTGAACGTCCTTGCCTCTTTGCCACAGTACGGAAAGCTGAAGACTTAGCAGCTTTAAACCAAATGAAACCGTCAACTTCATGTGACAGCTCAATAACGCGTTCCTCCTTTTCACTCCTGGCTTATTCGATTCGGCATCTTATTTCAAGGGGAATAGTCAACAACAGTTATAAACGCGCGTAGTACGCCCGCCCAGTGGGAACGCCCCATAAAAATAAAACGGCCGAAGCATGTAGACCGGACTATAATAGGAGTGTTGAATGACCAATGGATGGTTTCCCAACGGTCCTAATAATAAAGAAGCCCCGGCTTGCCCGCCGGTCTCCCCTTTAAATAGAGCGCTCGGACGAAGGGGGTGTGGGGTCAGCTCTTATCCGAACCTCGCCGATAACCGCGGAATTCCCTCCTTTTTCCCACCGCTGCTGCTTATTTTCGGAGAAACGCTGCCAATAAACGCTCGAGATCTCGAAAACGTTTCTGAATGGGTTAAAATGGGTTTCAAAGGCCCTTCTGGCGTGGATTGGCCATGTGGTACCATCAAACGCTATATTTGCTGATTTTGGCAAAAGTGGTTTCAAGTCGTGGAATTTCAGTCTTGAAGAAAAATCACCAAACAACAATTGCATTAAATTAACAAAACATTAGACTAAATTCCTAACATTCGCTGAATAAGCTCTGACTTTGATGCTCATTCAGTGATCGCAAATCACAATGTTAACATTAATTCAAAATGGAAGCACACAGTCAATATCCGCAAGAGTAATCTTCCTTTCCACCACCCCTTAAACAGCCACTAAAAGTTGGGGCAACTCTCACATATCCAACATGGGGAATGAGGTAACGCGTCACATTGATTCAACATCAATAAATGAAATTAGTGTGTCGGTTCCGTGAAACCCTGGCAGTGCAAAATGTGCATCTCTCAGGAGGGCCCTTCTTCAAATTTGATGTATTGCAGTATCTAGATGGTTCGAAAACATCTGTTAAACTTATAGATAGGTCATTATGTAGACACACTTTCTTGTTTGAGACCCCATCACGATCTGCATCGACAAACTTACCTTGATTCCACCAGTCATAATTCGCAAACTTGGAACAGCAACAACCAAAATACTACAAAATATTTCACAGAAGTTTATTATTTCTGTACTAGATAGCCATCCTACGTAAATCTCTCATCCACGCGCATTAAACGTAGTCTGTTGAACATTACCTATCTAAACTCGACAACTCGCGCCTCTATACTTTGGAATAGCATTCAAGATGATAATACTTGAGCGTCCGCCAGCCAAGGGGTCTGCAACGCAGCTCTAGTGGTCGACCGTCTACCAGACCGTAAACAACCGATTTTCCTTATCCGAAGATGAGGTTTTCCAAATGGGGAGCGAACGTCTAGTTGTACAGCAACCCCAGCGGCCTCATTCGATCCAGGGAACTAATTTCTATCCTAAGCCAACCAAAAAGCAACCCCTCTTACATCAAAAGTGCATGAGATTTCGATTTTTTGATGGACTGCTCCTTAAATATAACACTCCAAGGTTGACTGATCGAGATGCCAACATTACTGTCACATTCCAGATCGGGAATGAATTTTGGAGGAAAAATTTGTGAAAAAAAAAGTTTCCTTTTTATTCGATTTTTGAAATGTACGAATTTTGAAACGTAAACCAACAACTTTTGAGGGAGGTTAAAAAATTTGTTTTCTTGGTCGATTACGATAGTTGTTTATTGAAGAAGAGGAGGTTCAAAGAAGGTTGACCACTTATAACTCTGAATTCGGAATCACTGAGTTATCAAAAGGTGAGGTGAACGTGTTAAAGAAAAGTTTTAATTTAGCAGGACGAAGAAAATGCTAGCACAAATCTAAAATATTAAGAAAATCCAGCAAATCTAGGAAAGTGACTAGTACAATCTCAATAGCACTCCTCAAAACCCCGAAAACTGGTCAAACAATGGATCGAAGTTAGGTATGAAACGGAGAAAGTTATTTTTGTTCGATATTTATATTATTGAAACTTCTTTCAATAAGTCAATGCTACTAATAGTTCTCCGATCTCTGGCAATATCTTATCCTCAGTATCAAAGAGCTGAGAACTTACTAGAACAGTCCACCCTTGCTGATTTCACTCAATGTCAGACAGCTATGAATGGTACAGAATCCTTAACCTCGTCCACCGAATTGACCTGTAAATGGAAATTAATGGGCGACAATACCACTCATTATTTGGATCATTATTGGGTCCTGATATGATTTTTCTAAATATTCAGTCCCGTAATAGCAGCACTGTTCACTTTTCTCCAGTAAGCTGGTCCAATGAAGTTTCTTGTGCCTTAAGCTGACAGGCTTTGAATATGGAGGACTGAGTTTCTTCTGTCAATGATTTCTTCAGAATAGATGTTGCTCAAGAGCTAATTGCTTCAGGAATATGGTGATTCCATGTGAACTGCTCAGATGGAAACATTCCAGGTTTTTTTCTGGCTGCTGATTTCAGTTTAGTGTCTCCAAAATTTGGGCAGTTGAAGTCCGATAACGTAAGCTTGGTGTAAGCCCTTCTTGTATGGGCTGTTCCATCTTTGACAAATATCCGGATTTTGTGGCGAAGTCATAGAAGATTGTTTTCGATCTCTGAGGTTTATTGACCCATTGTACAATTGAAAATAGAATAACTGTTGATGCCACTAGATTGGTTACTATCGGCAGAGTTAGTTGCCAAAAACAAAAAAATCCAAAACCATTCTTTCCTTGAGTCCGCATTAGTTCAAATCGGTACACGTCAACCAATACTATCGTCAACCGATAGTATTTTAGCCCTCCAACACGTTTAGAAGACGGGGTTTTATAGAACTAAACCCCTTAAAAGGCTTTACAAAAAAGTGAGTAGTCTCAAATAGATTCTCTTTTCTACGTGAATCCGGCTAATTTATACGACTGGTTACTGGAAAAGTTCTGCCTTTCACTTCAAGAGGTCTTACTTATAGCTAGTGCTCTGTCAATTGTGCAATCACAAAAAGATTCTTGTTCGTACGGTAACAGCCAAAACACTTGTCTAGTCAAAAAAAGTTCAGAATCATCGAACTTCAAAACAGCTTTTCGATATTATAACTTTGAGTATTAGAAGTGCCACTTCTTTGGCAACTATGCAAGAAGAACTGCAATCAATGCATTTGAGAAACCTAATTCTAACATACATTTGAAACCCCGAGTAGAGTAACCACCAATAATTTTAATGGATATTTTTACATAACTAAACTACTGGTAGTACATAATCATAATTGTTTCTTAGGTACCATAGTATGCCGTTATAATTTAGTGACTAAGAATATAGAGGTGTGGATGTCAATGATTCGGTGACCAATGTCAAGTTTCTTTCTCATCATCAGATGACACAAATTTGGTAAATTACGTCCTTCTCTCGTGTAATAATTTTTTCAAAACAATTATCTTCCATTCTCGCAAAGTCATTTAGAAATGATGCTACGAGTATTTAACAAAGTTATAGTATACAGCATTCGCACAAGCCTTTAATCCTAGTTGAGTTCAACAGGGACAGCAAATATACCTTCTGTCAGCTTTCCAAGTTCCTCTCACTATTTTCGGAACCTCAAGTCTGCCAAAAAAGAAAACATTCTGTTCTACTTTAGTACTGAATTTTTCTTCTTTTTCTCTCATCTCCCTTTCAACTCTAAAAGATCTGTTTTCACTCGAAAAATATGTTGAGGTTGCCGTCACGCTCTCAACTAATGGTCCCCATGACACACTCCAGGATCTTTTTCTGGATATGTGCGCTCGACACTTTGCTCTTAGTATCTCTAGTAGTAGTAAGTCTATTATTAAAAATGGCAGAAGTTAACTACACTTCTTGACGACGTAGGGCCATTTTGTCCCCTTCGTAATTAAGGATACGCTTATCAGTGTACTGCATGAAAGATAAATTCATGGGATACCAACCGGCGTCGGTCTCGTATCTCTGCCATACAGAGATACGTTATTTACAACGAAAGAGTAAGATCTACTGAAACAGGGGCTGCATTACGAACACGAATAACTTCTTAGTTCAAAACTGTAATGTATATGAATGGACTACCCGTCCGCCAGTTTTTCTTGCGACTCTATCAGTCGCCTGCGCATTGTGGTGAATTGTGTTTTGCGTGTTTTTAAATGATATAAAGAAGAATCTGTAATCTGGCTGAAACCGCCTGCAAGACGGGTTTCTTCTTCTAAGTCAAAGTAACCACTCTAAAAATGCTTTCTCCAAACTTTTCTTGATAAAATAGATCATTATATTGTAATACTATCAACATGGGAAAATATAGAACATAATAGTTGATTCAGTGAGATTATGCAAGTGTGATGGAGTTGATTCCATTATAGGCGATGTCGTTAGATTTAAACGACCGATAAGAAGTTCGTTCTCAATTGACTGGAAAATTTCCGAGGAATTTGTCGTAAATGTCGAAAGTTACGTAGGGAGGGCCGTTCTTCCCAAAATCTTTCAAACGTTACCAAAATTGGATGAACATTAAGAGATCCAATCGAATATCTCGTTCGCGCTGGCGGGATGTACGACCGAACTGAATTCGCTTGCTGATCAACCTAACAACTGATGGAATTCTTGCTTCCATGCCGATTCATCGTGATTCACTAAACACAGCTTTATGTTATCAAAAAACACCAAATTTGGTAATTATTGATTCCTTTCAATAACCGGGAAAGCCTGCAATGGGTGGCAAGCTATGCATTTGGCGAAAAAGGTTGTTATTTTCGAGGTCACGTGTTCAATGTGTGTTTTCACATAAGTCATTCAGACTGTGTATCTTTGACAATGCCTTTTCAATTTGACATTGAGCAAGTGGTAAATCCTAAGAGCTGAACAGTACCACTAATCTGCCACTCAATTCAAGCACTCCCTTGTTTGGGAGGGATAGCGAACCAGCAACGCCATGTTGGCCCAAATATTAATAGACTGTTAAATCGAATTTGCGCTTGTGCAGCCTCCTGAGAGAAGGCCTGTGAAAGACCGCTCTGTGTATCCACTTGGTTACCTTATTGGCTACACTGCCTCACAGTATGCCTTGACTTATTGGTTGAGAAAGTGAAGAACATATGGTGTTTTAAACACCACAGTAAGTCTATCTTGAAGAGATTAAAGTTGTGGTCCTACTTCACAGTACCAAATCTAACCAGTCGTGCTCGCCCACAAATTAATAGATAACTCCTAACAATTCCAACTCTTGTATCTTTCAAAGATTTCAAAAAGATATCGCCGCCTCCATCCTCTCGTAGAACAAGTCTAATCCTCTTCGACTGCAGGAGTTTTCCATGAATGAAACAAATGGAAGTTTCCTTCGCTCGACAGACTCTGGCCTTCAACAGTTTGTGCTGCAAAAGAGGAACAGTGCCAAATGTCTGGATTTTTTTTCAAGTTCAAAAAAACTGGTTATGAACATCCAATGGCCATTCAATACTTAAGATTAACGTATCTATGGTTCATAGAAGACCATCGACAGCATAACTTTAATCATTCTTGAAATTCAAAGAAACCGATCAATTGGGATTTCGATATGAATTGAACACCCAACACTTTCATCAAAGGCGGAGAGGGCACACCATTAAATAAAGCCAGGCTTACCTAACGCTGGCCTATAGGGTTTGGAAAGTTGAGAAAGAGTGAGAGAAATGGAAGAAAGTGTGAGTAACATTAATACCACGTTTAAGCTTAAACGACACACCCGGTTTCCTTGGAGTGCTGGAGTCATGACATCCATAATAACGTCATGAATACCCAACAAAATGGCTAAGAAACCCATCCGAATCGGATGAAGTTATGACCATTGCGAGTTGTAGATGTTTGCCCGTTCGATGACGTTGATCTGAATAATATGGAACTCCCATGGATTAATTCGGGTCTTCACATTCACGATCACTTTAATCCTCAAACTCGGGGTATAATTGGTAGGACTCCAAATTTTTTGAAACCGGTGTTTTTATATTTCCAGAAAAGATTGTTAAAATTTGAACGCAATTACACACAGTACTTGGATCCTTATCCGCACAATCCCGAAAAAATTAATTAAAACCACTAAAATTCATCATAATATAATAACAGGTACCTAATAATTACCTGCAATGAACCAAATTTCACGAGGAAATCCTAAAACTCAAAACAGAAGTAGAAATGTTAATTATGAAGAATGCAAATTTTCCACAAAAGTGATCTCAACTCGACTGTATATTAACTGACTCAAACCACCATAATATTTTCAGATTCTATTCTGTTTAAAGATTTAAATTAAATAAATTTAGCTAACTTGTCTCCTGTTCACATAAAAATTTGCTGACCCTAAAGACCTCAAGAGATTAGGGAAATGGCCGATGAAGATGATTGAAAGAGATTTACCTTAAAATATAGAAATGGATTTCTAATTATTTTATTATTATTTTTTTAATGTTTACTCGTATTAAGAACATGTAAAACCTGAAATGAGGGTGCAATTTGTGTAGGTAATTAACTAAGATTGAAATAACCAAAAGTGTTCACAATAATTCCGAATTATTGTTCCTAATCCTTCAAAACACACAATCGTGGCAAATCATTACTTTTCGTTAGGTCATTCGCAATAGTGTAAAAGTTCCTTTCGGGACTTAATTCAAGCGACTTAAGTGTGACTGTTGATACTCGAAGATACTCCAATGTTGGCTAAAGGGTTGCTTTGTGACCATCTAAGAATAAACAACGCTCTCTCAAATGAATTATTACCATTGTGTTATATTTTGTATCACATTTTCTGTTTCAGAACATAAAAAGAGGGGCCGAACAAACAAACGAAAATGCTGCTCCACAACCACCTTGATATGATCGGGAGAAACGAGCCCATCCAAAGGAAAGCGAAATTCTGGCAGTCCTATGTCAGAGCATTGAAAGGTAAGTAAAGAATGACTCTAAAATAGCATTACGCAATCTTACTATCAATATATGCAACTGTCATTTATCAACATAAAGAAAACTTATGTTTATCAAAAGGTCTTAGAATTGTTCAATTTTAATTAATTCAGATATTGTTTGCAATCTTCATTTTCAGGGAATAATTATGCTGACAACAAACGAACAGTAAATTTCAGCCACTCCAAATTCCATTCAGTTGGTAATAAATTTTGTCAATGTTTGTACCGAAACGCATGGAGAATGCGCGGTGCATCGGGCGTTACTGCAAATTAAGTATCTTGAGTGACAGTTTCGTCGAAGTTCGTTTATGTGAAATTGCACAATCTTGTTTACACACAGTTTTTGTGACGTACCAAAAATGTCCGTCCTTTATATGTTATGGTGTGCACCACTTGTGGTAGGTATTGACATAATAGAAATTCCATTATAATTATCATAAACGAAGAAGCACTATTCACGCATAACGATTAAATTCATATCTCTGATCAGTAGAATGATTCATATTTGAAACATCGATCGGTATATTTCAGCCTGGATCAGTTCTCACTCATTGAAGTTCTATAAATCCATGCGTGTTCCATCTCTTTCCCCAAAAGTGTATGAGAACGAGCAAATGGAATGAAGTGGTTGAGTTACCCCTTCCGAGAGCTGTAGCGATTAGCCTGCAACTCCCAAAAGATGCTAAACAGCTAAAATGCATCAGTTAGAGCCTCGGGAAAGCAGTTTCATGAAATGGGAATGAGAATCAACCCTATAAAGCTAAAAACTCATTTATTATCTTCAGATAGCCTCTAACTCTTACCAACCACACTGTTACCAAGAAACCAATTCTTCTATTTTGTTGTACAATTTGTGCAAAACTCCCTTCTTCCAAAAAGGGACGGGAGTAAGTGCAAATCAATGAAACCAATGAGCTCAATTGTAACTGAATTCCTATTTAAATATCGAATCTTTTTACTAGCTTCTTTATCATTAGTTAATGATTCATATCGCGATATTGGCGGGTATTCTCCCTCCCATAGATACCGTGACAATTGATGTGATATCAGATCGCTCACAATGGACGTGATGTGTTGCCTTATCTACCTCGAAGTAGAGCTCCATTCTCCTTCCAAGGTGAAGGTCGAGCCAGCGTCACTGAAAGGTTAAAGTGGTGGCGTATCAGCCCCACATAATCAAGAGTGTGACAGTTTCATGAATCGGAGACGCGATCCATGACCGTCCCACATGTTTTGACCTTACAAAGCGCTTGGAAGAAGGCTTGAGAACTTGCAAAGGCATTTGCCAACTCCAAACCCCGATGAAAGACGTTCAATAATATTTTCCCACAGATAGTTTTTTAAGGTAGTTTACCTTTAACTATATGTGCTTTCAATAAATCGTCGTGTATACAGAAACGCTTCAAAAGAAATGTGGCAAAATTAAGAGACTGGGGCATTTTTTATCAAGTAGATCATCTAATTCTGCGACTCGTCCGAATTGAAGCCAGTCAACATCAATTTTGAACTCAAACAGAAAAACTCCATAAAACGATGTTTCTCTGACAACTTGGTAATCAAAAAGTATACGAATTATTTAAAAATTGACTACTTACTTGCTGATATTCTCTACAAAAATAATGTTTGAATCTCAAAGGTTTCCGCCTGAACAACGGTTTCCGGCAGTGCCCGAGTTCAGGGTTTCAATTGCTGGGCCCGAAGGACCATTCATTACAGAATATTTTACAAATACCAATTAAAAGACTGAACTAATAATATACAAAATAGAGAGTACATGAGAATACTTGAGCTTGCATCCTAAAATCAGGTCTCTTCCTTCGGGAAGGACCCTCCAAATAATGCTTGTCCTTTAGAGACATCGTCCACAATTCTCGTCCGAGGGGTGTAATATGCCCACAAACGTGTGTTTCAAACTTCTTCAACGTTCACCTAGCAAACGTTTAACCGAAGAAAACACACACACCACTGTAGAACAGGTATTAAGTGTCTAAAAATCACAGCATACATTCGAAAATCAATTATTTTGTATAATTATGGAAAAATCTAAAATCTGCAAGCTTAAAGGCCACCGCAACTACTGGCATTTTCATAGGGGGTTGCTGCATGTGTTACCCGTATCATGAGAATGAGGATCTCCTTCAAATGTGTATTGTCCAGTGTACAGAATGAGCTAATCGACAACTTCATATTATTCAATCGTCAAGTCAAATCGTATTGTTACGTGAAAGTTGGAGAGTTCTCTTCAATTGTGACAAAATGTTCATGCATGGTTAATATTTACTGGTACTCCTGTCTGCATCCATATATTTTTGTTAATTCTCACTGATATGCTCTTAAATTATTGCCTACTAGTTAAAATACGGCTTTTAAAGACGACTTCCGTTACAAGTGTATTGAATTTTACTGATATTATCACAAAAATATCTTGACATTTCAACGCCCACTGCTGGGTGTGAGGTCTGATAGTAAGCTGGTAAGTGCAGGCTATCTCAGCAGATTTAAGTTCATTATTCAACTGACATACTGATCCGATCACGCTAAAACATTTAATTCATTGCTATCATTTCGAGGCAGCATGCTCGCTACCAGTAAAATGTGAGCCGTACTGGACTGCTAGAACGCAAGAAATAAGTACACTTGTCTTTTACGCAATTATTGATGCAACAACAATAGAATTGACAAAGAAATTCAAAGTTTCTTCAAAATCAATCGATCCGATCAGTCAATTAATTCCAAGTTTAAAGACGTAGTAGCTACTGCTACCTAAATGCTAAATCCATAAGGATGTAGTTCAGTCCCGAAGCTTGTCGACATAGTTTGGTGTCAATTTTTTGTCAGAGCATCCTGTCCCTTACATGCTGGTGGAGATTGATGTAGGGTTTATTGGCATAGATTAAGGGTTAAGTGCTAGTCTTGGGAGTGTGAAAGGCTGAATATATTCTACTGAACCACCGCATAGTCAAGAACGAGATATCTTCAGTAAACTTGAAGTTAGTGGGCGTATAGAATCGGTGCCATAGATCACTACATTCAGAAATGTCACTACTATTAGGGGATGACCTAATTTTTACGTAATAAAATAATTGGTGAGGGTTTGTGCAGAACATTTTTTCAGTAGAAACGTTGTTTCCTCTTGCATGAGATCGTAATCTCATTTGAGGGAATAATAGCTACCTACTTCACAAGGACAATGTAGATACAGCTTGAATCTTAGTAGAAATTGTTTATCAAATTAATTGGCTCATAGGGGACTATATATTTTCAATAAGAATTATACAGGGTGTCCCAGGAATTATGCACAATCCGACTCTTACGTGTTCTACAACTCATTTCCAAACGGAAATGACTATCAGCAATTTTTTTGCCAGAGGCCTCGTTTTCGATCTTATGCCATTAAAACTGTCGTAACACCCTCAATTTTGGAGATAGCTCAAATAGAGTTGTTGAGCGATAATACACGGCGCACAAAGCAACCCCTCCTTCAAGACCTGGGGGTCGTGCGGGTCATTGCATATCCTAGCTCCTGACCAAGACAATGCCTCCTCCGTAGCTTTCCCAATTTTCAAACTTAAGGTCTTTTTTAGTTATACAGGGTGTACCAGGAGTTATGCGCAATTTGACTCCCACGTGTTCTACAACTCATTTCCGAACAAAATTGTCTCTTAGCAATTTTTCGCTCATCGCAATCAATGTTAAATGAACACAAACAATAGCCGTCTCTCGGTTCTTCGATTATCTTGACTTTGGCCGGACAGCTTAGAAATGCCGTAGATGCTGTTCACAAACGAACGGGTTTGTGCATCCGACAAAACTAACTTAAATCGTCACTTGAAAGGTCTGGCATTGTCACCATTCGATTCAGCGAGAAAAGTTACGTATATCCCGCCTCTAACCTTTTTTCGTCAAGACTTTTGGAAAAACCTCAATTTCAACAGAAAACACACGTTTTTCTGCAGTTAAACACCATTTCCTTAACTAAAAATATTTTTTTAAACCAAAACGACTACACCGTTGGAAAGCTGACATTTTGGCGCACGTTTTACCGGGCCTGCACAGTTCTGCGTCAAGCATTCATGGGGTTTCTAGCCGTGATGAAAAACGGGCGATTTCAAGATTTTAACAAAACTGCCATTTCGCGCAGCAATCGCACATATTCAACGCAATAATAGAATGTTCTCTTACATCAAATTAATAGAAAATGTAAAGCACTTTCCAACGGTGTCATCAAATTTGAGCTATCTCCAAAATTGAGGGAGTTTTGAGACAATTTTAATGACATAATCACTCGAAAACGAAGACTCTGGCAAAAATTGCTATGATTCATTTTTGTTCGGAAATGAGTTGTAGAATACGTAGGAGTTGGATTGTGCGTAACTCCTGGGACACCCTGTATAATGCTGAACCTCTGTTGAATCGTCAAGAAGTATCTGTGCAAACAATATTCAACAATCGGGCAATAGTCAACGTGTTGGAACATTGCTATTGTGAAAGTCTGCTATAATTCACTTGCTCATGCCTCTGTCATTATCAACTGTTACAGGAACGGATGACATCAGAGCACCTGAAGCATCTCACTACTCCCGCTACCCGTCCTCCAGAGGCATCTTCCGCCCCATCCTGGACACGTTCCCTTCGTGGCCGGCATCCAAGTCCATCTACGACGACCCGATCGCCGCCTGCGACAGGATGTCAGTCCCTGGCTACCGCTACCTGCCCATCTCCAGGGAGACCTACGGACTCAGCCCTCGCAACATTTACCCCCACAATTACTCCAGCCTGAGCAGGGCACCTCGCTTAGGTAGGTACTAAAAACAAAAACCATCAACCCCAAATTTTAGTACAAACATCTCAATCTTATCTACCGAAAACGCACGAAAAAATCCGAGGTCCGGGCCCCTCTTTAATGAATCTCGGTTTTTTCGCAATAGGTACCTATATAATATCTAATTGGTGGATAATTCGATTTTACTTCATTCGTTTTGATTACCCAAATATAATCAGAGACCACGAAATGTTTTTTTGAGTTAAGTGGCGTTTATTTTGAGCTTTATTATAACCTTTGAGCTCTATGTACCGTATAAATAACACTTATTTTATATATTGTATTAAAACTAGTTCAAACGGTCACATTTAAAAAAGAAAATCAGAACATCACAATGTTATCGACCTTAATATTTATTGTAAGAATTCAATTAGTATTGTAACATACATTATTCTCGTTGAAGTTACGTTCTTTGGTGGAAACTTTTTTCCCGACACATAAATTTTCAATTTACTTTGTAAATTTTATAAAAACAATTATTTTTCGATTTTCTATAGTCAATAAAATCTACCATTCTAAGACTGTGAATCGAAGTGTGCGTTTTTATTTCCGAGCTAACCTTAACCTCTAACCTTGGCATGGTCAAATATTGGTTGTTCAGATTAATGTCACTCCATGAAAATATCATTGTCATTTGAATCTTGTCCCGTTTGTAAGAAGTTCGAGCATGAATGTAAATGTTGACACCCGACGTTTCGTGATATCCATTTCTTCATTACCCACCTACCTGCACAGAGTCATTTGTCTTAATGCTCATTTTCGTCACGATTTGTGCAATCTGTATATCGTTCATCCAAGAACATATCATATTGACCACGTCAAAAGCCATTCTCAGCAAAGCCATTATCGCATTAATAGCCAGTCATATATGCTTGGCGGGATATATATACTCAGAATGAGTAAATACCTACTTATTTGTTTCAGCTTTATAAACAGCGTGCCTATAAAGAAGCTGTTCTGTTAATAAAATTAGCATCTACCACGAAAATTGAATATCTCATCAAGCATGCTCATGTATATAGTGTGCTGCTTGAGCAATGCTTATTGTTTTCAATTATTTTTTTGAACAATAGTTCATACTCATTATAGAGTCATTAGTCGTTTGTTATCAGCAAAACATCTTACATTTTTTCAAGTTCATTCAAATACCTAGAAGAATAACTCAATAATCGGTCAATCGCCATTTTAAAAAGAAAGGACTGTCAGTTCAGTAAGTATTAGAAAGTAAACTCTAGAGGTGTATACGTCCTTGAAGCTTCTCAGGGTGCATATTATCACTTATTGTTTAGGTATGATGTACTTCAAGATATCTAGATTATGAGATGACAGCAGAACTATGTGGTTTTATACATGAGGAAACCGTGCCATAATAGAGTAAATTTTAGGATTTTTAGATGTGGTAATTGACTTGACACCATGCCGTCCAACTTTAGGCATTTGATGCCCATCAAAAGAGTTGAAAAACATTGTATAAGTATGAACTGGCAGCATTTTCTGGACTTCTTCTAAGTCTTGCAAATCGAAGGAGATCAATATCGCAGTTATTTCAGCGCCGAAGACGGTAGAGGTCAGATTTCCGAAACCTTATCTTTACATTTGCAAACGATGTAGGTCAAAATGACAATCGTACCAGTACTCTTGGCCTGGCAGCAGATTCTTCAAATATGACACCAGTCCATTTTCATTTAGGGCTCCGTTGGAAATCCCAAGGAAACGATGAGTTTGGACGAGCGCCAAGGACCGATAGATTCCAACCACAAAGCTATACCTCCAACCCCCAATGTCATCTTGACCTACATCACATCCAAATGCAAAACCACCACTAGGTTACCGTTGTAGCTGTGGAAAATAAGCCAATCTTCGCTCGAAATTTTTCAACAATTCTGTTTGTGATATTCCAATCACCTTTTGTATTGCTAGACTTTAAAATCATCCTTGTTGGTAATAGACGAGAATCTTTAGATAGAAACGACGACAACAATAGAAGAACGAAATTCTGTTACAAACGCTGGCGCCACTCCAAATAGTTGACCAAGGTACACTTTTAAGGGAGACAAATCGAAATTCGTCAATTTCTTAGTTAGTACAGAATTAATTACCTTACAATATCTATAACCAATTGCAATACTCAGTCAAAGTCATTCGATGAGCAAAGTTCTTGGCCAGATTTGATAGCTAATAAATCAGATACCAGAAATCTATAGTTGAATTATGATTGCGAAGAAGCAAAATTATAAATATAAAACCAAAATAAATGTGTCCATATGATTCGCAATAAGATTATAATATGATGTGGGCTTTGGATAATATTTGGGTTTTGATATCGTCGCTTCTTGCATGTCGATCATGAAATGTTTTTTTGCTATGTGATTATCAAGTGTGAGATGTTGACGTCTTTTGATTTATATTTTTTGATGCGAGATCGGTACCTTCCAATCACATCGATTTCTTTACAAATCTAAATTGTGGTCTGAAATTAGATGATTGAATATGTGATTCAAGATAAATAGTTCATTTCAAGAAGGCTGAACAATAGAAAAAGATGGTGGTTGGATGTTGAATTCTTTTCCATCTTAACGGCTATGATTTTTCAAACTATATAGAACGTTAAATATGTTATATATTTACAGTTTATGCAATCCGCTACTTGATAATACTTTCGAGTTAGCTATCATATGAGTGATTCGTAGATCAAAAAACCTGAGTTAAACGGAATCCATCCAATGGAGAGAGCCGAGAGAAGAGTAAATTTTTTTGCATTTCTACGTTTTAGTAATTATTTATTCACAATTACAGATTAGTTCATGCATTTCACTCCGAACCCTGTTGTTTGTGTTTTTACATATTGAAAATGTCCACAATGAGCAGATGCTTAAACCTTGAACAATCTCCTTTTCATGAAAAATAATTAAATCTATGATGATTTATTGTACATAGCCGTAACTTATAGTAATAATTATACTGATTAAATTGCGGATAATTACTTATTCTTTCATCCCAGTTAACGTCAGACGAATCAAGTAAAGGAATTTCGTGCGAAACTTTTAAAAAATCGTTAAGTCTCCCTAGAAAAAATTCCCGTCTGAGGGCTGTTCAAACAACATTGTGATCATTATGTCAGTTTGTGGTAATTTCAAATCCAGGACAATATCAAACTGAATTACAGTCGGAATTGAATCTTATTGAATATTAGGCCGAATTTCCCTCAACAGCTGCTATAAATTGCATTCCCTTTGGTTTTTGGAATACCGTGGCTTACGTTAACGTGAGTTTCATGAGACACTAGTTTCATCTCCCATATTCGCTCACATACAGAAAGTCAACTAAAGATGGTTTATATTGATTGATTATCTATTTCATTCCTATATATTGGACTAGGTCATTGCTCAAGAAAAAGCAAACCTCCGTAACTTCACTTTTCGATAACTAAATGAGATAACTCTTATGAATGGTCTTAGCTACTCCCCTAAAAGTTTCAATAGTTTATCAGAGGACACAGTCGGGATTCCATGAAACACCTAGGTAACAAGTTAGCATAGGTCCAGTTTATCACGATCTAAGCCTTCTTACAACTGAAGGTAGTTTACAGCTAATGTTCCGTCACTAAACTAAACTTATGAATTAGCCAAGTACTCATCTTTCCATATAGTAGGACTCAAACGATGATAAGCACCGAAGAACTGATGAAGAATTTTTTAAATGATATCCATGTTATAAAAAGTTAGAAAACTATGCTAACCAAACAGCTTGACACATTTTTCTCCCTATCTGGACACCAAAATTTTATGGAACAAAGTGAATTGGGCGAAGTTATTATGAAATTTATTAGCAATAACTTACGATAAGGTACCTTAAGATGAGGTTTCATGTATAGTATTTAAGGAATACAGGTACCTAGTCGTTAAGTTTCGATCTGCTTGTATACCCTCGTCATGTGGAGCTTTGTTCGTGAGCGTCTTCAGGTTACTGTCCAGCGCACCTGCTGCCGAACCCGTGCTTTTTGCTGCATTTTGTTGATCGTGCCGTTTCTGAACTCTTCCCCCCACCCTCGTCTGTGAGTCGATTAACTCATTTTTATTGATCTTGAAAACGTCTAACGATTCTCTTTGTCGGCAATTTGTCGCCAGCTGACACCGACTACGCTTCCACGATAAGAGGAGAGTTCAAACACGATAACGAAGGGCATTTCCAGTTCGGTGAGTAGTGGCTTTTCTCTGTACATAGTAGCTTTTGGCCTAAGTTAAGATAGTTTTTTTTTGTTATTTTGAGCGCTCATCTGCTTTTTGAAGCCTAATTATGTTATCACATCATTTAAAATTTGTCACTAATCAAAAATTCAAATCAAATATCATAACTTCATTATACAATCTTGTATTCATCAATTTTCAAGGGATTTTCAATAATTTGTACATATATCTTGTAAAGACCATGTATCTAATCTTTGTTTCATAGATAAACACGATGATTTCATAACGAATAATCTTTCCCAGGAAATATGTTAGCAGTACCATGCAAACAACAAAAACTACTCAAGCATTGTAAAATTTGGGAAATGAATGAATCGAGCTGAACAGTTGGCTCTGGCTAACTCTATTTTTAGAGAGTTGGTTTGATATAAAAAAAAGTTCTAATACTGGGGAATATTTTTGTATTGAAGACAAGCACGAGTTGTTGCTTCTAAAATATAACAGTGATATATAAATACGGATCTACTCTCAACTTCTTCTTGTAGAAAGAAACGAAACCGAAAAACAAATCTACTATATTTCGAATTACTCACTACTCTGTCACCCAAGGAAGAGCACCCGTTTTGCATTATTTGTTGAATTTGGAACAACATTCAAATTTTCGGAACAACTTGCTCCTGATAATTGCAGAACAAAGGGTAGAGAAGTTACAAAAAATTGATTTCACTTTTCGTTATTACAGAACATCTTTACTAAACGAGCCAATTGTAAATCAATGCCAAATATGGTTTCAAATTATATTGTGCTTGATTTTTTGTTGATATTGGGGATAAAAGTTAATATTTCAGTAAGCGTTTAACCCTTTAGGGACTCCTGGGTATTAATGACTAGGTTCAGTGCCACCCAGATCTGATGAGTCCCCTGTTACAGTAGAGTGCCCTTCAAGTAGAGTTCAATTGTTTCGTAGTATTAACCTTGGATGCTAACATATTGTAGCGCTATTGCCTTTCATCATCTTTGATCATATTCTCACGGCTTACTATTTAACGTTTAGTTTGCCAAGGATGATCTCCACCTTCTTTTCATGGCTCAGAATGTATAATCAGTAGTGTTCTATCGCTGACAACAGTAGTCTCCAGTTAGAGGAACGATGAAGATTTCAGATGGCTGTCGTCAGTCAAGTAATAATTCTGTGGTAATACATCTGTGCTCACCCACTGAATAAGAAGAAGGAAAAGTTGAGAATGTACCACTTCTATCCCTCAATTGAAAGAAGTGCAGGTACTGTAAGTGCTTTTTTGCAACAATAGTTCTCTGGATAGGTGACGCGATACAGAACGATCATGCGTTGATTGAACGTCAAACTCTTCTGGGCAGGTCCTTAGAATCTGCAAATGTGCTTCACGCCATATATGACGTGCAGCAATCTTAGTCTTGGCCACTAAATGCCACTGTTTGCCTTTTCTGCGAAACTACTAGATCCGAAATATTGCTTTTCCTTACTTGTCCCCATAGGACCAAACAAATCACGAAATAACCTACAAATGCAGTTTAGTTACACGAACAACAGTTAACTCAGCAATTACGGAATGCCCATTTTAGAATACTACACCCCTCCCTGCACGTGGGACCCGACCGAAGGAAGACAACACGATCAGAAGTACCTGAACCCCCAGGACAGGAGGCGCGGACTCCGGCCGTTCGTCAAGGAGTACACCATCGGCCCTGACGGCACCAAGGTTCCCCTGTACACCTACACAGGTAAAGGATAATGGTTAATGAGAAAAAATATATATATTTACCCAAGTAATCGCTGAATTTAACACATTTTTTTCAGGCTGTATCACTTAGTTCGTTGATATTCATTAATTGGTATTCCCAATGAAAACTTGAAGAAAAAAAGCCTGAAACCCTGTTTTTAAGGAGAAAAACTCGCATTTGAAGAAATTTGATTGAATCGGCCTCATAGCTCAACCGCCTGAGTGTTAAACTATAATTAAACTATATGCAATTGAAAATTTATCCTCAGTAGTAATGACACGAGTTCCAACTCAGTCAGGGGTGTTCATATTTTTGAGCGGTAACCAAACAATGACCAGAATCACACATTTACATGTTAATTTCCTCAACAGCAATACATTTCATTTTCAATGATGTTTTGAAACAGGTTTTGTGAAGTCCAATAAATGGATACCACTTGCGTGAAAAAATAGGTGACTTTCAAACCCATGTACCTACCTATCACAAGTTGCAATTGCAGCACAAATATGTTCAACTTGATTTTGTACCTTCCAAAATTCGAGTGATATATAATTTTTTCTTAAAATTTCAATTAGATTCTGAATTTGCCGAAAAGTAAACTAAAATGGGGTTGAAATTTCAAAAAAACGGGTTGGTGGGCAGTTGCAGGGACACAAAAAAGTGATATCTGATATTTACTTTGGAAATTATGGAGGTTATGATTTTGAATATGTTCTAATGCGTTTGGTCTGAGGTATTTCTGGTCCATTATTATTGATTCAATTTATTGGGTTTCTAGTTAACGCAGCCGTGAGGTAGTGATTCCAGCAGGTCATTGAAATTGTCGAACTCAACAAAAATTAGCTAAAGCATCAAATTGCAAACAAACAAAATAAATAACTAAAGTAACACTCTGGAAATCCATTACTAAATTATCAGCATAACTTCTTGCCATTTGGATAGTGCCTGCATACCAGCACTCAAAAGATGCATACCTCCTTGGATTCGATTTAAATAGGAAGGTCATAAAGCCACACAAGGTCTTAATTTGTCTATGATACCCCAAAACTGTCTTTCTCTATAGTGGAATCGACGAAATTCATTTGTCTGTTGGCTTTATTTATTTTGTAAAGTTATGCTGCGTTATGTACCGTTCGTAGACAAAGGAACGTAGGCAGGTTCATACCGCAAAGAAACACTATCAGTTTCTGGCCGAATTGACCGAATCTGGTTTTAAATGTTTCGTAACTCTGCAATCCTCGGCCAAAATGTCTTAGTTTTATAGTTATTACATCTGTTGTTTAGTTTCCGGGTTTACCCTTGCAACTTTTCAGTTTTCACCCATAATCACAATTTCTCTTGTTTGACGATATTTTTCCGTCAAAGGTTAAAATGGACATACCTATTTAAATGAGAACCGAGCCGAGATACTTCTAACATGAACATTAAACATTACCTACCTTGAACTGCAACTCGCAAACAATCAACTTAAGATTCATTTTTCCAGGCTTGGCCAACTACCCCATCAAAAGTGTCTATCTCAAACCCTTCGTTTCGTATCTTCCGCCTAGTTATTACAACAGATTTCGTTCGTACCACAAATTTCGCACTTATTACATTAAAACTACTGATTGAATGAATTTTGCCGAGGGATTTCCGCATTAACAAGTTTTCAGCTTATTGGTGTAGTTCCCCACATTGGGAATTAAATGTATAATACAAGCAACGCAAAGATGTGTACGTTGAATTATATGATTCGACTTTTATTTGCCAATTAGACTAATTAGGCAATTGCCAACTTGTTAAGATGGCAAAATATTGAAGTTTCTATAGACCTGGTAAAAAAATGTGAGTAGTTAACACGTTCAGAGCTAAGCTGCTCAAATGAGACCCACCGCCCTGTCCATCCTGGCGGAGCGTCTCTATTGAGTCTCAGGTGAATAACTCACACCCTCTCCTTTCAGATCGAAGAACTACGACATGAATGCTTCTACCACCGTTTCCTCCGGGGGTTTCCTTCTAGTAGACCTAAACACCACTAGTTCGTTTCAGATTTCATTCATTGCCACACGTTCAATCCCTCCCACCCATTTCGGCTGATTCTAAAGACTGTGATTTACTTTTTTCGGGCCTCGGCCATAAGCAAGAACAGCTGAATTGGGCTCCGCTCTGAACGTGTTAAGTTAAGGAGAGTTCATATTCTCCATTAATTAGAACTGGCTATAGATATGAAAAACTTAAGTTTAACGTCAAAGCCATACACACAACTTTCCACTAAAAACGAATCGTTTTGCGAAATATATGGAAGGAATCATAGAAATCATTCCTCAAAAAAGGAACATCTCTAAAATATAGAAAAATGGCCCTTAAACAAAGGGAATACCGTGGAAATTCGAAATAAAATCTCATTTCCCTCAATCCGCATTGCCAGGAAGCTGTTAGACACGACCTTTCAATATGTTGCCGCGGAGATGTTGTCATCTGTGAAAGGTTTCCCGAAAATCAACTTTTTTTAGTTGCTCCCTTAGGGCCTGTCATGATGACGCGATTTTACGCGCGAGTCGTCTCGCGCGTATCATTTTCTGCTGCGTCCAGATACCGCGTTCCACGCGCGTTCCTACGCTGGGACGGATTCAGCCAGTTACAAACATGGACTCGGAAAGAGCAGTTGTGTTGTGGCTTGCATACCGTCGATGGAAACATCGTAAACGAAGAGAACGTAAACGATTTAACGTGCACCCAATTCTACGTGACAGAATGACGCATAGCATGTTTATAACATTATATCCAAAGCTCAGAGAACACGGTGAAAAGTTTTTCAACTACTTCCGGATGTCAGTAACATCGTTTGATGAATTACTGAAAATTCTTCAAGAAGATTTGACTTGACTTAAGGGCAAATTCCAGATCTGAAGATTCCAGATTCCTCCAGATCTGAAGATTTGATTCCATGTCAAAATTATGTGGCACGGGATACTGTCTCTGCAGAAGAAAAACTCGTGATTACATCGTCAAAGTTATCATGCTACATCTCGGAGCTCAAATACGGTAAAATACGGACTTGCTATACGTCCTCTCACAACGGACTCGCGCGTAGTACTGGACGGCAACAATGGCTCCCAAGTATCTCGACTCGCGCGTCGTTCGAGCGTTAAACGGGCGAGTCGAGAGTCCCGCTCATTGCACGCGTTTTACGCGCGTTTGAGGAAACGCTTGAAGGCGTCTGGACGGGATATATGTTGCTCTAGTATCTCGGGTACACGCATGTAGACTCGCGCGTAAAACGCGTCATCTGGACAGGCTCTCACTTCACGATGGCCGCGACACGTTTACATTAATTTTTAGGGCCACCAGATCTCTCCTGTTTACACTACATTTAACCCCAAATTTAGCGACACTTCCAATACGTTTTAACCATCCTTTTTTTCCAAATCATTTAAATTGAGCAACTGCAAACCCAATTTCTCTTTCAAGATGTCAGTGATTAACTGAGTATTTTCGAAAAAGATCATATATTCATTCACTCAAAAGGGTTAGACGGGTTTGGGGTAACGAACGCGTCTTTCAAATGTGGTTTTAATGAGGAAGAGGCAGTGGGCCTGGAGTCTTATGAAAGATGGTGATTCGTTGCATAAGAATGGACGATTAACGTTTTTCCGCCGTTGGAACTATACTAAAAATGTTTTAGAATTGTAAAAAGAATTTTAACTACGATTTTTGTGCCGTTTTGTTCTCGTATTTAACTTTTTATTATGCTGAATACAGAAAACTACTGTCATCACAATATACTGATGAAGATTTTGTTTATGCAGGTAACCCCATTTACAGCCGAGGTGGCTTCGCAAGGAAGCCTCTTCCTGACCTCTACGAGCCCAAGAACTGGATCCCTCTGTCCAGGTTCGAGAGAGACCCCTGGTGGTGGGCTTACCCCTCGCCCAAGCCCTTCGAGGCCCCTTACATCCCCATGTCCCACAGCCCGTTCTACCTAAGGGACAGCTACCTTTCCCCTGTCAAGAACACTTATCTCTGGCGCGACCACCCAATCCGGCCTTTCTGTAAGTATATTGTTTGATGCAGTACAAAAATGTATCAATTCAGTAGTGAAAGCCACTATAAAACTTTGTTCATTAGGATTAGGTGGTTTTACACAAATCGTATGGCACATGCACCATTATGTCTGACCCATTGGTGTACTTTGGTGTACTGATACAAATTTTGCTTGGAATTATCAGGAGATATAATAACTATTAGGGACTTTCATTAGGTAAGCTAATCAAGAGATAACATGGATGTTGATAATGGAGGTTGTAGAGATGTTGGCTATAGGGATCCGGTGTTTAGCTCAAAGATGCACACTGGAATGTCCACAATCAAAGTTGCGTTGCATACGAACCAAGGAGCAACTGCCATGATGCGTAGGACGTGATTTTGAAGGGTCTTTATGTTGGCTGCTGAAAAAGTTCAAATCGCCAGTTGGGTCTTAGGAGCCTCAGCTAGAGCAATCGCTTGATTGAGTTGACCGAGTCGACAGTCTTGCCAGGTAAGACGCGTGTACGAAGTCTGGAGGATCCATGAGCGGGTCGTTCCCTGCAGAGCTTTGATGTGAACATTCCAGTTCAACATGTCATTCCAGGGTGACGTTTCGTTACCGACAGTATCATCTTTCTTCACTGTCAAAACGTTAAGTTATCAAGTCTTAGCAACATTAAGTTGCCTTATCAATAGTTTAATTTCCCAAATGTGTCTCCGATACATCAGCTTCTCCATCATACATCTCTTGAGTACATCATTTTGTGCCGAACTGTTACTTGCTTTATCATGTAGTTGTATATTTTTTAAATATATCCATTTTTCTTCAATCCTCCTGCAGATTTTCATATAAGCCCAAAAAAAGGCAACTTTCCATGGATCTGTTTAACTGTAGATTTTAGCATGTAAAATTAATCTATAGAGAAGTCATTGTGCCGCCACCACCTTTGTTGTCCTAAGAAATGTGAACCATCAAGCCTAATAATTCATAATAAAATTTGCAAGCGGACAATATTAATGAATCTTCCACCAACTAATACGTTACGTTACTCGGAAAATGTAAATCAGTTTCGACCATGAAACTCTTATCCCGCTCCATGGATAGCTGTCCAAATTTCAACTGGTTGTCATCCTACCGATTACCCATATCAAACCCGAAAATTCACTATCATATGAAAACTATATCAACTAACAATTGAAGGAACGGAATAATTGAAGATACCAACTATTGTACAAATATTTTGAAACTATATTCCCACAAATCAATAACTAATCTTGAACATCTTTTTTACGAGTTCAATAATGGTTTCCTTTCTTTGTTCCAGCTACCACTCCAAGGCTGACCTTCTAAACGACACACTTGGGGGTTTCATTACAACGACGAAGAAACCTTAACTTGCACATTTCTAGATATCTCACGCTGCCTTGTTTCATTTCATATGCATACTTTTTTTTAACAAAAAATCTGGTTTAAATCCTAAGTTTTATCAAAGACTGTACAAATTTTATTAATTTATTGCTTTAGTTTTAAGACCGGTGTCATCACAAAATTCATCAATGTGAACTTTTGTAAATAATGTGTAATTTATTTATTCGAACTCCAGATGAAACAGTGTAAGTCACGGAATGTGATTGTTTACAAATGCCTGTGTAATAAACTCCAACCTCTTTTAACAAGTTGTGTTCTACTTTTCGCCCTTTTGTTCTTTGTGTATTTACTTACATACCTTGAAATCAATAATGAAAGGTTGCCTATTATGAATTGCTAGCTGGTTCGTCAATTGGTTGCACTGAAGAATTAGTATGTGCACGATAGGAGCTAGGAGCATGTGTGCTCCAACCTGTGAGGGTGATGGAATGGTATAATT
This sequence comes from Creontiades dilutus, assembly GCA_031894815.1. Taxonomy (NCBI): domain Eukaryota; kingdom Metazoa; phylum Arthropoda; class Insecta; order Hemiptera; family Miridae; genus Creontiades; species Creontiades dilutus. Next base: position 1,251,409 of record JAVIWC010000334.1, read on the forward strand.
GCCCCTTCCGAGCAGGTGGATGCACTATTCCACACTCTGCCACGCTCAGAGGACGAATCAGACGCTTGCAGGCGTCCGGTTCATCTCCCAAAGCGACAGATTCTAAAATCCGGAAGGGGCCATCCATCACAAACCAATAATCCAAAAATGAAAAATAAGACTTATAAATCCCGCCATCCTCATGTAAAGGGTCAAGTTGGCTCATGATAGAAGACTGCGTTTGAATCAGCGCACGAAACAGAGCATCTTCGTGGACTGTCGATTTTTAGTTTGAATTGATGAGATTGACCAACCAGAGAGTTCGATAACCATAACTGACCATCGCTAGGGGTTGGAATTTTGTTGTTATTGTTTTTGTTGCTGTGGGGAACCCTTTGAAGTAAGCTCGGGCGTCAGACAGGGAGATTCACTGTCAGCCACACTATTCAGCTTAGCTCTGCATGAGGCTGTCAGGAATGCAAATAAGAAAGGCACAATAATCGACAAAACATGGAAAACTCTGGCATATGCTGGTGGCATTGCATTGATGGGACGAAATCTTGATGCTCTGCAAACAGCTTTCGAGGTTTTGCATGAGGAGGGAAATCCAACTGGGCTTCGAATAAATGAAAGCAAAACCAAGTATCTCAAGATATGCCCAGCGAGTACCCAGGAAGATGACCTTTGGTACTTATAAGTTTGATAGAGTCAAACTTGGGGAGCTTGGTGACAAATAGGAGTAAAGTACAGAATGAGATATGCTCTCGAATAATTGGGGGCAAACGAGCATTTTATGCAATATAAAACTCTTCTGTGTGTCTCCAGGGATGAGGTACAGATCCCTGTGTTCTGTTTTGGGTCTGAGGCTTGGACCATGAGAGTTGAGGATGAGAAAAGACTGCGGGTATTTCAGAGAAAGATTGTAAGAAGAATCTATGGTGCGGTCAGAGAGGGTCAATGTTGGAGAACTAGACAAAAGGCAGAAATCGATGCATTGTTAAAGCATGAATACTTAGTCCGATTCATCAAGGCAGGGCGCATACAATGGCTGGAAGCTCCAGCCCTTGGTATGCCCGAAAATGATGCTGCGAGCTCGGATGGAAACTATAAGACGAAGAGGTCGTCCTCTGAATCGCTGGCTTGATGAGGTCTTGAGGGACCTCCGGGCAGTGGGGATGCGCGGGTCTCAGGCGGATGACCGCACCTGGTGTTCGGGAAGCCAGAAGCCATATCGGCCGATAAAGCTTCGAAGCTAGTTAGTTTTTGTTATCAGTGTTTTGTACACTGCTCAGTTTACTTCGTTTTCTGCTTCTTTGTTTTTGAAAAATTTTATGAGTGCTGTTTTTCTTTGCCCCAACGCAGGCCATTGTCCCCACCTGCAATATATTATCCTGTATGGAATTCTTCTTAATCCCAGAAAATTGCATCAATATCAGATGGTAATCATTTTAGATATTATAAAAAGTGTTGAACTACTGATCCTCCCATTAAAAAATAAAAAGGGATTGATTTGGCATTCAAAATTCTACGCAAAGTCGGGCCATTGAGGCCTTCAGTCAGACCTTGAGTAAATTAGTGATTGCTATACTTAATAAAAGTTATTTTTATCGTTTTATCGTATGTTTATCGTTTATTTATTCATGTTGGAAATATATTTGGTCTATGTAAACTGACTGTAAAATCCCTGATAAATTATTCCTAATTTATCTTAGAGGACACAGCAGACTGTGAAAAATTATACGAATAATTATGAAGCACAAGGAAATTGATGTACTCAAAATTAAACCTTCTGTCAGCATATTGACTGTGTTTTGAGGAATGATGACTGGACTTAACTTCGGCTCCAATATAATTACGTAAGATATTTTTACGCCAGATGGCGAGAATGTGCAATACACGTTCGGTTCGTCAATAGAAGGGATATCAATAGATTCAACGTCCATGAACAGCCTTGCCAAACTGGGGGTCCATTCCAACACAAGAAGGGTACAAAATGATGTTTTTGATTTGTAGCCAGGCCAACAAGAGACCTCGAAAGTTGAATTTTGCAAAGCATGCGGTATTTTGTCCACGAAAAACTGAAAAGTCCCAACAGCTTGAAAATGGTACAAAAAACCATAAATGTTATTGATCGGTTCACTGAGATATCCGTATTCACATCTCAATAGATCGTTTTTCAGAAGATTGCTCTCAGAGTTGAGTTTCTCTACTTTGAATATCTGCTTTACTTTCCCGAGTTCCTTCACAGCAACAAACAAATTGATTACGCTATTGGCGCTATCTTCTGGCACTAGGGTCAATTTCGGTTCTCTCAGACCAACGAGAAGCCACCACACAATGTTTATCATCGCCGTAGGCAGCTTAACTGGATTCATTGTTAAAGCTTTGCTCATTTTCTCCACATTCGGAATAGATTTGACCATGTTCTTGAACCATTCGAAATAGGTGCTATCGAAAAAGCCGTTCAAAACTTCGGGGGTATCCATCCACGATGAGACGTAATAGTTAATTTTTATCTCAGACTCTAACGGATAACGAACAAGGTGCAAAAGGACATCCACCGTCTTCACTTCGAGAGAATGCGAGATCTGACTTGGCTCTTCCAATATTTCCATTCTTCCTCGACCATTTTCGATATTTCCTAGCCCGAGCATTATAACGATAGAACCACTCATCAGGTCAGCGCTGTCTCTATCCAGACCGTTCGGGAGTATAAAAATCCTGTGATTTCGAAATTTGTTACCATGAGCTGACATCCTGCGCTTTAAAAATGGGAGCAGTGAGGAATTTCTAAGAGGCACGTCACATTGTGTCTACATCACATAATTTCTAAAAGTCACATTCTTTCGCACTCATAATTTGGTTTCGTAAAATACCTGTAAACAATTTATTGCAACTATTTTCCGTGTAGGGCAAAAGATGACGGAGGATAGTAATGTCCTGTTGTTGAGGAAACTGTAACCGCACTACATTGTTTAATGGATTTGAGTTGGTTAAAACAAGTGAAGTGAGTAGGTACAATACATACTATTGCCTAATGTGATGCCCGTTTTTGGTTCGGTATGAATTTTATCGGTCCATTTCTGGTTCTGTGTGCGTTCTATCGTCCCGTTTCGTCGAGTTCACTACGAATGACATAAATACACCAAAACAGGGCTTTTGCCTTATGCATGGAAGTTCTTGATGTCTTCCAACAGGGCTAAGAACAGGTCAGGGCTGTCTGCACGATACATTCTCCAGCAATAGTGATCAAGGTGTGACTGCAAGTGGTGCTGAGGAACGACCCTCATTTTTTTCAGCAATTTAACCTTTGCGTCCAACCGCGATCTCTCTATGCTCTGCGTGTGAGCTCTATTTTGAGGATTCACGTATGATTGTTGGTGGTTCACTGTTTTGTGCACAAATCCGCGACTTGTAAGGCACCGATATGCAGCCCATTCGTCTGAATGTATATGTGATCCGTCCCCAAATTCTCTCTTAATTATTGGAAGAAGTGACCCTGTCGTGACGAGCATCCTAAAAATATCTGCAGTCATTTTCTTGCTTCAATCCAAATACTCAGGACCCATCTACCCGCCCACCATGGTTTCTGTTGTTAACTACGTCGGCATCAGAATCCTCCGATCATGGTGGAGCGTCTCCAGCTAATAAACGACCCCGGTTGTACTTTCTTCTTCCCGCAAAACGGGATTCGTCAATTTGAATCGGCTTGTCTGCGGTTCCCAACATTTTCCCTTTTTTAGCAAAAACGGCAGTCAATCAGTTCCGTTCCTGTTACCACGGGGTAACTGAAAGGCCCAGATAGGGAGAAAAAGATAGGATTTGAGATCACGAGATTGCATTGTCAACTTTGACCAGTGTACCGATCGCAGGTTGGCAAACAAAGGATAGAGCGCGACGGGACCGTCAGAACGCAGGCGGGTCATACAACGCACACCGAACTTGCACCGATGCATTATTTTTTGTTTAGTGACTAATACAAGAGTAAAGCTGTGCTCCTGTTGGCCGAATTAGTGGAAGAATGAGGAGATGGTTGTTGGTGAGGGTAAAGTGTCTGATGGATAAATGTCCAGAGTATTGAGTACATACTGAAAGCAGGAACAGGTTTCATGGTAGAGGTGTGACGTTCCTGCTGGAACTGCTCCGTGGAACGCAGACCGGAGCCGTTACATCTCGTTAGCGATATCAGCACCATTTGGAACGGATAGCCTCGAAAACTGTTTCAAAATATTGCAAGAATATAATACCTGTGTATCATGTTAAGACAATGTATTATGATAGTAGAGAAGGGGAAATATTAGCTCCAAAGCGGAACTGGAATGCAGGGCAGTGGAGAGGAAAATCAAGGGAGGAATTTCGATTTTGGGAAATTCAGAATGGTCGAGTTCTGCAGCTTTGTATGTGCATATTTATTAATTTTTGTATTGATACTTCCAAACCAAATTAAAATTAAATGAGGGAGAATCTAGAACTATTCTAAAACGATCATAAAACCAGCAAATGCTTTTAAACAGTGCACACAGGTACAAGAATATTCTGGCACTTCATTGAAATGCATATTCCACTCGAAGTTGAACAAATTAAATTTAGTTAAGGTAACAAGGTGACGAGAGTAAAAAATAGATAGGTTCATAGCGACCAGAAAGGAATGACCGAATTATCAACTTGAAAATTTTGGTTTCACAGACACTTTTTAAAACATGAATAATTTCTCAACAAAAAAAAATCCGGGCCCCATACGAAGAACAGGCCCAGTGGAATAGGGTCCAGTGCCCCCCCCCCCCCCTTTCTATGGGGCTGCTGGAATGGGCTATTCGGCTTGGAAAACACAGAGTTAGATAGGATTTAGGGACGAAAGTGAACTTATTCTTCATTTTGGTTCATTATTAAATAATAAACCATTCTAATCGCTCTTGAAAAAAAAAATTTTAACCCCCCTGAAAATTTCATGGTTTACGTTTCAAAGGGTGAAGAATCCAAATCTGCAACAAAAACGCAGCTAATTCTTTCACTGGGGTTCATTATTCAATTGGCTTGCGTTCGTGATTTGAATTTCTACTAAGCTTTGGAGTGTGCGTGTTTCACAGGTGACAGAGCGATTATTGAATTTCATGAGGCACACGAGTGTGATCAACTGATCAATCCAAATAGGTATTTTGGTTGAGAACAGATTTACGTGCTCTATGCACATCTCCTGAAATTCAATAATCGCTCTATCACCTGTGAAACACGCACACTCCAAAGCTTAGTAGAAATTCAAATCATGAACGCAAGCCAATTGAATAATAAACCCCAGTGAAAGAATTTGCAGCATTTTTTTTTCAATTTTTTCAATGGTTATCAGAATGCTTCAACCGGTTTATTGGCTACAAAGCCTTTTAGGAGTTCACTCCAGTATCCACATTACTACATCACTACGTTACTAGGTTACTGATATCAACAAAAACAATAATAAACCAAAATAAAGCGAATGTTGGCACCATAAATCGGGCCATAGATCGAGAATGGTTTGACCTACGGACCTGGGGAAGGGCTCATTCGATTCCTCGTGGAGTGTTCTTCAAAAAGAGTACAAATTTAGGCCGCCTTGACTTTTATTTGAGGTTTTTAGGGATTTTACAAAACTTTGACAACCCTTAAAGGGCACTTTAAATTAATTGAGAGAGCTGGCTCAAGAATTGAGGCGTCGCCGGAACAACATGGATTTTTCCTGAAAATTTCAGCTTTTTTGCTTCAGCCGTTTGGGAGAAATCGTGCGTACGACGGACGGACGGAAAAATTGTTATTGCAGATTCGGATTCTACACCCTTTGAAACGGAAACCATGAAATTTTCAGGGGGGTTAGAATTTTTTTTCAAGAGCGATTACAATGGTTTATTATTGAGTAATAAACCAAAATTAAAGATAGTGCCTTGATGAAGACAATCATCAAGACGCTTTCGATCAAGAAGGCATTGAACACCTTTGGCCACACTCCCCGTTAGCGGCAGAAGAAGAGTCAACAACAACAATCCGCCCCTGAGTAGTGCGATAAGAAGTTTTTATCTAATCTGAAACGTCCGGTATTCAGTTTTGGTTTCGTGACTTTATTTATTTCATTCATTTATTCAAAATTTAGTTTCTCATTCAGAGTGAAACAGGACTTACTGTAGTGCTGACGATTTTAAGGTTTCCTTGGTTCACAAGTTCGTCATTGGTTCGTTGACTCGTTGGCTGTTTAAAGGTAAGCAGAATTCACTTCAATACTTAATATTTTCCACAGTAAATGATTGATTAAATGTTGCCTAACTGTAGGTCTATTAACTCTTCATATTTTCAAACTCTCAGATCAGGTACGTTTCGGGGATGTCTCGCTAGACGTCCGCATTGTAACCTAACAACTAACCACTATATTTAAGCAGTAACTTTGATCAGCTCCTTAGAATCCTTATGGAACGTAGGAGCTGTTCTCTTCAATTCAACTGTGGTTTATTGTTACAACTGGCCCCCTATTCTGTACTTCCACCGTTTTATTTATTAGTATGTAAACAAATTTTGGTTAAAAAATACCGAACAACTTGAGTAGCCGAACGGTCCCTTATTTGAAACTTATTGATGGAGCATTCCATCAATTGCAGAGTTTCTACATTTATCTTAATCTATCTTTGGGAGTTTTCCAACGCTGACTCGTACATGGTATCTTGTTTCGTATAGTTGATGTGATGTGACAATGATGGTACTAGAATTTCTCTCTCCAGACACCCCGACGTCCAAGGTCCTAGTTTGAATATCAGAATGCGACCGATCCACGTTTTTTATTAATTGATAAATCAACCCAGTTTTTAGCTAATTTATCAAAAAATTAGTTATTGCTATGGCTCCAAATAATTTGAAAAATATTAGAACAGCATTACAACGAGGAGAACCACCGTGACCAGCTGGGTTGAAAAGTGATTGTCAGTTAACGAAGAAAAAACGGGACAGTAGACCTCTATGGTTCTACAGCCAGATCATTTAAATGATTAATTTTACACATTCAAGTACCGAAGATGAAAAATTGCCTATGCAACCTACAAATATGGGATTCTAGCTCAGAGGAGGGGAGCTAGTGAACAGAGATGAAAGCTATGGCTGGGGGGGGGGGGGGGGCACAGGTACACGAATGACTCCCTCGGGCGGACGGAAAAGTGGTGATGCCGGGATAACAAAGGGTGGAAGGAGCCCACCCGAAGGTTAGTTGAAGGAGTGTTGAGTGGGGGGGGGGGGGGGGAACTGTCGGGTCGGTCGCTAAGAACTGGATTGTACTCCTGTTAATCATTTAAATGATAATAAATTATAATAATTTCCGAACCCCCTCAGAGCTTTAACCATTGAACTGTCAGACTTAACCACTATGACCTGAGGAAATTATGCTTGGTGGATTTTACCATGTTCAGGCCGATGAAACTCATAGGGACCGATCTACAGACGCTCAAAATCCACGAGAATTTCTTCAAAACTAGATGAAAACTGTTGCAATAAAGCGTATTACCCGCTTTCCATATTCCATATCTCCCGAAATGGAAAACAAGATTTCCTCTACTACCTACTCTATTATAATGTACTATGTAGAGTTGGAAGCAAAAAGTAAAATAAGTAAACCTTTGCTAATTAATTCGCTGCATTTACTGGATATTGTTCGTTCCTGGAATAGATATGATGTACCTTCCCTCATCCTTGAAGTAGATAGCGACGCTCACAAAGAGGTCTTTGTAACGGAAGGTCACGTGCCCATTTTTAGTGCAAGAAGTTAGTTGAGTAACAATCTGCGGTGAACAGATCTTTTCTGCTATCCGTGAGATATGACATCTCTTGCTTTGTTAGTTATCACCGACGTTAACGTCAGTTAACGACTGTTAACGCCAACATTTATTCGACGACCGTCTCCAGACTGGTACACTTACCTCTTCGTTTTGGTACTCTCATGTTATAGTGACTCCCAATTTCGTTGCTAGTAGATCGTTTTGGCTTAAAAGTAAGTAGATCAAATTGCAAGAAAAATTACTATTAACTCCTTTCATTCTGAGATTTTGGTTGTGCAATCATTGTGATCATTTGCGGAAGTCGATACGAAATCCAAACAATAGAATCAACTGTGCACCTAATTCAATGCAATGAAGCAAACATGAATTAAAACCTATTTTGCAAATGTAGCTTGCTTACGCTTATATTACTGTTATGTTTTGCATTCAATCATTTTTACTCATGCTTTGTTTTTAAGCGAATTCGATACGTCCTCGTTGCAATAAGGTGCTTTTTCTCTACCTCCAGTATCAGATGGTAGTGTAAAGGGGGTGTATGCACCAAACCTATGGTTCGCGCAAATTTTATCAACCTGTACACAAGCTGTCCCTCACTTTATGCAAATAAAATTGGATAAAACTGGATCGAAAATGACGCAAAATTCCACAAACGACTCCTTTTTACACAATCTGTTCCCAAAACGTGATATGTATTTTGAATCCCCCCCCCCCTCCCCACACCAATGCAATCACGTTTTTTTGCCGTTAAAGCCCAAATTTCTCCACTTGAAAACAACTTTTATAAACTTTTTCAGATTCAACAATAAATTATCAAACATCTTGGTAAGTAATGCATCCATTACAGTGTTGTCCTTTGTCCGGCTTTGACGCGATCACACTAATACACATAATGAGTGTTTTTAAAAGCTAGACCCAATTTTTAATCGAACATGAAAAGCAGGAAAATTGGCTGGGAATTTTAATCGGTATGAAGATCGGTTAAATGAATCGTCCATCACCACTCCCTGCCTCCTATCATGAAATCAAATTATTGTTCAATAATGAATTTTCCTGGTCGGCCGAGAAAAACTAAATTTTTAATCCCCTTAATAGTTGTTGATTTAGTTTCAAGATACCAAAAATTCGTCCTTCCGCCATCTGGAGCTTTTTTCCGACACTACCGGACCCAATTTCACGAAATTTGGCTCAAAACTCCAATATTGATCCGGTATGTACCAGTAATTATGGCAGCTTGATTAGTTAACCCTAAGGGATCATATTTAAAGATGAATCTATCAAAGAAGCAAAATCTCAAATAATTAAGATGTTTCCGTTGGAATCAGATAGAAATCAGTACGACGAATGACCACTTGCTTGACCATCCGTTCGCTCAAAAATAGCAAGTCTTGTATTAATACACGTGGATGCTATATGTGGCTGGAGACAGACCTGTTGCAAGATGGATACCATACCTACGGATATTCTTGCCATATCACTGTCTCCGATTGGGGTTTTCATTACTAATTTGTATATTTGTGGACAACTGAAGATTAGATAGGTTTTTTATTTTATCCAATTAATTTTCAGTTCTATTCATGGATTTATGCACGATGTACAGTGCCTATAATGCACAAATATAGGTATTCCGATATCAGCTTTTGTTTCGTACAAAGGGACTGTAAAGCAAATTTCGGTGTTCATGGTGATATATTTAAGATTAAGTAACTGTAAAAGTCAATTACAGGGTAAGACACACTGATCAGCTGAAGCCTGTAAATGCTAATTTCTTCCCAATTCGATCTATCGCTCTGTAAATATAGATGGAGCTCTCTTCATGCCATATAGAATGAAATTAAAATTCGTGAGTTTTAATTATGCACCACAGGCTACGACTATTTCATCTTGTTAAATTTCAGTTGGATTTCCACGTGTGTTTCCGAGTGTACTCATGAAGCGTTGTCTTTAGTTGCACAGTCCATTTGTGGTAGTCCGGTGGTCCGTGTTAGAGGGAAACCTAATACAAAACTGATACTCTTTGTATAATAATTTGGTATAATTGGGTTATTATAGATTTTATTATTATTTCTATTATAGGGAGTTCACACGTCTTGTGATAATGTAGATATACATTTTTTTAAATCTATATATTGATTGCATGTTCACATTGATTGCTATCTATGTATATTGTTATTGTTGTAAGAATCGATAAACGAGTCCTCCGGCCTATGAAGTGATCATATTCAGTGAAGTAACTGCAATGTTGGAACTACCAGGAAGAAATCGCTATCAATTAAACTCACTTCCGCCTCTATTCGAAGCGAAATATATTAACCGAACCAAAGTGTGGTTCTTTCATGAAAGATTATTCACGGACGTTGAATTGAAAAGGTGAGACTATTGACAAATTAGGTAGTGCGGCGGGCCGCTCGTAGTGGAAGAGTCCGCTCGGCGCGGCATTGGGTCCCCAGGACGTTCCGGTACTGAGCACCTTGCGCGGGTCAATGCCGAGTCAACGCGAGGATCTCCAGAGGGGGCCCGGATAGCCGAGCAGTCAGTCCGTCTTGGTTCGTCTTCGGATCACATCCCACCACCAGGACGATGGTGAGTTTTGTCTTAACCTCATCTACTCCGATCTTCTAACCCTCAATAATAACATATAGGTACCTCTGCTTACATGATTTCTCAGGTGGTAAGGCTGGCATTTCAATAACTGAACCCTACAACTTATTACACAAAGGTTTATGATTTCTGTATTGTATAATATTTTATCTATGTTTATTTGACGTAGTCTGTGGTACAATATCTACTAAACTCGGCGCTTCCATGAATTCTAATTTTAATCCGTAGAATAATAGAGTAGATGGCATATAAAGAACCATTTATATTTCAGCCCCATAGATAGATTGTGGAAGAAATTAGCTTCAAGGGTTATTCAGCTAGTCAGTGTCTCCTTACCTTGTAATTGACTAGAATGACTTCGTCTTGAATGTAGCTCCATGAACACCAAACTTTGCTTGTGGTCCCTTTGTAAGAAACAAAAGCTTATGGCGGAGTACCTACATCGGCGTTGTGCCGACTCCCCTAATAGAACAACTGAAATTTAACTGGATAGAATAAAACACCTATTTACGCTTCACATGTCTACTAGGGCTGTGACATCGGTATCGATAATATCGGAATACCTTTCGATATCCAATATTTTCGTTCCGATATTACCGGGATATCGATATTTATGATCGATATTATCGGCATTTTTTTTCCAAATTTGGAAAATCATTGGGCAATTTATTCAAAAACAAACATTTTATTATTTATTTTTTTAACAAATTTTATGTACGAAAATCATTGTACAGCTGTATGAAACGTGAAAATGTGTTTCGTACAAATTTTACGAACATAATAGTACAATTAAACCGAATAAAAGTAACATCAATAGGAAAATTCTTCCCCAATCGAACGTAAGAACAAGAACTTGATTTTATGTAGGTAGGAAACTTATTGTACAAATTTATGAAACCGCGAAAATGTGGGTTTCGTACCAATTTTATGAACATTGTTGTACAATTAAGTAAGTAAAGTTTTAAGTTTAAGTAAGTACAATTTTTCTCCAACCGAACGTAGGAACAAAAAAAAAGAGCTTGTTTTTTTGTCCCCAAATGTATGTAACTGTAAAAATGTGAGTTTTTTTTAGAAATTTTACAAACATTCTCGTACAAATGAAGCGATAAAAGGGACGTCAAAAGTAAAATTCTTTTCCAACCGAACGTAGGAACAAGAGCTTGTTCAATGTTTCATCTTTTAAACTGTTCCGAGATGTGTTGATGATATCCCCCGCCTGGGATAACAAGCGTTTTCAGATGTGGGGACTCATTCGATTCCAGATAGATGTCGCAAACAGGTATATTTTAGAACCGAATTTCCCGCTGAGCTGAAGATCACATTTCTGTACCTTTAAAGGTGGGATGGCACCAGAAGAATTATATTTGGACGCAAGCTTCCGATATTTTCATTTGATATTTCTCGATGCTTATCGATATTTTCTTCCGATATCCCAGCCCTTTAATGTCTACAAATTCGTACAATAAGTTAATGAAAAACTCGATCGGAGACAGCGATATGGCTAGTATACTCATACAGTATCCATCTTGCTACGGATCTGTTGCCAGGCACTCGTTTTCGCTCCAATCTTGCGTTGGAAGTCAGAACTGCGATTTGTGCTCTAACGGATGAGAGTACTGCAACTGGAGTGGTCTCATTCCAGTCACGGAACTGATTTCTATCTGAATCAAACAAAAATCTACCCTGTTACATCAAAAGGTTTTATGATTTCAGTTTTTTAATAGTTTAATCATTAACTATTATCTCATAGGGTCAATTGATCAAGATGGCAAAATTAGTGACACATCCCGAATCGGTGTTGAGTTTTTGAGCCAAATTTAGTACAGTTTGGTCCAGTAGTTTCGGGTGAACTCCGGACGGTTGATTTTCTTCTAATTCGATTTTGAAAATCTGCGTATCTTGAAACGTAAACCAACTACTTTTGAGGAGGTTTAAATTTTGTCTTGGACTGTTACATAGGTTCATTGTTGAAAATAATACACGAAAAGTCAATTTCGTTAGCGATCGAACATTATTTGGTGTCCTTTGCAGTCGAGGAGCTGGCAACAGCAGGCCAGGCCAGGCAGGCAAGCAGGTGTGCCTTCATCATTTCTACCAAGTGTCGAGTTCAGTGACCTTATTGGTATATTTGGAATCCCTCAACTTGGGCAGCTTGTTCAAATTTGTTTTACTGTGATTTCCCAAGCTTGTGCCCTACAGAAATTTTTACAGCTCATAATACTCAAGATTTAATATTCTCCAAGGTATTTTGTGCCGATCACGTTTCATTACTGACAAGTTGTGTAACGCTCGCTGAAAAGTAGGCAATCTTCGGTTTGATTAGAAACAAGCTCGATATAATCTTGGGAGAATATTAACGCAGAGTATAATGACCTGCGGCAGACGTTGATCTGAGCAAGAGCACTAGGAACTTGAAGAACCAGCTTTGAAGTCTTTCTTTTCTGGGGAAGTGAGGCCGATTTTGAATAGTCGCCTCCTCCGGGACAGTGACCTGCAGTTAGAGTCTGAAAGAATACAATTCCCATTCTACCATTACCATTCGACCTGCAGTAGTTTACCATTCTAACTGCTGTCATACGCTACCGTTGAAGTGAAATCACTTCATTCATATACTAACTAGCTTGTATAGTTATTTGAGCTAGTTAAAATACGAAATATTCTATTTACCTTGTTGGTTTATTATTCAATAATAAACCATTGTAATCGCTCTTAAAAAAAAAAAAAAAAAAAAAATGCTAACCCCCTGAAAATTTCATGGTTTATGTTTCAAAGGGTGTAGAATCCGAATCTGCAATAAAATTTTTTCCGTCCGTCCGCCGTACGCACAGTTTCTCCCAAACGGCTGAAGCAAAAAAGCTGAAATTTTCAGGAAAAATCCATGTTGGTCCGACAAAGCCAAATTCTTTAGCCCGCACTCTCACTTAATTTAAAGTGCCCTTTAAGGGTTGTCAAAGTTTTGTACAATCCCTAAAAACCTCAAAAAAAAAGTCAAGGCGGCCTAAATTTGGACTCTTTTTGAAGAACTTCCACGAGGAATCGAATGAGCCCCTCCCCAAGTCCGTAGGTCAAACCATTCCCGTTGTATGGCCCGATTTATGATGCCAACATTTTCGTTATTTTGGTTAATTATTGTTTTTGTTTTGATAGCAGTAACCTAGTGATGTAGTAATGTGGATACTGGAGTGAACTCGTAGAAAGCTTTGTAGCCGATACACGGGTTGAAGGATTCTGATAACCATAAAACGCTGCAAATTCTTTCACTGGGGTTTATTTATTCAATTGGCTTGCGTTCATGATTTGAATTTCTTATGTGTGGAGTGTGCGTGTTTCACAGGTGATAGAGCGGTTATTGAATTTCAGGAGATATGCATAGAGCACGTAAATCTGTTCTCAACCAAAATACCTATTTGGATTGATCAGTTGATCATATTTGTGTGCCTCCTGAAATTCAATAATCGCTCTATCACCTGTGAATCACGCACACTCCAAAGCTTAGTAGAAATTCAAATCATGAACGCAAGCCAATTGAATAATAAACCCCAGTGAAAGAATTTGCAGCGTTTTTTTAATATGAAATAACGATTGATTCACTGAGAGTAAAATTCTAGATTGATGGAGCTATTTAGACACTTAAACACGGTATTGTGTGAAATCCCGAATGCCTGACTTGTTAATATATAAGAATCAGCGTTTACTCTTCTTCAACTAGTTACGACATGAAATAGCTAATACATTATCCTTGAAAATTTCATCATTAAAACTGAAATTTCCATCTATCGACTGTGTCTACATATTTACGGGAGCTATGTGCTTAAATCACTAGAAATCGTGGAAGATGAAAGCTGTGGAAGCTAGTTTCTAGTCGTGAGAAGAAAGAATTATGTAGCGACCTAGTCCAGGCGCACATTTAGTTGTTTCCACCTTATTTCTAAGTATTTCATACTAGTAACTAAGGTGTTAATACAAATCTGAATTTTATTCGTTACGTAAAATGGACGTTACTTCATGAATTAACTGAATGTCATTCTTCAACGGTTTTACATATACATAAGGGTTCTGACTTTCGTTCGCGTTATTTTCAGGATCGATGTTGATCCTTGCGGACAAAAAGTGTCATAAGAAACACGCCGTGCCGTTTACAGGTTCACGGTTCGTTTCATTCGTGCTCATAAAGATAAGAAGCTACCAAGGTAGGATGAACACATCTTCAAAAACGACTATTGGATTGGGTTTTGCGTCAATGCTCCCTCACATTTTGTACCGAAGAAATGAAGTTGTTCAGTCCATACAACGAGAAAATGTGGTACAATCCCGCTCAAGTCCTGCCAAGATCAAAGGCGACTCATTTTTCTGAATACTATTCAAAATTCCGAATTCTGTTTGAAGGACATTACATTTCAGGTTGTGTTTAATAATTTCTCTTGAATGGTTGTTTCCAATCCTCCTGAGCCTTGACAACATTTTTTTTCCATTGCATACTGACTCGTGTTATGAAAGTTTCCGTTAGCTCCACGTTAGGCAGGGGTGCTCACAGGGGGGGGGGGGGGGTAAAGTTGATTGAAACACTGTTTAACGTGACGACATTCAGAAATATATTACATCACTAAAACGTAAATAATGATGAACCTAGTTATTAAATTAAATATGGAATATTTTGCTTAGTTATTGAGGTAGCGGAAGCATTGTCGAATTATCCGATATCATGTTGAATTGCAAACCTATTTTTTGTTACTTGGCAAGTAAAAACATGTTTTTCATTCATTCATTCATTGTTTTCACTTTGAACATTTTGCGTTTTAGACCTTTCTGAACAATTTTGGTTCCGTGTCTGTCTGTGTGTCAGTGCAAATCCTTGTTACGGGCAAAACTACACGAAGTTATAGTCCGATTTTGATGAAATTTATAGGGATTGTGCGGGTTGGGGTGTAGATGGTCTCCTATAGGTTTCATGATCCCCAGATCAATAGTAGCTATTGCGCAAACGTGAAATCCTTGTTTGCGCGCGCAAATCTCCGGAGTTCTTGACCGATTTCGATGAAATTTTCAGGGATTGTTTGGTTTGATGTGTAGATGGTCCCTATGAGTTTCATGACCCCCGGATCAATAGTAGCCTCTGCGCATGTGCAAACGTGAAATCCTTGCCACAAGCATAACTTCGGGAGTTCTTGACCGATTTCGATGATATTTTCAGGGATTGTTCGGACTGATGTGAAGATGGTCCTCCTGAGTAATGAAGAGAAAATAAAGTTTTAGCCTCGAGCTTGAAGCGAACCATATTGAACCATCATTGAACGATGCATATATTTATTATCACTAAATTTATCACTTTATTTATCAATCCTTTCAGCGTCAATTTGTCTACTGTAAATTTATATATTTTAGCCTCGATGGTCCGCTCCATTCATATCAAACTCAGCTTATGGGTATATTCACATCTCTATAATTAGAATTGATATCTGCTATCGCCTGTTCTATTCGACGTTATTATGAGATTAAACAAAAGCATTCTCCGATTCTCTGCAGGGAGCAAAGCACAATGATTAAATGTTCAACTCTTAGCCTAGAATGTTCCTTTCTTTTATATCAAAAGTCATGTTATGTATACGAGGAAGCTATGTGCCACACCCACTTGTTACTAAGTATCTGAAAATGTATAAATGACATTGACAGTGCTCGAATATTGCCCGTGATTTTAGCGCCGGCACGCGACATGGTTTTCAATACCTTCATAAATCTGCTATTAGTTTTAGATAAAATCAGGGGTGCTTACGAGGAATTTTTAAAATTTTGTTTTGGAAAGAGGGTACCAACTTATGAGGGACTGGTTCTAAATTTAGCGGAGGGGAGGGGGGGTGCGTCATGACGCTTAGGGGGGGGGGGGGACCCCTGCGTTTGAGAATATTTCTTTAAATCGAAACCAATCAATATACCTCAAAAATTTATTGAATAAAGTGGATAACGTCCAGGTTGCTGTTCGTTTATCCGTTCGTTCTCCATAAGTAAATCTTTTTTGAAGTCAATAGTACCTACTGGAATGTCCATGGTTAATACCTTTCTCATCATATCCAAAAGTCATCCACTATAAGTTACAATTATCTTCAAAAACTTCAGCTGGACCCTCTTTTAATTGGAAGAGTTGAGTAACATCTCGTCCTACATCCTGACGAGATGGATACAAGTGGGATTCGGATTCTTATTCAGCTCACTCAAGAACACTTTTTAATGAGATTTCCTTCACGAAATGTTTTTAGTGAACTTGTGTAATTGTTGAGATGTTCTTGGTTGGTTCATCGTTAATGTGCTGGTACATTTTCGGAACGGCGATGACGAATTGTTATGCGCGATAAGTGCTCTTGAGTTATGCAAACACGTCAGGGCCAAGGCCAGCCGACCGGGAGCTGCAGGTGAGCTGACCGACGCAATACAACAAAGACGTGTTTCTTTTAGCGAGACTAGTGAAGCTCGAAACGTAAGTGAAGATTAGGAGCGAATGTCTGAAAATGGTTTGCAAATTAAGGATTATGATCAGGGTTGTTCGTTAATATGTAGAGTGGAAGTTACTTTGATGGTAAATTCGTAGGTAGATACTATGTGTTTAACCCTTAATATCCCAAAATACAAAACTCTTGGTGAGCTCCAATTTTTTCCACGTTTTCTTTGAATTATTTTTTTCAATCTTCTTCTAATTCATAATTTCTTCAATTAGGATGAATGATGAAATTCAATTATATATTTTATATATACCTTTCTGGGACACCCAAACTCCCTTTCTGGCGTTGTCGGACCAACATGGATTTTTCCTGAAAATGTCAGACTTTTTGCTCCAGCCGTTTGGGTGAAATCGTGAGTACGGCGGACGGACGGAGGAATTTTTATTGCAGATGCGGATTCTACACCCTTTGAAACGTAAACCATGAAATTTTCAGGGGGGATTAGAATGTTTTTTTCACGAGCGATTACAATGGTTTATTATTGAATAGTAATAAACCAAAACGAGGTTCTCTAAGTTGTTTTAAATAGTTTTTGAAGCAGATATACGTAGGAAAAAACCAATACCACTTATAACAGATGAATACACTTTTGGAAATGTCTGAGGTCTCGAAAAGGCTGTTTTTGTGACACATGCTTCTTTTTTTATAGTTTCATGAACAGATACTGTCCTGATGGTTTTCCATGGCACAACGCCGTAATAAATTAAGAACAATCGTGATATTTAAACCTAGATTTACTTCATTCAATTAATTTTTGTGTAAAAACTAGATGTGTACTAGTAGAATACTCTACTTTGTAGCCTCTCGCTTCCTTAGTTCACCAGCACACATTTTTTCTTTTCTGAATGTGGTTTGTCAACGAAATGATGTATACGTCTGTTTTTGCAGAGAAACCGATATCCTTTTATCTTCAATATGGGAGTGGACGAAGAATTCCAAGAATGGAAAGTGAGTCATTTGAATCTGACGTTTGTTATCGCCTATGAACGATTACTATCGCAATCGTTTTCTGGTTATAGAAATTACTCATAGTCGTACATGTATGAGGGTTAACTAGCGTGATTATTGAATGTTAAGTTAATTTAATATTGCTCCAAAATTTGTTGTTTTACTTTTCGCCATGTGCAGATTTCAAAAATTGATTTGAAAATAAAAACAATTGACAAAATCTGTGGGATATCCGAAGGTTTTCCCAATTTTGAACAAAGATTATTTAAACTCAAGCAGGTATTTAAACAACAAATTGCAAGAACTCGTTCTAGCCTTGTAATTTATCATGATGTTTTGACGTTACCTAGTATTTGATGGTTCACCGGTGTTTTCCGTAGCTCCTGGAAACATAAATCGACCGCCGTCGTTTTTTCCTCTCGAATGACAATTGTTTTTTAATGCGCGTCTTGACGAGTAGATAATGAAGAACGATTTTTAATTTATAGATTCAAAGTAAAAACACCTGTACCATGTCAGAGTTGTATCCTGTTATCATGAATGTTGATACCTGCATGATTATTTATTTTTTGAGCTAAAATATCTGTATCAATTCAAAGAAACGATTAACTTTTATTTGGTTTTTTAGGCTTTTCAATTGTGTATGCGTTCTATTCTCACAAAAACAATTGATGCTCCTATATAAATCTTAATTAATACGTATTTATTGAGCAAAAAGGATTGACACAAACATAGACAAAAGTTGAACACACCCATCATAGATATGTAGTTGGATGGAGTGAACATGTTATTTTTGGCAAACTACCTGAGAATCGCATCAAACTCCCTTTGAAAAATTGAGTCGAATTCAAATTTCGCTATCCATTGTGATTGAGACTTTTATTAATTTTGATTGTACGTACCTATCTACTAACTGAATTGATATCCATAGATATTTTTTTAAATTTTTAAACGTTGAGTAAAACTTGCTTCAATCTCGACCTAAATGTTCGTAAACTTTATAGAAATTGCTCACTAAAGTAGCGTGGACAAATGCAATGATTTTCACTTGAAACCAGTGAGGATACCCACGGGGGTGCATAACATTCGGAATTAAATCAGAAGAAATTCTAAGAATGAAGACCGTACCGCATTGTCCTCCTGCCTGTCAAATTTTATCAAAACTTTGAAAAACTCTAAAATCACACTACTCATTGCAAAGTATTTAAAGTGCTGATGGATCCGAAATTCTTAGAATCAATGCTATTTTCATTTAAATTTACTACCACGGAATTTCTTTCATATCAATGGGTAAATTCCTTTGCAACTCGCTTAGTTTTGGGTCTATAAAAATCGTTCATGTTTTTTTCGGGAAGGGCTCAATTGATCCCATAATCTCTCTAGACTGTGATTCACCTTTCCAGTCTATCAAGCCATATAATCAAATTTTCTGAATTTTTAGACTTGTATTGAAATGTGGTCCCTTTTTTACTGGTGGGTTTGGAGCTTTAGTATGGAATCTGATCAGCTTAGTAAACTAAGAAGCTTGACCCTTATTTTGTATATCTTTTCTATAATTATCTTACTCTAATAGTACCTATTTTGTTTATCGTTATGACTTTAGATTATATTGTTGACGGAAGTGTTTTGCTGACCCTCAACCAGCAAAACACGAATCGATGTACAGCTCCAGGATGGCTAGGGGACTGCAAAGCATCTCACCATATGCATGAAAGCTCTGCTTTTCATTAGAGAGTGCACAAGTTATTCATTTCAAAAGTAGTTTAACGATGCTTACAAGTTATAAGGGATTTTCCAACCGCTTGCTCCGAGCTACACCAGTGGAAGAGTGCAGGCGCACTAATGAGGGAGCAGGATGAGGCGTTTTCCAACCGCCGCCAGTGTAACTTCGGGGCAACTTGCACTGGAATCCAACCGGCCAGGGAACTTGCTCGGGACTCCCCCAGGGTACTCCAGCCTGAGGTCGGAGTAACTTGCTCTGAGCAGGAAACCTAGGGTAACCTCTTCAAAAGTCTAACCATCCTCATTCCATTTTTCGTTTTCGTGCGGTTGTTTCCTACTTATTTTTCCTGCTTATTTTCGATGGAGTTTCTGGAATTAATTGGAGATATTTCGTCCTCATCCTCGAGCGAAAGTTCTTGGTCGGACTCTGAGTTCCTAGACATTGTAGCCGAGGAGCTAATTGATCGAGAAGTTCTCAGAAATAGATTGTATTTCGAAAGAATTGTCGAGCAGTATGACGCCAAAGATTTTTACGGCCATTTCAGGTAACAGTGCACTTAACAGTATAATAACACCAAGAAACTAGCTTAAATGAAAATCAAGGAACATTTGACAGAAGCCGCGCGAGATGAGGAAGGTTTCACGTTCGAGGGTTATCCTCCCGTAAGGTTGCTCTGGGGCTTTCATTTCATTTTCCAACCCAGTGTAATTCCGTGTGTACACCGCAGTGGTCCCGAGCAGCAAGTGCCCTACACTGCCATGCCTCGAACCTGCTCGTAGCAGGTCGGTTGGAAAATCCCTATAAGAGTATACAAAAACTGTTAACATTAGTAGTTTTCGAAAAGTAATCTGATTGGTTTGTAAAGACTTGTTATGGGTGTGAAGGCTAATGAAAAGACTTCATCTCACAAGATGTTTGAGTACATATTTAACAATATAAGTAAGGGCTATCACTCTGATATCTACGCTGCTTTTCTGTCTTGCAAGCTGTTAGCATCATCGTTGATGTAATGGATTAGTCCTACCTTGCAATCGCTCATTCCAAAATTAAATGACTAAAAGTATCTTCTTCTTATATAATTATGGTGCGGTTTAATCATGAAATACATGGTGTGTAAAGATTTATTTTTGGTAAGACAATATGTGCACTAGATAGCTCTAGCTATGCTTTCGCTTGTAAATAATTGATGTCATCATGACCAGTAGGTTCTTAATATGGGATTAGGGACTATGAAGTGGCGTTTCATTTAGTGTTTCGTCCTATTGAAATTTGCCTCTTCGAAATTGATTCCACGACAACTAAATTAATTATTAAATAATCTATATTTAATTGCAGGCCAAGCATAACAAAACGTACAAAACTCAAGAAGAGGAAGAACGGAGGAAAAAGCTGTGGTTGAAAACGAAGGATATGATCGAACAACATAACGAAAAGTTTGCGAAAGGTGAAACAACGTTTTCGATGGGCCTCAATCAATTTGCCGATTTGGTAAGATCTCGATTTACGTTTTGCACCCCATTATATGGGATGATAACCTTTGGTTCCTGCCACAGGCGAGGTATCTATTTTAAAACTAATTTGCGACAAAAATGGCGAATCACAAGTACCGTCCTAGATAATTTTTTCGGAAAAAATGTTAATATTATACTTTATAGGGGAAACCCTGGGGAAAAAGAATTTTTAAAAAATATCAACGGGTTGTGAGTAAAAAAAGTGTCCGAACTGCAAGGTCCGCTAGTGCAGGCCGGTCCTATACGCAGGTTTCTCGCCTTCCTCGTCCCCGCAAAGAATCAAGAAGTAAATAAAACTGATAAGTTTCCCTCTACTTCTTGTTCTTTCTAATTTTTCCATGTCATTACCTAGGTATAGACGTTCAAAAAATAGATGTGAAAGAGATGAAGTGAGTTGAAGCCTGCGGAATCAGGAGGGAGCATTAATAACTTCAGAAAATGGCGTCTCCTGGAAAACGATGTTTTTCAGCACAAATGCCCCATTATCTCCGTTATTGTACAACTTAAAGTCTC
Organism: Creontiades dilutus; assembly: GCA_031894815.1. Taxonomy (NCBI): domain Eukaryota; kingdom Metazoa; phylum Arthropoda; class Insecta; order Hemiptera; family Miridae; genus Creontiades; species Creontiades dilutus. The sequence goes on from JAVIWC010000334.1 coordinate 1,272,953, forward strand.
AATTTTGTTTAGAATGTTTGTAAAAACCTAACACACAAACTGGGTCGTGGATTTTGCGTATTTTTTCTTACAACATCAGATAAGTTGTAATGCTTTTCGAAGATTCTAAGCCTAAACTTGAAGTTTTTTTCCAAACTCCCTACAATTTTTCGTAGCCATCATGCGGAAATTCCCATCTATTCATCTCTTCAAAATAATATACTTTACAAAACAAAACTAGAAATAGGGTAAATAGTTGAATAGAAGCTGAGAAAATGGGGCATAAAACTGACTACTTTTCAAGGGGATTTCATCAGTCCCGAAAAATTACCAATAAAACTAATTCTCCATCCAATCTCACTCTGCAAATGTTCTTATATCATTCCTTCAAATTATAAAATTTGAAGCCGCAAAAATGATTTCAAGGAATTGAATTTAGTTCAGCTCTCTAAGCGCTACCCTTTCCTGAACAGCTTCCTAACATTTTTTAAAATGTTAGCACTACAGACTTAAATTCACCTCTGAATCACAGCAAACTGTGAGCGATTTAGACAAGTGGAGATTTTCAAGTTTTGACAATTTTCCTCCTTTAATTGATTACTCACCCGTTTGGCTTACTTAAAAAGCTTTGGTTTTCCATCAGGGAGACAGGAAATTCAACGCTCCTTCCAACGGTATAGTTAAATTTGAATTTATTCTTTTAGTTGTGGGAGTTATTATAATTTTAATTAGTCGAAGTGGAAATAACAAAGCGAAATTTGAAAAAATGTTAGTGGGGGTTGTTGAAAATTAGTTGGACAATCAATACCTGGCTTTTGCCTGGAACTAAAGGTTAACACCCTCTATCTAATAGAAATTACGAATTGATTTAAATATTATAACATTTAGGTATATAAAATGAATTTAAAGATAATTTTAACCACATTAGCTATATACATAATCTTTAGACATTAAGGAATTGGCATTTTATTTGCTCTAAAACTATATCAGAAACTCGCTGCATATTTTGTAAATGTCACTTCTGCTTGTTAATCCTGGTGGTTGTGTGCTTTAGTCCTTTTACTGAAATTATTCAATTAGTGGACGTCATTTGCTTGCATCTTCTGCGACCAATCCATTACCTCCTTGGAATAATTATGAGCGTGAACCATCAAATACTAGGTAACGTAAAAATAACACGATAAATTACAAGGCTAGAACGAGTTCTTACAATTTTTTTGTTTAAATACCTGCTTGAGTTCAAATTGTCTTTGTTTAAAATTGGGGAAATCTTTGGATATCGCACAGATTTAAAAAGTAATTTTTGTTTTTAATTCGATTTTTGAAACCTAAACATAAACGAACCAATATGGAGTATGCCTCTCCCATATGGTCGCCATTGTACGCAGTCCTCAAGCATACTCTGGAACGGGTCCAGCATAAATTCCTTCGTTATATTGCTTTTAAGCTTGGGATCCCTCAGGATGAAGTTGGAATTGCAATTATGCTGCCCTGATGGGCGTGTGTCATCATCTGCCCTTGGAGAGCCGACAATTTGTGGCAAGCCTGGTATTTTAGCACAAACTCTTGATGGTGTAATAGTCTCGCCAGCACTACTCGGAGATACAGGCCTCCTGGTGTATGTCTTTTCGCTCGCAACTCTCCTCCGTTCTACGTGATTTTCGCCCCCGAAAATTGCCTTTTTGACCGCCCATTGTGCCGTATTCCTCGTTTGTTGGACTTTTTCAACAGTTCCGTCAGATTTTTGAAGTCTTTATGTGTCTTCCCCAACATTTGGATTTTGGTTTGCAGTTTTAACCTAACATCTGGTTTCAAATCCTAACCATACTTATATTATTGTTATTACCAGTGACTCTAAACTTATTTCATATTTCTATTTTCTTGTAATTGGGTTCGCCCGTTCATGCAAATAAATAATAAGATTTTAAGATAATTTAGTTCACTCAGCCGACGAGGAAGTAACCCATCATTGCAATCATCCTTTCCCATCCCAGAGAGTCTCATTCATATGTTGGTAATAATAATAGAGGATAGATTTTACTACGATTACAATATGAAGGGATTTTCCTTAATTACAAAGTTATTTCCCGTTCCTAAGTCGGTTGGAAAATCTCAGTTTACGACAAATGAGTAAATCCAGAGAATGGTGATATAGCCTGTTTCCATCCCTGGAACTTGGTGGTCAATTCGCACTATCCCGATGCATTAGTTTTTGAATACACTTTCGCTGAACACATATACACTTATTTTATATATTACATTCAAATTTGTAATTTTAAATCACATCAAACGTGTATTTACTAGCAAACAAAGCAGTGTGAACACCAGCTACCTTGTTTTTATTAGTCCCAATTTCATCTCACAATTTTTCTTTCCTGTTCTGATTTACATACCTATTTCACTTTTCTTGCAGGAGCCACACGAAATGCCTGGCGGTGGAGTTCTGAAAAACAATTAGTCATTCTTTGGACTATCTATTGGGCTGTAACTAGTTCCTTAAAATTTTGTACCAAAAAGGAATTCAATATTTCATGTAACGTATCTTGCTAAACTATTAAGATAGTATAATTGGTGCCTTAAGATGTACTGAACTATTTTAACCTAAGACATTTAAGAACTCTCTAGCGTAAAAAGCAGTAATTTTATGAAATGATTCCAAAATTTTTACAGACTATTGAAACAAATTATTCTTTGGTAACGCTAAAACTACAATGTTTGAATCCTTTGATAGATGTAATCTAAAATATAATCATGTATCTCTTGAATTATCATTTCTCATTTTGTATGTAAGAAATTTCTTTGTTTTAGCGGTGTATTGATTTCGAAGTTACCCTATGTTAAGGTACAAATTCACTAGTCTTGTTTGACTTCATTAAGAGTTACATTCCTCTGAAACTTCTTGTTTGAATATTGTACGAAAATTAATAAATGGTTATGATAAGTTGAAGGCGTACAAATGAAGTCTAGTATTATACCAAACAATAAGTCATTACTGTGGTTGGTAAGACTGCTCCTGGCATTTATAGCTTTTCCAAGTCGAATTGAGAATTTTCCAAACCAAATTGAGAATTTTCCAAACCAATTTGAGAATTTTCCAAATCAATTTGAGAATTTTCCAATCAAAGAAACTTTCACTACTAAAAAGGAAGAGGAAGTTTTCCAAACCGAATTGACAATTTTTTAAGGCAATCCAAGACTTTTGTTGAAAACAAAATTAGTGAAGAAAATGAAAGAATTGCACTTTATGAACAAATTAACATTGAAATCATTAAGACAAAATGAACGAAGAATACTTCATACAAATTACGCTCTTGTTAAGAACAGAAAAAATCGAGACCACTCTGCGTTTGCCAACGAAATTTTTTTCTTATTTCAATGCTAATTTTTCCATAAAGTGGTATTCTTCGTGTTTAGAAGTGAATGTTTCTTAGATTGGAAAATTCTCAAATTGGTTTGGAAAATTCTCAAATTGATTTGGAAAATTCTCAAATTGGTTTGGAAAAGTCTCAACTTGGTTTGGAAAATTCTTAATTCGACTTGGAAAAGCTATATTTCAGACGGTAGACAATTGGAATTGTTTATTTTTCTCATCTGACAGTTCAGAGTCCATAGTGATCTAGGTGAGGTACACCCTCGTACCGATAGATAGTTATTTACTTCATTTATCCATGATCTATGCTTTATTCTATGGTTATGCTTTTATTAGTCAATTTTCGGGTGATTTTCTTGGGATTATAAGTATCGAAATGGCGGTCATTAATGTCCAGTAGCTACAACAATTGACATCCACAAGTTCAAATTTTCCTCGAAACACCTTCTGATGACATAGTTGCACTGGTATTATATTTTTCAAGTGGACAAATACATTATGAAACAAGACAATTACATATTATTTGAACCTGTTCTATTGTATTTTTCGATTGCCATGTGTTTTAATATTTCCAGCATGTCTATTTTATATTAGGCATTTGAAATATGGGTGCGCCTTCCTGAACGTAGGTATTAGGCAATGAAGAGTGTAGTTGATATCTTGAACTTTGATTACATGAATCAAATTCAGTTGTTCTCTCTCAACTCTCTCGAATAGGATATTACTGTGGAAGACCTTTGTTAGTTGTAAATTGTTGGGCAATATGTAGAACCGATTAATACTATTCAAATGTTAACAGTTCTCATTTACCCACTAAACTTTACAAGTTTGTGTTGAAAAACAGGGTGTCACAAACTTAATGGTCAAAATCAATGGTAAAAAATCCAGAGATCGATTCTGGAGCCATTTTCCAGCAAAAACAAAATGCCTTTCTGATAAAATGACTTCGTTTTGGAGTTATTTCATTTTTAAGATTTTTTGAAGGATGTATGTACAAAATTATGTGCTTGGGTGCAATTAGAACAACAATTAATTTTAATTATTTAAATGTAAACATCGCCGTTAACATATGAGGAATGTAGCATTTGATTTCTGGCTGTAACATCTCCCCTTTTTACATCCCAGTGGCCACCCCTTCCTGGGATATCTTATGGGTATGGGATACCTTCCTGGGTATCTTGTATTCCTTATGAGCAATCTTCCACTTCGAGCTTCAACGGTGTACTTTCGGCAAAGGTGTTATTTCTCCACGCATATCCCCTTCTGGTAATTGAATTTTGCATCCTTAGAAATGTGCCAATCTGAAGAGGTTCGAAATTCCTAGCTGTAGCATTACACTTGGCAGCAAATTTCAGCGTTTTTTAAGGTTTGTTTCCATCGTATCCATCCCATCGACTGCGCCATATATTGATCCCAAGTTCAGAAATACTAACATTACGTACCACAATCATAATATTGTATTTGGGTAAAGTCAGAACAAGAACGAATTATTGGAAAGTAAACAACATCATCATGTTAGCTCACTGAAACATTGATCTACATCGCCAGTCACTCAAAATTACAAAATAAATGCTAATGAATATAAGGAACTTTCGTTTTTAAGAAAATTAATTAGTTACAGGGAATTATGGACTCAATTATTGAATTTATAAGAATCAGGACAGTTCCAACGAACTATTTGAGGAAGAAAAGTATATATCTACGGTAATGGTGGAAACCGATTTGAGTTTTTTAAAAGACCACCCTTTTTGATTCAGAAGACCTCATTAGACGTGAGACATCCTAACCTATCATTTGAAACAAAAATATTCGAACAAAAATTGTATTTTATATGTGAATACAAAAGGGATTAGTAAGAAGAGAAAGTAATGAGGTTAAATAACAAAAAAAATGCTGTGTTAATTTAAAAAAAACTAATTGTTTAATACTTGAGCCTAAAATTAACCAAAAGATAGAAATGCCTCATAAGGAGAGTAATTAAGGATGAAATGTTGATAATAACTTCCAGATCTTCCCTCATTCTGTTCATTCCGTGGATATCCAATCCGGTTAAAACAGTTTTAAGTTTGGTTACTGACCCTTACCTATTCCATAGCCGACACAGAAAATTTTGGTGGACACCAATTCTCCTAAGAAAACCAGTGTGCTGAGAGACAAGCCTATTAAGAGTTCGAAAAAAGCCACTTCGAAGTCGACGATACTGAGGACCTTGACGTGACTTATGTCTTCGATGTATTGCTTCCTCGCGTTCAGGGTTTTAGTGAACCAGGCTTCGGGAAGTCCAGCTTCGAAAGCCGTTAAAACGAAACTGTTGAGGTGCATCTCCAAAACCGATCCGTAGTTGAGGATGTACGAGAATCGACGAGAGTAGCCAGGACACTGATAAGCAACAAATTAATGTTCTTCATTAGGTACACATAATTAAAAGGCTGCAAATTTGTACTCTACATCTTATAATTACTAAACTCATAGTAACCGATACATAACTATAGGTACTTAACATAGCAATCTTAATGATTAAACAGAGGCTACTCTCCTATAGCATCTAAATGTAACTTCAACAGCGTAGGCCCTTAGCAAAAGAAAATAACATGACTGTATAGATCATTGAAAATTATTATTGACTAAAGAACTTCGTTCAATTAGGTGAAGTAAATATTGAATCAGGGTAAACTTATTGTTATGCAGGAGCATAACTTGAGAAAATAAAGGTAGGCATGTTCAACTATTGAACAAACTATAAAATATACCTAATAAGTCCGAACAATCCCTGAAAATTTCATCGATCGGTCAAGAACTCCCGCAGTTATGCTTGTGGCAAGGATTTCACGTTTGAGCATGCGCAGAGGCTACTATTGATCCAGGGGTCATGAAACTCATAGGGGACCATCTACACATCAAACCGAACAATCCCTGGAAATGTCATCGAAATTGGTCAAAAACTCCCGGAGATATGCTTGTGCCAAGGATTTCACGTTTGCGCATGCGCAGAGGCTACTATTGATCCGGGGGTCATGAAACTTATAGGGGACCATCTACACATCAAACCGAACAATCCCTGAAAATGTCATCGAAATTGATCTAGAACTCCCGGAGTTATGCGCGTAACAAGGATTTCACGTTTGCGCATGCGCAGAGGGTACTATTGATTTGGGGGTCATGAAACCGATAGGGGACCATCTGCACCCCAACCCGCACAATCCCCGAAAATTTCATCAAAATCGGACTATAACTTCGTGTAGTTTTGCCCGTAACAAGGATTTGCTGGCAGACAGACAGACACGGAACCAAAATTGTTCAGAAAGGTCTAAAACGCAAAATGCGAGTGGAATTATTTGATTTTGGAGACAAAAAAATTTTTACATTCCGAAAGTGAAAACAATGCTTCCGCTACTTTAGTAGACTCGGAAGCAATAAATTGAATGAACTACCGAAAAGCTGTTTAAAGCACAAACTTCAACTAAAGTTTTAATATTTCTGATACGAAGAAGCACTTTGGCAGATGTCTTTTAAATTTTTGCAATGTTTTAATTTTCTTGGCTGGTTGCAACTAAGAAGATACTAGACCGATCGCTTCTTGACGACTAGTGTTAACGAAAAAAACTTTCAACTGAAAGATGGATACCTGCTTGGTATTTCCAAGTCATCGTACCTTCACGCTATAATCTTGAGATTTGATGAGTCCTTGCTTTACAGAAACCGTGTACTCCTTCTTCCTCATAATCGTGGAAGATCCGTTGTAGGGGTCGCCCTTCATCATGTGAACGTATTTGTAGATGTCCGTAGGAAACTCGACCGGAGGTTTCATCTTAACGATTTTGTAGAGCATCGCTTGTACGTAGGCGATGAAAATTATGCTGAAGAGGAAACAACTTCCTGAAAAATAAAAATCCCAGTAGTGAACAGCCACAAGATTTGAGGAACCTAGGAATTTTCCACAAAAAATCTAATAATGATGTCCATTTCGCAATGCAAATGCGCAAAATTAAAAGAGAACCATATTGTTAGAACCTCATGAGCAAATTTTTGTAGATTCCCTCTTATTTTTTAAATCAATCGTAGTTACCGCTCAAATACATTTTCCAATTTAGAAATTTGAAATTCTTAGATAGTGTATCATTCCTATTTTAAATGATATTTTGAAGTAATATTAACCTTTAAACATATTGTACGATTTGAAGGTGTTTTATTTTGCACCAATATTTTATCTGCAATTCTTATCTTGCTTATGACATTTTACTGTATTGACAGGCACTCGGACATTTAAATTTAAAGTGTAATAGTTTTCGATTGAAGGATTAAATGATTTTTCAATCACTTAGCACAATTTCACGCTTGAAATGCCTAACTCAACCAACATCAGTTTTAACATTTGTAAAAATATCATAACCTATCCCAATTTTTTCCGATTTTTGAGCGAAGCTGTTGAACTCTGTGCATGACGGAAACACTCACTTATATACCTTTTTAATTTAAACCCATTGAAATTGATCAATTTAAAAGTAAACGTTGGTTTTTACATGTGTTGTCGGTTTTATTATATGACTGCCTTAACAGAAATAAAGTTTCTTTGTCGAGATAGGTAAAAGTTTGGTGGGATTCTTTATGAAACCAAATGAAGACGTAATTTCACTCCGATTGTCAGATAAATGTGGTTCGGAAAGAGCATGGAAAGGAATTTACAGCTTTACTAAGACTGGAAAAAATTATGAAACTGCTCAGAATCATGTTCGATAGGCCAGACCTAACTGTTTTAAAATAAACACCATTCATTTTAAAGTTAATTTGAAATAGATTATGAAAAAAACTCCTGCAGATTATAATTAAGAGGAACTTAATCCACCTATCGTGAAAACATCCAAATCACCTTGAAAAGAATATTCAGGTCCGGGGATGGGAATCAATCGGTCCTTTCCGAGAGTATACACTCAAGGATTTAAAATGCATAATTTTTCGGTGGGGATATTTTTATTCAAAAACGAAGAAAAAAACGTACTCCTGAAATTCAATAATTGCTCTATCACCTGTGAAACACGCACACTCCAAAGCTTAGTATAAATTCAAATCATGAACGCAAGCCAATTGAATAATAAACCCCAGTGAAAGAATTTGCAGCGTTTTTTATGTTTATCAGAATACTTTAACCCGTGTATCGGCTATAAACCCTTTTTGGAGTTCTCTCCAGGATTATCCACGTTCACTACATTACTAAGTTACTGATATCAACACAAAAACAATAATAAACCAAAATAACGCAAATTTGGCAGTGCCAACTTGGCACTATAAATCGGGCCATACGTCGGGAATGGTTTGACCTACGAACCTGGGGAGGGGCTCATTCGATTCCTCATGGATAGTTCTTCACAAAAAGTCCAAATTTAGGCCGCCTTGACTTTTTTTGAGGTTTTTAGGGATTTTACAAAACTTTGACAACCCTTAAAGGGCACTTTAAATTAAGTGAGAGAGCTGGCTCAAGAATTGGGGCGTCGTCGGACCAACATGGATTTTTTCTGAAAATTTCAGCTTTTTTGCTTCAGCCGTTTGGGAGAAATCGTGCATACGGCGGACGGACGGAAAATTTTCTATTGCAGATTCGGATTCTACACCCTTTGAAACGTAAACCATGAAATTTTCAGGGGGGTTCGATTTTTTTTTTTTTTTTTCAAGAGCGATTACAAATGTTTATTATTGAATAATAAACCAAAATTGGTGTCTGGAACGCTGTTCACATTACGAAATCGCCTTTCTCACTTTTGTGGCTGCAAAATTGTTGATTACACAAACAAAATTAAATTTTCTTGACCAATCGTGTTCGAGGCACAGAGTGAATGGCCCTTTCAAGGAAGCCAGCGTGGAACATGAAGAATAGACTTGATGCGGTTCGCAGAACGACCGTTCTGCTGATGCAACTGAAATCTAACAATGGATCTAGTGCCCCCTCCCCCTTTCTATTCTGGCCTGCAAATCACCACCCGTGCAATCAAATGGCAAAAAGCATGTCTGGCTATTCTCTCACCTATGATCAGCCTCTCTTTGGTCTCTACGATGTCGTCGAGGACGGGAAGAGTGAACAACGAGCGGAAAGTGACTTCCAGCCATTTCCACCATTTGCGGTGTCGACAGAAGATCGACAGGACGGCGTTGGTGACAAAGAGGATGACCGGGAGTGACAGCCAGACTTCGACGTGGAACAGGGATTGTACGACCTCCCAACCCCGCAAATTAGCCTTTCTCCGGACTACGAAGCAAATGTCGTCACCGTAGATCACGGAAGACATCGTGTACTGCAATAAGATCGAAACATAAATTATCTATTGCTGTCACTAAATCATGGAGGGGAAGAGAGTAGTAGTAGGATGATAGATTAAGACTGCAAAGTTGGATGGGGACTGCGGCTTCCTCACATATAGTAACGCGAACGTACGCCCAAGGCATCAGACTCGAATTGTATGATGTTTTCCCTGTTTTCAACCTTACCCCACTAAAATGCTGAAGAGCTGTGCATGCTGATGTGGCCCTTGGCTTCCCGAACTCCCCTCTTCCACCGGGCTCCATCAACAGCTCGATCCCTTCCAAGGCCGATAATCCTCAGATCGTGAATGACCTCATCAGTCCATTACACACAGCGTGAAGTTGCATGGCTGTAACAGATCGAACCCCGTTTGTTGCTCATGCCCGATGATTGAACGTGTTTCTGCCGCAAGATATCTGGGTATAATCATAGATGAAAACCTTCGATGGGACACACAGATAGCTCTTCTAACGAACCGAGTTGGAACATTTAAATATTTATTTTATAGGCTGAGGAAGGTTGTGCCGTTCAAATTTTTGCTCATGCTATATAAGTCTTTGGTTCAGAGTATCATGAGCTTTGGCATATTAGTGTGGGGAGGGGCCTTGCCATCCGCCTTGAAGCCACTGAATACAGCCCAGAAAGCAGTGTTGAAAATAATGTCCTTCAAGTCCAGAAGATCCAGATGAGCTTTTTTCGGTGGTTCCTGTGCTTTCAATCAGCCAGTTTTATATCAAGTCGTCACTCATGTATTTCCACAAACATTCAAGATTGCGACTTCAGCTACAATCGTGTTGTGTCTCCTTACGTGTTTCGTACGACTACTCAGTGCGTTCTCCCAGTCCTGCTCAGCAGACTGATATGTGCCTCTCGCCATTTGTATTTTAGTTTGCCAATCCTTCTCAGATATTTGCCCAATAACCTCATTGACCCATCTAATTTTACTCGTCCGAAATATAAAAAAAGAGTCTTCAGCTTCCTAATTTCAAAGGGACATGAAGAATGCGAAAAATTGTGTACCAGTATTTATGTTTAGGTTTAGATTGCTAAAATGTGAGCAGTTGATTTGTAAAAGATAGTATATAGCAGTTAAGTTCAATAGTTTGTAATTCGGACCAAGTGCATAGGTAATTGTTAACAAGCTTAGGCTTACTCCCCCACTTAGCACGGAACTGTGTTCCAAAAAGTGGGGAGTTCCGTCAATGTACTTGAATGGAAATTACCTTGTTCTTATTAATGGAATAAACATATTTTTCAATTCACTTCATTTCATTTCATCGGTTTCTGGGTCGACCCCTCTCTCGTCTTGTGGCCAACCTAGCCCTCATCATTCTCTTCGGTTCCACTTCCCCTGAAACTCTTTCAACGTGGCCTAGCCAACATATTCTTCCTGCTTTGATAAATCGCACTGTACCTTTTTGCTTCAATATCTCCTGTATTTCTAAGTTTTTTCTTATTCTCGATCCCAATCCTTCATTAATTACTCCACAAATACTTCTAACCACTTTCCTCTCAAATACCCTTAATCTCTCTTCGTCTTCTGCCAACATGGTCCATGCCTCAGAACCGTAGCACACGACCGGGCGAACGAGGGCCTTGTAGAGTTCCATCTTAGTAGTTCTGGAGAGTTGTCGGCTGGTAAAAAGCTTTTAATTGGTGTAAAATGCTCTATTGCCCGCCATAATTCTGGAGATTATATCATCTTGAATTGCATTCCTGCTATTTATACACCTACCAAGATAATGTGAAGCTGTCAACCTCATCAAACGCAAAGGTACCAAATTGAACTTTTTGCAACGGTGCTGTACTATTGGGAGAAATCTTGAGGAGTTTTGTCTTTTTATTTAACTTCACTTTCTAATATCTATATACATTCAAATATGATCAAACCATTTGAAAGAGCGTAATTTCCTTTCTTCCAAGGGATAATCAAAATATTATAAACGAGCTAAGTAATTGAAAAATCGCTGTAAAGTGAAAATGTAGTCAGTTACTAATTTCAATTAAAAAATGTTTTACGCTGAAATTTAGTAGAGAAATTTACGTTTGAAAGCAGAAAAACAGGTTTTTCGGTGAAATCTACATTTTCCACCCGAAATTGCCTCAAAGGAAAAGAGTTTGGACTCGGAATTTATGTATAATTCTTCAACGAATCGAATGGTCGACCTCCTCTAGCCTTCTAGCTCAACAAATAAGAGAATTTCAGTCTCTTTTCTCTGGTCTTAAGGGGTGAATCAACGGTTTAAAATTTCAAATAATAAGATGAAGGAAATTTCAAAGACATCCCATTATTCTCTGCGAAATTCAAATTTGTTAGAAGTCGTAACAATAGCGTGGCGGTTTCGACCTCGACGATGACAATTTTGGTAAGTTTTCACCTACATGACAATGACAATTTGGACTTTCAACAGAGATTCTTCCAATGCTACTGGACTTTTTGTGGGTTTTAAAACTGCTACGTGATACGGCCTTCCAAGAGAAAATGTGGGTAGAAAGAAAATTTTGGGATCAAACATAATAAGTGAGCAACTATGGCCATTAAGAAGCTGGATGACTTCTGGGTTGGTATGTGCAAGAAACCTCTTTTCGTAGTTCCTTGCGTATCTTTTAGTGACATCGGCACAGCATGCCATTTACACGAATTTGGCCGTAGTTTGAGAATCGCCCTGGAAAGGACCTGAAAATCTCTTATTTGCTGAACGAGGAGACAATATAGGGTCACCATTCAATACAGCGAAAAAAGACGCCAGGAATCCGAGGACGAACTAATTTTTTTAAGGCAAGCCAGTTTTCCCACCTTTAAACGCAAATCAGTCTGTTGAGTTTCCATCGGAAAAATGTTTGTTTTTCGAACATTCTTGATTTGCAGACTTTTTTTCTGAAAAAAGGAACAATCGGGTGTCGGGAAAATTGCCTTAAAAATACCATTAAGTTCAACCCAAACATTGTCACTGACAACTTTTTCACGTTACCGTAGTGTTTCACTTAATTGCTTAGTTCGTTTATAAATGTGATTAAGCACCGAAAAGAAAGGAAATTAAACGCTCTTTTAAACAGAATCCCCAGATTTGATTTTATAAAGCAATTTACGGGGGTTAGGGCCAATTTTGATGAGTAACGTCGGAAAAAGTAGAAAACAAATCTTGGGAATGGAAAAAGTCAGATTTTAGGGAGGTTTTGAAAAATATGTTACAGGTCAAAAATTTCTACTAAAGGCAACCAGTATAGAAGACCAACTAATGCCTAATCGTCACAATCTCTGCGTCGTTCATCGTCGGTGTCAACCAATTTTTGTTTTGCGCAAGCGCAATGGATGTTACTACTACAATAGAATATACATATATGAATATTCAAATTTGAGAAGGTTGTTAAATTTTTCGTTGTAGTTTACCTTCTGGTCGTAAGCGTCGTGGAATCGAGCGTTCGCGCCGAATTCAGCTTGGTGAGTCCAAACTTGCAGATTGGAGTATCTGTAGTACTTCCCATTGATCAAGACAGGGATGAAGTTCAGATGCTTCGCGAACTCGTAAAGAAACGACGAGTCCAAACCTCCTCCTAGATTATAAATCAGCCGACAATGTTCACACCATAAATAGGCAATTTGCTCCTACATAATATAGGTCATAATATCGACGTACTCGTATGTATACAGGGTGTCCAGCTGTGATCCGAAAAACTTTGCACACGTGTTCTACAAGAGATTGCACAAGCACCTCTCGGCAGCATTGGGGAACTTTGCACAAGTGCCTCTTAGAGATTTTTGTGAGTGGGGAAGTCCGTCGCCGTGTATATAAACGACGACGGACTAACGTCAAGTCATTCTGCCAGGGCCTTCCCATCGTCACAAACCTAAAACCATTTCTTTCTCCTTTCACGAACCTTAGTACTTTAACATATCTTGATTCAGAAGTGCAGGGGCACTTGTTCGCAAGGAGGGACCAGCTTCTGAATGAGATTTTGCCTAGTATACTCCCTAAAAATCAGAAGTGCAGGGGCACTTGTTCGCAAGGCGGGACCAGCTTCTGATTTTTTCTCTTTGGTACAGCAGTGCCGGGGCACTTGTTCGCAAGGAGGGACCAGCTGTTGTACTCAAGATTTCCTATATTCAAAATTCTCCCATTTCTTACCTCCCTCAGTGGTACAGTGCAGGGGCACTTGACATCGACAAGGCGGGACCAGCTGAACACTGACGGAGGTTTTCCTAGGACACTTTCCTCTCGTAGATCCAAACGGTTACGCATCCTTATGGCGCTGGAGCCTGCTCCAGTGGGACCGTTTTCGTATCCCATCGTATCAACGACGGGCTAATAACCGAAATTCTCGACTTTTATTCCTGGGGCGCTGGGACTAGTTTCCAGTGGGACCGTTTAAAAGCGAAATTGAGGTTATACAAAGTTCCTATCAAAAATAGCATCCAACAATAACTTCAGTCGTCACACTATACGACATATTGCGAGTAACTGTATAATTCAGTAAAAGTTAAAGTTGTAAGGATTTCCTTGCACCTCGACACAGATCCTTACAATGAGCCTGAAAAGTAAATTGTTTTTTCAAAATTCGACAAAATTTACTTTTCAGGCTCATTTTTCACCCTTTATTTTTCTTTAAAAAATTACTGTTAACGACTGAAACGATGGAAAATTCAATGCTCTTTCCTTAGTATGTACCTACTGTGAATTGGTATGCTTGTGAGAGCAGGAGGTGTACAATATTCCAACATTGTCACTGAGTCATAGATCACTAAATTTCTCTATTTTATCTAGGTCAATGTTTAAAAACAGAAAAATCAAGGCTTTAATCCAAAGTAGGTATCTATTCTTGGTAGGAATCAACCACATCCTACACTCATTGAAAATCAGCACATGTCTTCCCATTTACATCGTACAACTAGGTATTTCACTAGATTCATATCGGGTAATTCAACATACTTGTATATGTAATAGGTATAGTAAGGATGTTTCCTATAACTGGAAAATTATCCCCCCTGAGCATAAACCTGAAGCTTTTTAGCTTCAGGGGTATCCTGTAGGCAATGCACGTTTACGCATCAGCCACTGGAAGTGGCAATTAATCCATTCCATCACCTCCTCGTTATTGTATGAAAAAGAATCATACCCAACCAGCTACTATGATGTCGGTAAACATTGTTCAAGCCACTAAAAACGATACGTTATTGCAAACAGTTAACTAATTAAATAATAATATTGGTAGATAAATAATAACACCGTCTAAATTGAACGGCAGTTGCAGTGAAGATTTTTTTAAGTGGCATGTGTGTTTCACAAGTATGTTCGAGTTATACTTATGCTAAGAGCCAATTTGAGAGAGGTTGTGGTTCCGATAAATTTCGAATCTCATTAATTGTTATCTTGATCCTGAAGAACGCTGTCCATTAAGTATAATGAAACATGGCTGCTACCACGAAAGGTAGTTAACCAAACCTTGAAATGTGCTGCAACAATTGCACGTTCTCGCACAAATATACAGGGTGTACAGCGTATGATCCGAAAATCTTCCCACACGTATTCTACTACTAGTTTCCAACAAAAAGTGCTCCCTAGAGATTTTTTTTAGAGGCTTCGTTCTTGAGTTATTTCACTTCTAAATTTTTTTTCGTGTTTTCCAACTTACGTCACTAAAACAGCCGTAACTCCGGCGTTTTCAAAGTATTTGCAAATCTAAGTATGCCATTGGAAAGAGCATAAAATCATTATCGTCTCAGTCTTTAATAATGATTTTTTAGAGGGAACTAAGGGGTAA
This sequence comes from Creontiades dilutus, assembly GCA_031894815.1. Lineage (NCBI taxonomy): Eukaryota > Metazoa > Arthropoda > Insecta > Hemiptera > Miridae > Creontiades > Creontiades dilutus. Next base: position 1,288,354 of record JAVIWC010000334.1, read on the forward strand.
AAATGAGCCTGAAAAGTAAATTTTGTCAAATTTTGAAAAAAATTATTTTTTTAATGGCTCATTAATCTCACTTAATTTTAATGATACGTTTGAGCCTGTAAGCTTAAAAAATGCGCAAAAGTCTTAGCTGTCCAATGATATATTTAATTTTTTGGTTTTAGAGGGAACTTTTTTGGGAAATTGAGATTTTATGCAAAAAAAGTGTATTTTCAAGCACATTTGATGTGATCGAACGGGTGTGTGGATCTACCTTTGACCGCTAATCACATTATCACACTCAACATTTTGCTCGTGACGATGTTTCTATCAACGATAAGAAGAGGAAATCATAACAAACAACGAGATCAAACCTCACGATATCAGCAAGAACGGGGGACATTTAACAGTTGATTTACATCAATTCATTCCGCGGATGCTCTCACTCAAACTTCATGGACTAACTAGCCAAAAAAGGAACGCTTGAGCGTAACGAAATGTGACACGGAAAAGTCTAGAACGTTCTGGGCTGCTTTAGAAACAGATCATATGATCATAAAACACCGATAATTGATGTTTATAAGCACATTGGGTAACTAAAGGCGATCACCAAGCAACAACTTGCATATTTACATCCGTGTGTAGTAGTTGCGACAAACCCGTTTGAAGTGAGTAATTTTATTTATGTAAATCGGAGTTTCAGTCGTTCGCGAATCGTCCTTCGGTGATGTTCTCCTGCCCCGGTCCAGATTGTCCTCCTTCGAGCTCTTCAGGTACATGTCTTCTTCATCCTAAACGACCAAAAACTGCTGCTGAACGATCGAGAGAGTGGCGGTTGCGAAAAAAAGGCGGACAGTGCGAACCCAAACAACCAAAAACTGCAGCAGAACGGCAAAAAGAATGGAGGTTGCGTAAAACACTTGAAAAGTCCCCTCCAAGCGAAAATAACGAATTACCTGAACCTAAACGACCAAAAACTGCTGCTGAACGTAAGAAAGAATGGCAATTGCGTCAAAAACTCAATAAGTTGAAAAGACCTCTCGATGACAATGAAAATAACGATGTACCTATCAAAATACAGAAAACTAATTACGCTCTCGCTGATTACGAATTCGACCAGCGTTTTCGAAATAACCCGTTGGGTCACATTTGCGATGTTTGTGATCGAATTTGGTTTGAAAAGGATTTGAGTAAAGCTGGGCCAAAAAGTTACGCTCTGTTACGTGCTGAATTTCCGAACGAAGATATAACCAACTTTAAAATATGTGGTACTTGCAAACAGTCAATATACCAGTCGAACAAGATCCCACAATTATCACGAAGTAACGGTTTCGTTTACCCGGATTACTTAAACGCTAATACACGTTTCATAATCACCGTTGAACGTTCTGCAGTTCAGCGTCCACTCGAGGCTAAAGCGTATTCTACGTTTCTATACTTGTAGCAGCAGGCTATAAATAAAAGCAAAAGGGGGGTCCAGGGGGCGCAGCCCCCGGCGAGGCGCGTAGCGCCGAGTTTTGGGTAATGCCGTTGACATGATACATTGTACACCCAGAAAAAGAAAAAAAAGTTTTAGTTATGTAAGTTTTATTCTCTTTTTGTGCTCAAAAATTTGTTTGAAAATACCCTTTTTTTGCATAAAATCTCAATTTCCTCAAAAAAGTTCCCTCTAAAACCTAAAAATTAAATATACCATTGGAAAGCTGAGACTTTTGCGCATTTTTTAAGCTTACAGGCTCAAACGTATCATTAAAATTAAGAGGGACTAATGAGCCATTAAAAAAAAGAATTTTTTTTTTCAAAATTTGACAAAATTTACTTTTCAGGCTCATTTTTACTCCTTAGTTTCTTTTAAAAAATTATTATTAAAGACTGAGACGATAGATAATTTTATGCTCTTTCCAACGGCATACTTAGATTTGCAAATACTTTGAAAACGCCGGAGTTACGGCTGTTTTAGTGACGTAAGTTGGAAAACACGAAAAAAAATTTAGAAGTGAAATAACTCAAGAACGAAGCCTCTAAAAAAAAATCTTTAGGAGGCACTTTTTGTTGGAAACTAGTTGTAGAATACGTGTGCGAAGATTTTCGGATCATACGCTGTACACCCTGTATTAGTTGTTACGATAACCATACTCCACTACAATTACCTAAGTGTGGTTTTCTCCCCAGGAAGCTGAGGTTCTCTTGGAAATACGACACTTTGAGGTGAGTGCCCTTCATGTTCGACCAAATCTTGTAGAACACTTCGTAAGCAGATAGGGCCCCTTGCTCTTTGAACGGTACCACTTTGTTCTCGAAAGGATTGTAGACGTAATAGGAATCTCTGCAGGAGAGCACGACGTAGTGCATCGTCAGAACCCAGAGTGTAGTGAAGATGGTGGCGTTGGGCTTGACGCAGTTGGATTTCACGCAGGCGATGGTTGAACTTTTGAATCCTCCGCGCCTCACGTGAGAAGTCGATTGTCTCGATAGATCCCTCGGGTCGTTGCGATCCACCAGCAGAAAGGCGTCCAACTAGAAGTCGAAGTTTTTATATTTTTATTTTTCATATATTCAACAGTTCTCGTTGGTTTACGATTTTTAATTATTGAACCATTGTAATCGAACAAGAAAGAACAAATTCAACCCTTCTCAAAATTTGTTGTTTTACGTTTCAAAATGTGTAAGATCCAAATATATATATCGAATTAAGAAAAAAACTAAATTCTCTCAAATCTTTAATATCAGAGAAAACTAAGAAAACTCTGAAATGCTAACGACATAAATTTGCAACAGTAAAGGAATCTGCCGCGTATGAAAGCATTATTCAGGCCTTCTAGCATTCATTGTGAATCGTAAGGTATCTATAACTTTCGCGGCATCTATGCGGTAGTTAATTAACAGAGGTTCATTATTTCGATATTATCTAATACATTCTATACACATCAATATATCCTATCTAGCCATTCCGTAAATTACTGACCGATCAATATTAGAAAAAGTAAATGGTCTTGGGATGTTCCCGGGCTAAAGACACTACATCGTACGAAATTTGAGGTAGATTTTGGAAATATGATCAAAAACAATTGGAATTATAGCAATTGGTTGAGTTAATGAAGAGAAATTTTATTTTTTAAAGCCGAAACCCGCATTTTCTTGAACTCTATCATAAAAACGCTGCAAATTCTTTAACTGTATCGGCTCTTCTACCTGTAAATTATTCAATTGGCTTGCGTTCATGATTTGAATTTCTGAACGCAAGCCAATTGAATAATGTTTCACAGGATAGGGCGATTATTGAATTAAACGTTGCACACAGATATGCATAATCACGTAAATCTGTTCTCAAACCAATATTTACCTATTTGGATTGACACAAAATTTTCAATCATATTTGTGTGAACCGATTTACGTGGTCTATGCATATCTCCTGAAATTCAATAATCGCTCTATCACCTGTAAAACACGCACACTCCGAAGCTTAGTAAGATTCAAATCATGAACGCAAGCCAATTGAATAATAAACCCCAGTGAAAGAATAATTATTTACCCCAGTAATAATATTGGATAATATTTACCTATATATTATCAGCGTTTCATGCATATCTGAATGCTTCAACCCGTGTATCGGCTATAAACTACAAGTATCAACATCGGCTATCACTCCAGTATCCACATTCACTACAACTCGACGCTATCGGCCGGACATCAATAATACGTTAAAATAAAAATATATAATAAACGTTACAATAAACAAACAATAATAAAAATACATCGGGAATGGTTTGACCTACGGACCTGGGGAGGGGCTCATTCGATTCCTCATGGTATGTTCTTCAAATAAGTAAATATTTATGCCGATTCGACTTGTTTTGAGGTTTCTAGGGATTTTACAAAACTTTGACAGCCCTTAAAGGGCACTTTAAATTGAGTGAGGGAGCTGGCTCAAGAATTGAGGCGTCGTCGGACCAAGATGGATTTTTCCTGAAAATTTCAGATCTTTTGCTCCAGCCGTTTGGGAGAAATCGCGCGTACGGCGTACGGCGGACGGACGGAAAAATTTTTATTGCAGATTCGGATTCTACACCCTTTGAAACGTAAACCATGAAATTTTCAGGGGGGTTAGAATTTTTTTTCCAGAGCGATTACAATTGTGTATTATTGAATAATAAACCAAAAGTATATGGTCTTGGGATGTTCCCGGGCCAAAGACACTACTTCGTACGAAATTTGAGGTTGATTTTGGAAATATGATCAAAAATAATTGGAATTATAGCAATTGGTTGAGTTAATGAAGAGAAATTTTGATTTTTTAAAGCCGAAACCCGCATTTTTCTGGAAACTCTTCTTAAAAATCATAGTTTTCATCCTTTTTCCGAAACCACATAGATTTAACCCTGGTAAAGATTAATGTTAGTCATTAACGTAATGGCATTTACACCTACATTTCGTAAGAACTCGTTTTTTCATGAATTCCCCGTGAATTATGATATTTCAAACAGTTCATCAAACCTCGTTCAATTCTTCGGCGTCAGTGTCGAACGGGATTCGCTCCTTCATCAGCGGATGGCCGATGATGTCGTAGGTGACGACCGCCAATCCTTCAGCGTAACGAGCCTCCGCCGGAGTGATTCCAACAGTTCGGAAATACGGGTCCTTCAAAATTTGACATGCTTTACCTGTTTCTGAACAAAATTTTAATTATATAGATATTGAAGGGTCAAATTTTCATTTCCCAACCCTCCCAAATGAAACACTGGTCTTCAAATAGCAAAAGAAATATCAGTCTGTTTTAGTACATGCTTGACTGTGATTTATACACTTTCAATGAAAACACAGGTAGATAGGCATAAAAGTGAAAAATGTCTTTACACCAAATATGCTTTTCACGAAAATTGTAGCTGCTCCTCACAAATCTTGAAAAAGGGGATACTAATTGTATGAATGTGTTCACACACGTCTTAAATAACGTATTTCAAGTCAAGCAATTTTTCAAATGAACAAACCAGGCTGAACTGCTAACGAGTGTATACAAATTCATTTTTATAAGGGCAAAAAACTGTTCGTACAGTCAAATGACACAGCGATAACCGAGCTCAAAAATGGATTAATATTGCTAGCGGTTTCTCCTTTCGACGAGCTTTTCAATCACACTGTCTGGTATCTGGGAGCACTCGTTCAAAAGTACGTACATTACCATAACAACACACTACACACAGTAACGATAACAAATCATGAAAATCGTTTAAAACGCTGCAAACTCTTTCACTGGGGAACAATTTCAGGGGTCACACAAATATGATCAACTGATCAATCCAAATAGGTATTTTGGTTTAGAACCGATTTAAGTGCTCTATGCATATCTCCTGAAATTCGATAATCGCTCTATCACCTGTGAAACACGCGCACTCCAAAGCTTAGTAGAAATTCAAATCATGAATCATTGAAAAATAAACCCCAGTGAATTTGCAGCGTTTTTCAAGAGCGATTACAATGGAAAAATATTCTATTTGAAAATTTTAAATTTCGTAAGACGGAGCGTGCATATCAGAATGCTTCAACCCGTGTATCGACTATATACCCTTTTACGAGTTCACTCCAGTATCCACATTCACTATATCACTAGGTTACTGCGATCAAAACAAAAAGAAGAAAAACGCTGTTGTTTTTGTTTTGATCGCAGTAACCTAGTGATATAGTGAATGTGGATGCAGATGTTGGCACCATAAATCGGGCCAAACATCGAGAATGGTTTGAGCTACGGACCTGGGGAGGGGCTCATTCGATTCGTCATAATATGAAAGATTCATTCTCGCATTTTTTATTCGATGTATTGAAATTAAATCTTCCACGGTCGGACAAAAAACGTAGCACATGAAACACTTTCTTTGTTGAATACTGAGTCGATCTTTTTTAAATGTTCACTGAAGTTCACCCTTTCAGGTTGTACGAGAGTAAAGTCGAGGTTTCAGGTAAAACTTAGTGAGTGGTCTCTGCTTAAGTAAGAGCTTCATTGTAACATAAAATAAATAAAGAGCTGAACCTACTGAACATTATAGAGACCAGAAGAACGCCGAGAAACACCAATCTGTGGGACTCCATCGCAGAACCTACTGAGCCAATCGCCCTCGCTGTACAAAAAACTTCATGACAATATAAAAAAAAACCTTCCACTTCCACCAAATTGAAAGTAAACTAACTGACGTGAATGTATTGGCACCCCAAAGTTTTTGTCTCGTCAATAATTTCGGACGTTGAAGATTCTATAGTAAACGGATAAAATAAACAGTCTTAATGGTTGCAACAGTCAGATCAATAGGTATTAATTGTCACGAATAACATAGTCAATAGCTGGTCATGTTTGACACGAAAAGTTACTCATCAACTTATCGCATCCTATAGCAGTAATAAGGAGGTAATTAGTATTAATGATCCTAAATCACCTTAAGGTTAGTTTTTTATGCCTCATGTACACAAGGCGGCTACACTACGGGCCAAATTCAAGGAGTCAATGTTACGGGTGATTTCCAACGAAAAATGCCTTTTAGAGATTTTTTTCTTACTCAACTAGAAATCCTTCTTTTTTCACTTTCAAATTTTTTTCTTCTTCCCAACCTTACCCAAGTGAAATGTACTCAACCCCCTCAATTTTTATGCAAAATAAAATCTGAAAATATCTATGGAAAGAGCGTCAAATTTTCCGTCTGTTTGATTCAAAATTAAACTTTTTTAGTGTGAACTTACCTGTGAAACACGCACACTCCAAAGCTTAGTAGAATTTCAAATCATGAACGCAAGCCAATTGAATAATAAACCCCAGTGAAAGAATTTGCAGCGTTTTTTATTGTTTATATGCTGTCATTATCCACAAAATTAAACTTAAGAAATGTAATTAAATTTTGAGTACAATACTTTACATAACGTGTTCACTTACCTCAAGGTTACTGTAAGTCGTTCAGCTGGAGAAATTGTATCTTGAAAGTTTCAATGTCTCGTTGAACGGTCCTTAATTTTGGTCAGAAGATATTCAGATGTATTTTCACTCTTTCGAAAATAATTGGAGAATTTCTCTCGCGACAAGTTTTGCAGTAAATTAGTTCATTATCAATGCTAAAAACAGGTCTTTAGTCCACTCATTTCTTATCCCCACTCTTCTCTCTCGTCTTCTTCTCATCATATTCGGAGACTCCAATGCGTACAGTTGCATTAAACGCTCGAAAACAGGCATTTTCCACTACAACGATACAATATCCTTAATAACAAATGCCGTTCATCGAATCAGGAAACTGATCTGAAACGTTTTCAGCTTGAGTTCGCGCACAGTGGTTATAACTACCTATGATATAAGGAAATTAAAATGACACCTAGGCTAAGTGCTTCACACATTAGCTCCGTAAAACATTATGAAGTTGCTATTATATGCTCTTAATCCCAAAATTCAATACATCCGTCAAGTATCAAACCATTTAATACTTGCCTAAAGTTGTGGGCAACACAATTACCTCAAAAAAGAGATTTGTGAATGAAATCAACCCTGAAGACCATTCTATGTTAAGATCTCAAGCTGATATTCATATCTACTATGGAATAATATAGAAGGAAATAACCGGCAAAATTATGTGCACCAAGCACCAGTTCTTTTCACCAACTTCTTTAAGGAGGATGCCCAACTCCTTAATTGAACTGGTATGCAAGTTTGCTTAACTTTTCTGTACTGCGCTTTGCCTAACAAGAACCGGTAAGGGGCTCTGGGTAGAGTCTACCGCTGTTGAATCTGACTTACAAGTAACGCATAATTCAAGCATTTCTAGTTTTACGATTAGGCGCGTGAATTTGATGACAACTCGTAGCGTATCGGTTAAAAATATGCAAAGTAGTTCAATTTTGTCCACTTTTTCGGCTTCAAATTGTGTGTTCTATTTGAATTCCGGCCTAGGCATCCAAACTAGATATTGCTCGCCCAGGTTCGGCTGTCTGGAGTCCGGTTTTCCAAGTTAAGCATACCGGGATTTAAAGTCAGATTTGATAGCCAGGTAGACTGCCCATTGTGCAACCTTGCTGAACCGGATACCATCTTTCATTTTTTATGTATGTGTCCTGTTCTCCGTGGTGAGCGTTTTTCCTTTTTTCTTTATAGTGAGCTGTCTAATTTTGAAATGTCTTCTCTGTTATGTTTGAAGGATATGATCACATGCCAAAGAATGTCTAATTTTATACATAATTGTATCAGAACTAGAGTCTTATTTTTGAATGAAGGTTTTCTGTATTAATTTACTTATATCTATTATTTTTCTTTGGCAGCAATTTTTTTTTCTTCAGTTTATTCTCTCTTCTTAAGTGGTCTTTGTAAATTTTTTTTCTCTCTTTCGCCAACCTTGTAACGCCGGGAAGGCTTTTACAAATAAATAATTTCATTTCATTTCAAGTGGAGCAGAAATTCAAGCATTTCCTAGTTTTACGATTAGGCGCGTGAATTTGATGACAACTCGTAGCGTATCTATTAGAAATATGCAAAGTAGATCAATCTTGTTCACTTTTTCGGCTTCAAATTGTGAAACAAACGAATCAATCATACCTTTAAAAGAAGTACATTAGTAGTACCCAAAAAAGGGCTTGTGGAGGAAATGAAAGTATTTCCAGACATCGGATAAAGTTATGAATTTTAGATCCTTAACAGATTCATATTCGGATTTACATTAGATTCAGATTTTATCATGGTAGTAGAATTCCTTTTATTTACAAAACTCGAACACATAAATAAATTTCTAATATCATTATAGTTTTACAATTTATTTTTATTGTTCGTTACGTATTTCCAGTTACAAAGGCGTCTTTAGGCTCTTGTCAGCCTGTGAGTCAGACACTATAATATTTGCCCAAAGTTTGTTTCACTGTACATACATCGACGGGACTTTCACCTAATACATAGATTTATGCTTTTGAATTATTCAACATTCCAAAATATCACAAAAAATCAATTTAAGAAAAAAAGAAAAAAACAGGTTTTAAGGTTAGTACATTTATTCCAATATCAACAACTGTTTTAATAATTTTGTAATAAATTATAACATTTCAACAGTCTCAAGAAGCTTAGTTATATGTATTCGAGTATATAAATTTTTAAATTTTGCAGGCAAACTAATCTATGGTTAATTGTAATTAAATTCGTGATCTAATTCTCTCATATATCAACATGCTACCCTTACGTACATAATAAGTTTTTCCCATTCAACTGGCGACTTGAGCATTTCGATGAAGACCTGTTGCGGTGTTTCAGCAAGTCTCAACTTTCTTACTCTAAACTCCCGGAGAACGGTGCGCTCACAAATGAAATGGAAGGTATCCTCCCTAGATCTTCTATTACACAATGAGCACAGATCTATTTTCTCCTCCAAGCAGGGCTGGTAGTTGAGGAGCTCAGTTCGCAACTTGAGTATCCAGCGAATGTGGTCGACGGAGGCCACCGAGTTGAAATTGGCACATTGTACATCATGGTTTAGTTGGCGGTACCATGTGTAATGAACTGTATTAGCTGCACGAGCCTTAGATGTACCCTCGTGCCTCTCCAATAATTTCTGGAGGATCTCCTGTACTTTGGTGTTATTGATGGCGAAATAGTCCAGGTCAACACCGATTTCATTCTGCAGCCTCCCAAGCTCATCGAACCCTCCAACACCTCTTTCAGCCGATGCCAGAGCCACAACACGTGGGAATCTGTTGGGGCCATTGCAAATACTTTCCGTAAATAATGTAAGTGCAGTTTGAGGCCTTCGAGATTTTATCATAGTCAGATTTATATCGTTAATCAAGGGTACCCCACGGAGGGGGGGGGGGGCTATGACGAAGACTGCGTCATTGAAGTTCTGGGGGGGGGGGGGGGTTCCAAAAAAAGTTTTGGGGGAGAAGTTGATTGAAACAGTTTTTCACGTGACAACTTTACAAAGTATATTACATCATTAGATCGAACGTAAACAATAATGAACCCATTAATTAATTTAAAGAAGTATGGTTTGTTTATCTACCTGAAAATGTTTAAATGATATTGACAGTGTTCGAATACTGTTTGCTGGCAAAGAGTAGGGGGGGGGGGGGGAGTGCGTAATGAAGGACCCCTGTCTTAACGACACTCCTGGATGCTTTAAAAGTTTTAAAAACATATAAAAATAGTTTTACTGTTGAGAATGCACAAGGACGAGTTGTTTGAGGTACTTCCTTCATTTCACAGAAAACTAAATGTCGGATTATTCTAGAAAGGAGCAATATAACCCCATTTGTTCTAACCACTCAATCCTACTTCCCGTTGAGGCGAATGAATGATAAACCTTCGTATGGGTCAGTAGCCAATTTTAATGCCGCAGTGCGGAATTCACTACCTTAACTGCCGTCCGATTGACCTAGTCAACCAGGATTTGACAAGGCTTCCCGTTTGAAGTTCACGACATGACTTTTAGGAGGTTTCCCCCAAAGGTTAGTGAAATGTCATGTCCCGATTCGAGCCTGCATTATATTCGTCACCAGTGACCATGAACAATACATAACGTAGAGAATATATTACCCGCACAATAATAACTTCTATCAAATTTAAATATCGGTAGGGATACCCTTCTTCCTTGATATATGTACTATGTGAAGTATGTTTGGCTTTGCTAAATAAAATATTTAACCTGGAAATTGCCTCATTTTAAAGGCATTGGATTTGATTTTGGAAGAATGTATTTTCCCGTGTAAATATTTCTAACATTAGTTTGTTAGTAAACAAGTTCAAAAACTTGTCCTGGTAAATGATGACTCTTTTACTGTGGCATCTTTGAGGTATGGCGTATGTCGAAACATTTATTCAATACCTACCAGCGCATCATTAAGTGTTCATTATCTGTATTGCATTCATTCCATGTTCAAATTATTAAAATTTCGCTTCCAAGTCTACTTAATATGTAGCGGAAGCCTTGTTTTCAATTTCGTAGGATGAAACATTTTTTCACAATAATCTAAATTTTCACTGTCATTTTGTGTTGTATACCATTCCGAACGACTTTCTTTCTTACACGTCTGTATGGATGTGAGTGTGTCCACAAATCCTAGTAATCCTAATCATTTTGAATCCGATTTTGATGAAAATTTCAGGGAATGCGGGGATGACAAGTGACGAAAAGATTGAGAACAGATTGAATCTGAGTTACAGAACAAATGATCACATGGTTATGACAAAATCATAATTAGCATGGCCTCAAAAAACAACTGGCGAAACGTGGGACGAGTGAACCAGATGTTCTTCTTGAAGCGCTGGTGATTCATAATTATCTCTCCACACATCCACCCTCTAAAATTTGTTGGTTTGTATATCTAAATGCGTAGAACACGTAAAACGGCAAATTTCAGCGAGTTTTGATGTTTCTCTTTGTTAATCCTCTCACTGGACTATAATTATTAACCCACCAAATGAAAATAAACTAACGACCTATTCCTCAATATCCCATCGATATAAATCATAACTTATTGCATTAGCACATACATGATTAGCATATAATGTAATATAATTATATAGAGAAGGCGATTTTTTGATGTTCTCGCTAAATCTCAAACACAATCATAATAGCGTTATTTTATTCGTTTCTTGAAGATTCCTGTTTTTGTCTCATTCAATAAACTGGAAGTGTTTGATGTAGGAAAAAATAATTCAAAGTTTTCAAAAAGATTTACTTTTTTAAAACCCCTAACCCATCTTGTCTACGAAGTCGTCAAAACAAGAAAATTAGAATTAAAAATTAATTAAATTTAAAAATGGGATTCAAAAAAATAAAATTTTCCACAAGTTTTCGACATTTTCAACAGGTTTTCTATTTCAGATGATTCCTGACTGGTGTGTGATCCATCCCAGTAGATTTTTCGTCTAAAATTACTAGACAATGACACCCCACTTAAAATGTTAGAAAACACTAAAAAACACGGTTTTTTAACGTTTGCTTCATGTTATTTGTAAAGGTAATGCAATTGGGTTGGCCTGAGTTAGGACCAACTCACCCCAGACATGTTCACGGCAATTTAAGGCCTCCAACGGTCATTGCAGATTTTGAATCTACGCACTTAAAGTTTGACGAGGGGAATGCAAGAATTTTTCCTGAGTTTACGAAGGCTGAATATTAAAAACAATGAACCAAAACAAGCTGAACTCCAAAAGTGATTACGATACCAGTCAGTGTCTTGGAAACAATATGAGTTACACAATCCAGGTGTTACGTTCCACGACAAATTAGGGAACAGTTTCGGAACAACTGTTCTCAACACGACCAACTTAGACGTTCCACCATCCCAATACTTCGCAAATTACTGATGTTGGTTACACAGTAAGACTATACCAATCTCCGGATGAAAACTTCAATTATCAAAAGTGAAATGCACTAGAATTATCATGTTTTCCGATACTGAAATTGAACGGTAAAACGTCAGTTGTAAAAGTACTGATCCAAACAGCGGAAGTTATTTAGGTATACTAAAAGACTATTCCAGTTCCAGCAACAATCCAAATCAATCTTGGTTAGAGATTCCAGGTAGTCCAATCCCTAAGATTTTTCATTAACCGGTAATAAGTTCCTTATTCCTACTCGTATGAACAGCCTTGGCATGTAGCAGTTTCATCTTCATTCGATTTGAAAACTTGGATCGTCTGGTTTCCAATAGACCTGTTAGATAAATAGTTAATTTACTCTTCATTAAACCTAGCTTAAACCAAACCAGCCTTCATTGATAAAGGTCATACACCTATTCAATGCACGGGAGCTAACCCACCTTCCTAAAATAAACATATTTCCTCTTGAAAGTACTTATTAGTATGAGACTTCATTCACGTAAAACCAAATAAACAAATAGGTATAATACTTTACTTCACTCAATTTTTAACTAGGTTTTAAACTCAAAACTCAAAGACAATATATCAATTTATTGACCATCTCAATGAGGCAATTTCTAATCTAATCCTGCCTCTTTAAGTAACCTGATCTTGAAACGGCGACAGTTAATATATGTAACTTATAAAATAAGCGGATAGCATTTTCGTTTAAGCAACACTCTTTAATGATAACATATTTACTGTGAGATGTTCCTCACTTATCCGGGTGAACCCAAAGAATGTGCGTCCTAAATTTGATGACTCTGGACCCTCACAAAAAAAGATGACATAACGATTCTTCTTTTCCCCAGTTGCACAGCAAACAATCTTCCCTTTGACATACATCAAACGCTTCTCGCCTAACCCATCCTCTTATAACGTTCACGTTTGATGCGCTTTTCTGCTAGAGAATTCATCGAGTTGAGGAAGCTTTCTGGAACTTGGTACGAACATGTCAGTCCGCTGTACAAGTTGCTGGTGGTGGAATTGAGCGTTGAATAGGCACCTTTATCAATAAAGACTGATTTGATTTGACCTATGACATTGCTGGATAGTGTAACACTTTGGCCCAGCCCATGGGCGCCCACAGAATATTTTCCCAGGAGGGGCAAGGCTCATGGTCTGGGGGGTATGAAACTTGGCGGTAAAAAAGTAAAAGTCATAAAAGTTTTAAAGTAATATGTATTTGCTTCAAAATGAACTTAGGCGTGACATGATCCGAATGGAAGTAAAATATTATGACTTGAACAAGAATTTTACTCTTCTCTTATCCATTCCAAAAACATTGATGGTCTTTTCTATTAGCTCATTTTTTTGTTTTACTGTGTTCCTATGAACAGACAGTAGACAGAGGCCGGTAAGCCTATCGTTTGACATGGTGCTCCTTATCCAAGTTTTTACTCGTCTTTTACTAGTCTTTGACGCTACCCGGCACTCCGGCAGTATCACTTGCTCTTCAGTGTCTCGCTTTTGCTTCTGAGTCTATTTGTGTCCAAAATCAAAAATTCCACTCGCATTTTAGACCATTCTGAACAATTTTGGTTCCGTGTCTGTCTGTCTGTCAGCAAATCCTTGTTACGGGCAAAACTACACGAAGTTATCGTCCGATTTTGATGAAATTTTCAGGGATAGTGCGGATTGGGGTGTAGATGGTCCCCTATAGGTTTCATGAACCCCGGATCAATAGTAGCCTCTGCGCATGCGCAAACGGGAAATCCTTGTTACGCGCATAACTCCGGGAGTTCTTGACCAATTTTGTTGAATTCTTTTTGTTGTCAATTACGTTGTTTCTTTCGCTATAGTAAAACTAGGGTTTGGTTATTTATGTAGTCATGTTTTTCGTTAACGTGACCTTATCCCGGCGTTTATGCGGAATTGCCGATATTTATTAGTTTTGTACATACTGAATTTTTCAAAACACTAAAACCTGACAAAAATGTATGCATACTATCCTGATTCTCAGGGGGGGCAACGGTTTTTATAAAGTACACTAGAACCTCACAAACCTGGCACAATGTGGACTTAAATGTTGTCGAGTTAGTGAGTCTGTCGAGTTTTAGGGAACTAAAATAAAAATAACTAGGAGTTGAATAAAAACGCTTATTTATTAAAATTGTCCCTTTATTGATTTATTGATAATACAAATTATTTATTTATATTAACTTATAACCAATCTTACGCTATCTTTCACCACGCTCAAGCCTTTTTAGGGCACCCAACTTTGCTTCCGTTGACACTGACTCTCGCTTCCTCTTCTTCTCTGCCATATATTTCAGCACAAAACTCGTTTAGACAATTGTCTAATTACACAATTAGACAATTAAAAAAAAATCATTAGCTCTGTTGAGTTATCGGGAATCGAGTTTTAGAGGTTCAACTGAACCACCAATACTACTTTATTTACACCACATTAATTATTAACATTTGAATTGAACTTTCATGGAATGATATTCTTAGTTGATACGTAATTAATTGGTATTATTAGTTTTAGTTTATGCAGTACTCTTACGAGTTACTGCTTATTAGTTTATAAGTTTCTTTGTTCAATAGGTGTACATTATTCATCTTTTTTAGAGGATGTAGAACTGTGGGGAAGAACAGGCCCGTTCCAGGTGAACTGATTTGTGGAAAGTTTGTAATCGTTCCAAGAAGTTCCATGGAACGGTTCCAGTTGGAACGTCACATCTCAACTAAACAGCAATGAAATTTGATATTTGATTCTTTTAATGTTTAATTATTTTTGTGTTGTTGTCAGTCAACTTCCATCGTTGTGTCGACTGAGCGAGATTTACGTGATATCGTGTGTACGAAGGGGATGTTTACGCGGAGCGCAGAGGGGAAGTAGATCGATAGGGGTCTCCTCAGAGGGAAATTTCGAAGGGCGAAGGCAGCCGACTCCCCACTCCGACACTACAACGCGGGCGACTCTCCGTGGCGGGGAGTTCAGAAAGGCCTATCTGGGAAGGCGCACCGCGGGTTTCAACGGGCAGTAGAGCTCCGAACAGCATGCGTGACACCACAGCGAAAATGGCCGAGCTCCAGTTTGAAGCTCCACTGGCGAAATTGGAAGAGGCCGAGGACTGGGGGCAGGTGCCCGAGATGACGGGGAAACCGTCCAACGAGAACCTCAACCTCGAGGACGTCAATTTGAACAACTTGAAGAACGTTCAAGACGTGGACAACTCGCCTCCGCTCCTCAAGCAGTGTCTGTGCTCCGTCGAGTCTTCGAACGTCACCGCGGACGCCGATAATTTCACGGAAACGTTTTCGGGCAGTTTGGAAGATTTGGTGAACACGTTCGACGACAAGATAACGCGGTGCTTTTGCAACTACGACGAGAGCGTCGAGAAGTTGGCGCCTGTACAGGTCCGCAGCCAGGAGGAGATCATGAATGAATGCCAGTAAGTCATCTTCTTCATTATACCTTAAACGTAAAAATGCACGTATAAAAGCATTCGTTAATCTCTCTGCTGTGGGGAAGGGTAATTTTTGCAGAGTAATTCAAAATTCTAAAATTTGTTGCTAATGCTAAACTCCGCCCTAGAAGTAAATACCTATTTACTAGCGATTTAAACATACCTATGACCTACTTCATATATGTGGTTCTAGGACCTGGAAATATCTATGATAGTACACCGTTTAATTAAACATCCGTGTGTCAGCTGATCATCAAAACATCCACATAAACAGTAGGTGTGGTGTGCCTAATCGTTCTGACAACAATCAGCCTGTATCACAGGATATATATTGATACGTCATTTTAATAACTAGATTTAACAATGAATCACCAATATCAGATTGGGTGCAAAATAGATATTTGCTGTCAACAGTCATATGATGCTCACTATTTAAAGGGTAGGTAATGGCAATTACCCAAAGTACATAGTTATCTATTAATCTTATATTTATCAAGATTAGGATTGTGCATTGCTATAGAATCTTCTTTCGAAATAAGACATCAACATTCCATGACAGTTATTGCAAAAACGAACGAACTCTTAATCCATCTCTTATCTCGATAATCTAACTACTTACTACTACCTAATCCCACTTACTATTAGATTAGGCTGGTGCCTACTTACACTATTGTAGAGAGTGGATTGTGAGGAACCCATAAGTAATAACCTACCAGCTCAAATCCTGCAGGAATCATCAAATCGAATAAAAATAGGAAGCTTTCCCTTTGCATTTGGAACAGAATCTTCAACAACAGTCTGGTTAAAATCTGTTTTTAAATTTCCATTTGCAATTTGTGTAGCTAAATACAATTTAAGGGTGGCTTAATTTGAATTGAGTATTTCCTCCCAATTTCCAAAACCAGATATCTGCTGATACTAATAAAGGTTCACCTAATTGCGTAGTGGTCTGCAATTGTTTACATGAAGTCTTCTGTTATCTAGAATGCTGGCAAGATCTTTCCACAATTGCGGTCTTTAATTAGAGATGAATACTTCGTATTTCATGTTCTAAAAAGTTTAGTTGAAATCGAAATTTTGCATCACTTTTGCAGCATTTTAAAAGATTCGATGCAATGCCCAGTGCCCTGGCCAAGATTTAAATTGCGCAGGTGTATCAAACATGGCCGCTTCAGGGAGGCTTTGTTGTTATTTAGCCACCCTCTCCCCCGCAACGTCCGAAATTGATCGCGTCCACTGGGTATGTGGTAAAGCGATCCTTCCGTCCCCCTCGTATCTGTCCATTTAGGTAAATAGTAATATACTGACAATCTACATGGATCAAATCTATCGGCAATTTTCAAATTTATTTAGACTTTACCAGAATTGGAGAGGAACGCTACAGGGAGCAATCTTGTTACAGTGAGAGGCCTATTGTCAATTGAGGACTTAGCTGGAAGAAGGGGTTATAATCCAAAACAGTGTTTCGAGATATCGACCATCAAAGTTTTTCTAATGCTGCACTGTATTCCTCTGGCTACCCTTGACATCATCCACATTCAATTTGACTTGAAAGACTATTCATGAAGAAAGAAAAGAAGGTTGTATATCAATAAGCTTCATAGTTTCGTCTAGATTGGAGAAATCCGAAAACATGTTATTACCCATTTTTCGAGAGAACGCAATTTTCTTACTTCCTCAGAACATGTTTTCATAAATTTTTGTAACTAATCTAGCACCTATAGATGATACTGGTTCACTATTTTTGCTATAGATAATATTCATATTCTTGAACATAGGACGGCAAAAAAACTGGTCATTCAAACTCTCAAAACTTCATATATTGAAAAACTGTGGAAACTTCAAACTTTTCAAAAAAATATAGATATAGAACTCAAACTTCTCAAAACAACAATATTAAATATTGTTAAATGTATGTTAAATATTTTCAACATCCAAAACCGTGACTAGAGAAAAAGGAGAAAAATCACGTGTGAAATAGAGTTTTCTGGAAGAAGGAGCTAACGAGCAGGTTGTAAAAACAACCCTACCAATTCAATGGAGCAAGATATTTGGATGAAATTTTCAGGGTTGCCAATTGAGGTGTCAAGGAATCCAAAAATGCGATCTTTGGAAAAAGGCGTTATGGCGCCATAACCCCTTCTTCCAGCTACCTCCTCAATTACTACTCGAAATTCAGAAATTCGGAAATTCAGTGGGTAAATTACGTACCTATTCTCACACCCCTATGAAACTAAATATTTAGGTTAGTGGGGAATATATAAATGCGTTATTCTAACGTAGAAATGATTAACCCCTGTGCAAATTTGCAGCGTTTTCTAATAGTTTTGTCATTACGTGAATCGAAGAGGAATTCTCCAACAAACAACACACTTTGTTGTCAATAATTATTACTAAACACTGACGAAACATATTTTGTCTCATCTGATATTTGATGGGTACATTGCATACCTATTTAGGTGATCTGAACTGAAGACATGCACCACAGATCTCCACGTTTTAATACGGGATTTCTTTTACCTAGACCATTTATGTATATCCATTCCCTACTAAGATGATTAAATGTTTTCCTAAACGAAAAAACGTCAAATCATAGGTATGTCGTCCATTTGTTATCTCAATATCAACTTAATTACTTATTTCATTAAAAAACTTGAATGATTGAACATTGAATTATTTTAAAGGAGTAGATATACCTACTGTCAATCTACATAGATCCAATTCATTGGACATTTTTCAAATTGATTTAGACATTAGCAGAATTGAAGAGGAAAGCTACAGGGAGCAACCTTGTTACAGTATGAGGCATAGTGTCACAGAATTACAATAGGATTGCAGAAACAGATTTTCAAATCTAGTGGGTAAATTGCATACCTATTTCCATGCCCCTATGTAAAAAAAAAAAAAACATTTAGGTTAGTGTTTAGTGGTTTAACCTCTGTGTAATAATTCGCATTTTCTAATAAATGTTGACATTACATGAATCGGAGGGGAATTCAACAACAAAAAACCATGACACACTCTGTTGTCAATTATTAAACTCTCAAGAAGAGATTGTTATCTCATCTGAAATTATTTGCAAGTACATATATCGGTAATACATACACTACGCATCTTCACGTATTAGTGCGGGATTTCTTTTGCGTAACCATTTATGTAAAACCATTCCATACTAAGATGATTAAATGTTTAAAACGTCAAATCATAAGTATGTCGTCCATGTATCATTTCAACATTAACGTAAATACTCATTTCATTGAAAAAATTGAATGATTGAACATTGAATTATTTGAAAGAAGGACATACTTACCGACATACGACTGATATGAATGCTATATATCTAAAACAATAGTTAATGATGATTGCCCGAAAGTGATGAATCATGGTTTTGTTATCAACGTCTAAAGAAGATTTTAAATTTCGAGTGACATGCCAAGTGTTAAAAGGCACTGCAGTTATAATCAAGACCCTAAAAATGAAGTTACCTGTATGTAGTTATATTGGTTTGGATATGTTTTCAAATCTAAACGGTATCTCTTAAGGTTGAAACTTTAATAATGCAATAAAATTTTATGAGGAAGCTACGGTTGGAATTGAATGTGTCATAACACCACTGCTAAAGACATAGAAGTGAGATTTTTCTTCGCGATACATGAATTTGGGTTGGCATCAACTCCTATGGCATATTCATAAATAAATATATCATCTTATGAGGTCTGTGTGTAAGATACGATCATGTTTTCCTTGTGTAACGTCGAAAAATACACGACTCCAATGCTTTAAAGGTGGAGAAATTCTCATTTGATAAGATCTAGAGAAGATGACCTTGGTAGAACCCAAGAAATGTAGTGGATTGTTGTCATATAAATCTCGATGTGAGATAGCGTTTATTTGACCTATATGAAACTCTTGACCTAAAGAAGATGGTAAACACGGTGTCTGTGGTCGAGATACTCATCTGGCGTAGAGATGATTAGCCTCCATTCGTTATCAGGCGCATCCTATGAATTGTATACTCGAGAGTTATCTTGATGGTTCGTAATTTCCTAACAGCTACCAACCATCTATCTCAATTGTAATCATCGCTGGTACCGCGAAAAACCATTATTTCACGAATATCCTGATCTACGAATTCTGTTAATGGGTATACATATTTGTAGTAATGCGTTACGTGGCTAGAGGCCCCCAAGCCTCTTGTAACACTTAGTTCCAGTTAGTTCGAAGTTACTTAAGATTCACCATAACGAGGTATGTTGTCTCAAAATCGGGAAAAAAGTTCTAGGACCACACTTGAGGAGCTTACTTTCAAAAAGGCACATATCCAAATCTGGGAGAAAACGTTTTTTTCTCAATTTTCTATCTCTGAATATGAGTTGAATCAGATCCCCCTATCATTTCCGAACAAAACAGAACACATCCACATCAATTCCGGGGCTAAAGTTATGTGTTTGCATCAAAAGGTAACAAATCTGTCCCCTACATTTTTTTCAGTGCCTTGCAATCGAAATGGCACATATCCTCCGAATTCCATCAGGCGATAAGTCGTGGGTTTTCAAAAAGGCACATATCCAAAAAGAAGCATTGCGCCTTCGTCTTGACATTGAATATTTACACGAGACTCGATAGATGGAAGGCACGACAAATGGAAATATGGAGTCAGGTAAAGTTTTCAATAAAGCCTACAGAATGGAGAATGAATTCTTTCTTTTTAAAAAAGGCACAAATCCATGAGTTTTGATCAAAAGGGCACATTTCCAAAGTGAAAATGGATATACAGCCTCGTGTTTTGGAGAAAATTGATTCATATTCTGAGGCATCTTTATCTGTGCCTTCTCACACATTACTCCGATGAGAAACTGCAGAAAAACATCTCCACTAATCTGCCAATCGTTTTTTTCACTTCCTGAACATTTTGTCGGAATGGATATGTGCCTGTTTGAAAGTAAGCTCCTCACTTGTTCTCTGTTCTCTGGTGTCTGCTGTACATTCGGTTGCCAACTACTTAACCCAAAGACATCCCTTTCAGATGGTCATACATGAGTTTCGAGGATTTTTCATAAATATCTTCAATATTTTCGCCTCTTGAGCACACCTCTTGCATTCTAGAACAAAACCTGCTGTTCAGATGTTGGGCCATGTTTGTAGCTATTGTTTCCCCTAACAAAGTTAATACTATCAACTGACACTCCAGTTAGGAAACTGTATACGTGCTCACAGTACTGGGTTAGTACATTTCCAGAACGCCAATTTACTCTTCAACACTTTTTGAAAGCGGAAAGTATATTTCAACTTACACTTGGCTTTGAGCGATTAATTTCTTCACTTTGCGACTGGCATTGCTGGAAGCCATTGTGTAACTGATCTAAACGTGGTCGCATGCAATCATAACAAGCAACCTTAGTTTCGATTCAAAGAGTTGCTGTTGCCACCATTGTTGTTGTTTTGTTTCTGCTTATTATGCTATTTCTACATAATAACAGGTTCAAATCCAGGAGGCTTGGGACCTACTTTTCCATAGCACGTCTTGTCGAGCAGGGGTGCTAGTCATGATCATATTCATCGTTATATTGATCATTACGATCGTACATGATCTTACTGATTGACTCTGAGCGGGTTAATATAGTGAACACATCCTCTTCCCTCACGTCAACAGCATACGTCAGAAAAACACTTTTGAAGAATTGATTACTCATTAAATTGACGTCTACTAAAGACTCCACTCTATCAGAATATAAACAATATTCCTGATTAACATGTTTCAATGTGAATGAATGAATGAAAACATGCTTTTATTATGAAAAATAAATAATACAATTCTTGCAAACGAGGAGCCATGCAATAATCGTGGCCACTGGCCGTCCGATGAGTTTGGCATGGTTAATACATCTTACAACTCTAACACAGTACAGAATCCAACAACCTTAATAGAACTACTTGCAACATTAATATATAGATAACAATTTATATCAATCGATCAAATCAAACAAGTCACCTACATAATTCCATATTCAATCATGGTTGTGTGCCTTAGTTGCCATGCCACCGAGCAGTACCTAATCAGACTCACATTCCCAGATTCAATAACCCCCAAAGAAGAATTGATTACTCATTAAATTGACGTCCACTAAAGACTCCACTCTATCAGTATATAAACAATATTCCTGATTAACATGTTTCAATGTTATTATGTATAAATTTCTGCAATGATGTTATGTATGGTAAAGACCGACGTCCACAGACATCCTGGAATGCGTTATTCGAGAAGCGGTTCGTTTTATTTCTAGGTACCAACTTGATGTAGGACGTGGAATACATTCACCTCCAACGATAAATTTCCAATAATGTTGGCCCGCGTCCAATGTTCGAAAAGAATCATTTCGACGACTCCGAAAGAATCTCGAGAAATCCGCCAACAATTCCTTCCTCTGGTAGAAACTGTTATATTTACAACCGTCTGCCGTCATTTCTAATCAGTATTAGCTATACAATACACGAACGTATTGCTATGGTATAAATAGAGAATCCTTTGATTCCTTTAATTAACCGGCTCCCATGGAACCAACGTTTTCTCTGTTTCATCTTTTATATTTTAGAGGGACTTCTTGGAAGCTCGACAGCTAACCTAATTTTGGAAAAGGTCCTTATAAAATGCAAAGTGGCTACTGACAATGCTACGACAAAAAGAATTAAAGGGGACCCTGTGGAGCATTATACGAATCATCGTTGAAAATTCAGTTGAAATTGGATATTGGATGAATATGGTTTATACTTGGCAGATGAGATCGCTAACGCATCCTTAATCCGAATGAAATACGTGAAAAGCTATGTGAGTTGCGAACATCTGCCCTTTGGAGAATGTTCGTTTGAAAAATATAGCATCAGCTTTGCAGGAGGTTTCAAGTAAGACACGGAAATGGGCACGATTACATTCATCTAGGCGGAAATGAATATGTTTGGAGATATCACCGTTTTTAGTAGAGCCCTGCTGCTGCTCTCAGGTACGTTAGGAAGAACTGGACCCTATCAGGACAGAACTACCATCAACCCACCCACTGAGGGGTTATGTGCAGAGCTCTGAGATCCATAAGGCCAGGACAGTCCTATAGAAAGTGGCGGATGGATATCACCGTCATTCCTCCCGCGCACATTTACCTACTGCACTAAGCAGGTGTCGTAGAAGTATGAATTGGTATGGCTAGAACCTGCTCGATTGACCACAATTCCGTCCCTCCTTGCAAGTTGGGTCACAAAGGACCGACCGGGCAGGGAGTCACGACCATCTAGGCCAGTGATCTCACCCTACCATTGACATCTGCACATGGGGCTACCTTGACACATTCTAATTTATCACTTTAAAAGCTCATCATTCCAGCACACAGAGCACATCTAACAACTCCCAAACACACACACCACATGATCAACCAACCTTTCCATGAAATGCCTTCCTTTTGTATGAAAACGCACTTCTGCACAAATCCATAAACACAATTTAAATGAAAAATATTTCAACATTTTTGGAGACACCGAAATAGTTTTATTTTTGAAGAAAGAAAATTCAGCCAAAACAAAGTTGGTGCTTAATGAGTAATTTGTTATTTTTCAGTTTATCATAAAATTACATAATATTACGCTGTTTATTTTTTATTATTTTATCATAGAGTTGCTATTGTTTGTTTCTCACGACGAGCTAAACATTGAAATCGAGCTAAATCATCAATCTTCCTCATAGCAGAGATAGTCAATGTTTTTGTAATGAATGTATTTTGTTATTTATCGCAGAACCTGTAGCAGGGGGACCTATTTTATTCATACATCGCTAAACACGAAAGGTTGCTCAGTAAGGCGGAAATGTGAGATACGCTCAAGTGCTTGCGTTATATTCTTCGGTATGAAAACGGGAATAATATATAACTGTAAGAGAGAAAAATTGGCGATTAAATATATCTGGATCGGGTGGCGCAGTGCAGCACTCCCCGGAGGCGGAGAGAACATCCTTGAACCAGATAAGTCCGGGAAGACTTTCTAGAGATAGGACTACTTACCGATGAAACGGGAATAGAAATATATGACACAGCGGTCGTTTCGGACGAGACTATAAAATTCCGTGTTTTATCAACGTGGGGCTAATGGAAGGAATACAGTTCAGATTGAAATACATTTATTCATTTCTAGGTAGGTCCATACTCTATCCTCTATGTATCTCCACTGTTTCAATAGTTGGAAAAATGTTTCCTCCACCCATTCCTGCGTTAGTTTCCCAACCAAGTATCAATAAGAGTATCAATTTCCCAATTGATTGTTACTTCCTTGTATCAATGAATAGATCATTTAAATGTTTTAAATAAGTTGATTAGCCAACTCCATCTGGCAGGTGAGGTCAATGGTCTGCTTGGTGTCCTTCCATACTTCTGACAAGTTGGTTCTTTGGTGAACCAGCTTTCAAGGAGGGACCAAATTGTGGTCAATTGGATAGCAACGGGCCAGTCTTATCTCAAGTTCACCTTCTCAGTTCGATGACTTGATGTTGTGCGTGGGAAATGTGAGGGTGGTCTATCCATCCGCCACTTCTTGGAGGGTTGTCATCTCTTGGAGAACTACGAGTCCTGCGTAGACCCTCCATTGTGTTGATGCCCTATCTGGCCGAAACAGGTTCAAGTCTTTGATGTGTACCTGACAGCAGCTCTGCAAACACCTCGAACACCCTCTCCTAGAAACTGTGATATGTTTAATCTGTGATATATTTGTTTCCACCTGGTCATCGTTCACTTAGATGAAATACCTAGCCATCTTAGTGTAATTTACTAGTAACTTTTATAGTTTAGAATCGTGCCCGTTTCAGTTTTGCACTCAATTGACAACTCGAGCAAAGCCGTTATTGACCTTTGTGGTTGAAATGTGACTCCAATTCTTCAAGAAATAATAATAACTCCATGAAGGCAGTTTATTTTCATCATTCCGACTACTTTGTAATAAATCTTAGTAAACGTACTATAAAATACCTTCCAATTTTACTATAAAAAGCGATTATTTACTAGGTATGAATTAATGCGGATATGGAACCTATTCCAGTCGATTATGCTCTCGAAATCACTAGGAACTATCTCTCCACTTGCCTATACCAGTAAAAACCTCAAAAATCAACGTTTTTGCCTTGAAGCATCTATGCGGTAGAGGCTTGCAAGGAGTTAGGACCAACTCTTTGGACCGTGTCAAAGTTAACGACTTTACCACGGGCGAAAGGACGGAGTTTTTACATCAATTCTAAGGTCTTTTATAGCCCGTTTGGATTCGATATCTACTCATCTTGAAATGTGAGAGGACAACATTTGAAGAGTATAAAATGTGGGGTTTTTACGGTTAAAAAGGCTTGTTATTGAAAAACATAAATCGAAAAATTAGTTATCGCTAGGGAGATCTCTCTCTGAAGTCCCATAAAGGTGAACGCCTTCAAGAGGTGAGACCTGCTAGCAGATCCTGCTTCTCCAGCCGTGGTGCCAATTCTTTGTTGGGCACCACCAATGAGAATATCAAATTGATACGATTGATGGTGCTAAGATAGTCAACTATGCATAATAAAATAGCCATGTACTGATGATTCTTTCTTATTGCAAAAAGGGTGTTGACTGTAATTGTTGGTGTTTTCTCAGCTTGAAATTTTGCAGGTCGTTTCAGGATGAAAGGGTTGCTCACCTTCCCCTCGCTTTACATAATGTTAAAAAGCACTGTAGCAGCTTTTAAAATCTGTACTTCAACAACTATCCACTGCGAGCAATGGATTCCAATCAATTCGGACTGCTCAACAACTAATAGAGTTGTACAATAGACGCCTGAATGATCTGCATCATTAACTATTCTGCTTCACTGACAGCCTGAAGTATACAGTTTTGACAATCCCATAGCTATGGTATCTGCGATAATGGAAGCGTTGAGTCCCTGTGCTCATGCACATGAATTATTGATTCAGATAGTTTGATACTTCGATCAATACAGTCCGAGGCACCTACGAGTATCTCCCCATCACCCCCACTTCCATTCAATGGAAAATCAACGGGTCGGAGAACTGAAGGACCGACGTAAACAATGGGCGACCATTTCATTACGGCTGAGTCGGGACGTTTACAGAAGCAGGAAACAATCGTAGAAGCCTTTTCTTCTCGGACTTGGAACTATGAAGGGAGGATCTGAGGTTCGAATCAGCCGCTAACAAAGATTCAATAAACCGCCTCCGTCTCCCGGAGTACTCGAGCTAACAGACAAGATCAATTAAGGAACAATGGGAGCCGAGGTCCTGAAGACAATCAATTACTAGGAGGAGGGATGGGCGCTAAAGCTTGGGAGAAGGAAAATAGGTCTGGCTTACCTTGCTCCAACGTGACATTCGAGCAACTCACCTTCCGTGTACACACGTCAGTCGAGATTAAATTTATTCAAACTCTTATGTTAAACTGATACGCATGTATTAGGACAGCGTACAAGTTCATAGTTTATTGAGCTACGTGTAGGGATGAAGTAGTGATGGTAAACAACTGTTAATCTCATTAGATTAGCTCGTCTCTGATTTGACTTATTGATTTCATAATACCGGTGCAGCGATTGGCTAATCCTAATCTCGCCGTATGAATTCCAAGAAACTCTGGCGAGTTTGCCCCGGGCTTTTAACGAATTTTCGTGGAAAATTAAGCTAGTGTAGTGGTTGTGAAAAGTGGTGAAATGGAATTTTCCAAATATTGTCTACATTTGATAGACCTCATAAAATGACTAAAAATCGTCAAAAATGCACTCTAGGCATACACTTGATTACTGCGAAAAATTTATCAATATGAAGTAAACAATTAAAAAACGTCTGCCTAGTGGGTGTGGCACATAGCTTCCTCTTATCCATAACATGACTGTATAGATCATTGAAAATTATTATTGACTAAAGAACTTCGTTTAATTAGGCGAAGTAAATATTGAATTAGGGTAAATTTATTGTTATGCTGGAGCATAACTTGAGAAAATAAAGGTAGGCATGTTCAATGATGGCTCAATATGGTTCAATCCAAGCTCGAGGCTATAACTTTATTTTCTCTTTATTACTCACGAGGACCATCTTTATATCAAACCGAACAATCGCTGAAAATTTCATCGAAATTGGTCAAGAACTTCGTGTAGTTTTGCCCGTAACAAGGGTTTGCTGACAGACAGACAGACACACAGACAGACACGGAACCAAAATTGTTCAGAAAGGTCTAAAACGCAAAATGCGAGTGGAATTTTTGATTTAGGAGACAAAAAAATTTTCACATTCCGAAAGTGAAAACAATGCTTCCGCTACCTTGGTTCAAATTCAAGTTCAAATCACACAAAATCATCGTTTGAACTGATTTGTGAATGAAATGAAATGATTTGTAATAAATTGCCTTATAGTATTTATGAAAATTGAGCACTTAGTACGCAGAGATTCCCCGCATCCTCTCAGACAGTCAAGCGTCGATAAAAGCATCAATGGCACCAACCATCTCATCACGAGTGGTTTGGTGCTGCATGCAAACCCTCAACAACCTAGCCAAACATAACCGGGTTCGCCTGGAGTGGGTGCCGGGGCATAAAGGAATATCTGTTAACGACAAGGCTGACAAGCTTGCAAGAAGGGGCTGCCAAACCCCATTTTCAGGCCCTGAGGCGGCAATCGGTATACCAAAACCTCCTTCAGAAGGACCATCAACATGAGGATCAACCAACAAACCACAAGTAGATGGCTCAATATAGAAGGACATGTCCACAGTAAGTTCATGGTGGCAAGAATCCAACACCAAAATCACTGAACGGGTACTTGGCAAAAATAGTGGGAAACTAAAAACACTGGTCGGCCTCATAACCGGCTTTGCACCCCTAAGATTCACCTATATCGCATTGCGGACACACAAAGATCAACCATACGCAGGTTGTGTAAGGAAGCTGACGAAACGGCATCCCACATATTTGAGAGCTCTGCACTCACCTTTCGCAAATGTGTACTCTTCGGGGCACAAACCCCAATGAGGTTTATTCTAAGCGAACAACTAATCAAGGGCCTCAAACCCCTTTCCAAGGGGCTGAATCGCCTTGATTAAATGCAAAAATCTCAGGAAAGTCAACAGGCTTCCGTGCTGGGGGTCCGAAACCCCGTCCTGAGAGTTTTAGCCCATATCTACATCTGAATGTAGTGATGGTTTGAACTATACATTTTAAGAAACAAGCCTCAACGAAACGAGCGTTCATTATTACCGTAAATTCTGCACAGCTAATTATATTATTTTCTCTAGTGTATTTCTGGAACTATTTCTGTTAGATTTTTCTTCTTGCGGAAGAAGAACGAAAGCAATGTGGTGGAGAAAGGCCTAGCGAAACCAAACTAAAAATGAAAGCGCGGTAGAGTAATATAATATTTATACTCCGAAAGTAATGGCCTCGGAGGACGTGAGTACCAACATACGGTACACTCCTCAGCTCTCAAGCTATGATTAATATAGTAGTATGACAGCGGAAAGGAACAAAGGAAGTGTAAATGGAGGAACGGTGTAACGCATCAAAAACACCATTAGTGGTATGTGGGTCATCGATCCAGGGAGGTGTATCCGTCATCAGCTCTGAACTAGGAAGCCCCTTGGCGGCAACGCAAGGACGATGTGCCCGAGATTACGCTCAGCTGGATGAGAACGTTGACCCGGTTCGTTTGTTTGACTGCTTCAGACCGGATCCCTTCTAAAGCATAATAAATATACCTGCAATCGCAGTTTCACTTTCATTCATCAAAGTTCAATGCCTCCATTTCGTCGAGTTCTTTCAAGGCGTGTAATGATGAAACTGAGTAACCCTGACATTACTAATGCCACAGTTACGGTTCATTTTATTTAAATATCATTTAGATACGTGGAGCCCCTCAATTTGGACATATAATCTCATCAAGTTAGTGATGAGTGATTGTTCCCAAGTATAAGTATTATTACCTATTTGTGTTACCGTCTGCAACCATTACTTATTGACGCAACATACGTATCCATGTTAAGAAGAACAAGTAATTGCCAAGAACGGACTAAGTCACTCGCGACGAAGTTGTGGAAACCCATTTCAATAAAAACGGAGTAAAATAGAACGTTGTCTACATTTCCACGGAAGTATTGAGTTACACAGTTAAATCGATTTCGACGGTTCGGTCATCATCAGTAACAAACATGAACTGAACGTACATCACAAAAAGCTAACCTAAATAGGCCCAGATGAAGGAAGATTGAATCCTATTGGCTCAGGGAAGTGAGAGGGACGGGAAGGACCAACCAATGCCAGTTAAGGCTTACAATGTGAAAGGAGCACGCAATGAAAATTATGAAAATAATTTTTTTTAGATTGTCAAGAAAGTATAGTGCTGCTAAATTTAACTGATGAACTTTATATTGCAAGGAATCGCCATTTGAGAAAGAAACTAAGAAGGCGGTTCACCGCCAAGGATCCAAACAGCCTGGAATTGTAATTATTTCTTGGAAGCAGCTGCATACCAGATTTTTTAGCTTTATGATCTGTACATCAAACAGGTTACTTGTCCAACGCAAAAGCAAATTCACAAAATACCTCGAACTTTACTCGGGGGATACTAACTACCTGAAAGCCGTGTCATAGACAGCTCAACTCTTCATGGATCATTTGAGTCTCTAACTGCCCTTGGTCCTCTGTTAAAACGGCGATTTCACGGCCAGGAGTTCCTCCTGTATTGTTCGGCTTCGTCGCATGCTCCGAGCACCGACAGTTTAACATTTGAATTGAATAAATCTCGATTGATTTTTTTGTGTAAGGGCAACAATAGACTTGTCGATGGCTTCGGACACGTGGATCAGTAACTGATGATATTGTTGTCAATCTGCAGCATTTTAACACAGAATAGTCGTCCTGTTTCGGTCGAATGAGGAGGGTAGTCGCAAAGACTTGAACATTCTGCATTAGCTGCTGCGCATGAGCAAATTTGATATCCACTCACTAATAGCTTATGCACGTCCGAATACAGTAAGTCATTTTCTAACCGCCCAGTTATTTGTCAGCGTATGACTAGAATACACAGTTGTGGTTCAATTGTCCACAACTTACCATTGTCCTCAAATTCGATTCAACGAAAACTTACCGGCTAATGTTGATCTAGAAATCCTGGTAGGAAAATTCAATTCAAGTCTTATTCTTAAATACGGCATTGAAGCTTGAAATTGGCGTCAGCCGAATGAATCTATTGAAATCAATTAAAATGCTCAATGGTCATTCATTTTCTATACGGAAGCTAGATGTTTGAGCCTATCAACATAAAAACTTAATTAGTATGAAAAATAAAAAAACCCTGCAAATTCTTTCACTGGGGTTTATTATTCAATTGGCTTGCGTTTATGATTTGAATTTCTACTAAGTTTTGGAGTGTGCGTGTTTCACAGGTGAGAGAGGATTATTGAATTTCAGGAGGCACACAAATATGATCAACTGATCAATCCAAATAGGTATTTTGGTTGAGAACCGATTTACGTACTCTATGCATATCTCCTGCGTTTTCCCTACATTTACGGGAATGCTTCAACCCGCGTATCGGCTACAAAGCCTTTTAGGAGTTCACTCCAGTATCCACATTACTACATCACTTCATCACTACGTCACTAGGTTACTGATATCAACACAAAAACAATAATAAACCAAAATAACGCGAATGTTGGCACTATAAATCGGGCCATACGTCGGGAATGGTTTGACCTACGGACAAAATAAGTACACATTTAGGCCGTCTTGACTTGTTTTGAGGTTTTTAGGGATCTTACAAAACTTTGACAGCCCTTAAAGGGCACTTTAAATTGAGTGAGAGAGCTGGCTCAAGAATTGGGGCGTCGTCGGACCAAGATGGATTTTTCCTGAAAATTTCCAGAGCGTTTGGGAGAAATGTGCGTACGGCGTACGGCGGACGGACGGAAAATTTTTATTGCAGATTCGGATTCTACACCCTTTGAAACGTAAACCATGAAATTTTCAGGGGGGTTACAATTTTTTTCCAGAGCGATTACAATGGTTTATTATTGAGTAATAAACCAGTAATGGTTTTCGAGAGTGGTAAGGAGAATATCTTCAAAGTATTTGAAATATTTTAGTCTTTTATGTCTTTTATGTCAGTTATTTGAGTTGTATAATAGTTCAATTAACCAACTGTTCTACTCTTATTATTATTATTTTCGTTTCAGACCGAAGTAGCCCCTTATATCCACAATAAATTTGACTAAAACTCCGTTGTCCGCTATTCCACAAATTTTTAAATTTCCATTAGTAACGTTGAAATTTTTGGGGAATAAACGGGTTTGTTTCTCATGAATTTCGTAGGGTTAGTCACTGAATGACAGCCTGTGCGTTTGTGCACGCGTGAAGTTAATTTGTTCTTTTGGCGGATGGGTGGATGGCCAGTGTAATAGGATTCTCATTCGGACGCTTAATTATTTTATCAAGAAGTTTTCGGGTTTCGTCCGCGTTAGCTGCTAACAATGTAAATTTAACACAGAATTAAAAGGGTTTTAATTTTCTTCCCATGTATACCCTCATATAGGTATAGGACGTCTAGATATCTCTTACATGCCTATGCTCTGACAGCTTACTCATCTGTCAACCAGTTGATAATAATTTCCATTCACCTACAAGGAGACAAATTCCAATGAGCTCCCGTTATTCTCACAGCACTTTTCATTAAGGTTCTCGCATCATTAATGTTCAGTACTGTTAAGTGACGTGACCGCAATTTTCGATCCACTGAGTCACGCTGAGGATGCTCTCCCACACGCGTCCTCGCTTCCTACGCCTCTCTGTCTCTCTCGCTCCCTCATTTATCCCATTTCATCTCGTTGGTTTTCAAAGTTTTACTTTCCTCACACCACCGAAAAGGTCGAGGCAAAAATAACCCATACTGAAACCAAAATTTAAAATAGATGCTAATTCCGAAAACCCTGATAATGGATTTCCACCAAATCTTACCTATAAGCTTCAAATACTCACCTAGCTTTCAATTTGTCGGCTAAAAAGCGAACACCGCTACAAATCGATTGCTTGTTTCTTGTGTTTTGAAGGGTTGGGGAAGAACTGAATTCGCTGCATCACAGGGCAGTATCACTTACACTTATTATCTGATCTGAATACAATAAACTCGATGTATCATTATTTTCATCGAAATACGTACGATTCATGTTGTGCCTTCTGGGTTCATTGCCGAATTTCTTTTGACTATTTCAATTTTATTTTTACCCAATTATTTGCCGTATAATTTCCTAAAAATCCGACTCTCATCAGTCTTTCGGGAGAGCGGTCTGTTTCCGATGGCAAGCGAATATCTCTTTAAATACCCTAACGTTGCTAAATATACCTTTCGCAATCGTTTCATCTGACCTTCCACAAAAGGGGTTTTCCATCTAAACTCAAAGATGTTGCAGATCTCTTTTTAAAAACTCTGAATCATTTGGGTTATTGCAGTTCCGCTGTTTATATTCTACGGATGATATGAAAAGACTTGATCTACTGAACCGAATAGGAACCTTTGGGTTGGCTGCAATATAAGTGAAACACAGTATACTTCCTTATCAATGTTTCCGAGCTAAATCAAGGGACGTAGAACAACCACAAAATGCTGCAAATCATCAAAAAACAACTTGTTATTTCATAACAACGAAACTTTATTTTCATCCTACACAGGATGTACATGCTTTAATTATTTTCTATTTTGAACTCCGCTCTTGAGGATGAAAAAAGGGAAATTTTTAAATAAATATTTTGAAAAGTAATGCACGTATTGCAGGGGCACAGGACCGTTGAATGGAAAAGCGGGCCAGGGCAAAAGAGAGCATAGTTAGCAGGGGATTGGTGGAGGTTCACCAAGATGAACTTTCAGCTTCCATCCAGGACACCATTCAATTAATATTTGTATTTTTCGTCTTTCGTGAAAGTTTCTAAGATAAAACTGTGTTAGAGTTGAACAACTGCATCCTCACTTCACATTCAAAATATCAATAATAACAGAATTAATCCATTAAAAAATAGAAGTGGATACGTTTCAATAATATGCAAACGGTGAAGATGAGAAAAGTTGCTTATTCATCCGTGCCTATCCTTATGATGAAATTATCATCATACATAATGTGCCTTTCAGGTAATTATTATAAATTCAATGGTGCTTTATGAAATTTAGCAAAGCTGTCAAAATTACGAGGTACGTCCAGAAATTGGGAGTACTGTGGTCCTCGCGTACAGTGGGACTTTTTTTCCAAGGTTGGACATACTGAGTGATAGGGGGAGCTCTCCTGAACACAATTTGCGCCAGGGGGCCTATCTTGTATGAAAACTTGTTTCGTGGTGTCAGTTTGTGTGAACGATGTCCATCAGAAATCCCGCCAAGTGTGAGGTGGCTGTCATTAGGTTCCTGACTGCGGAAGGAAAAACGAAAGCTGACATTTTTTCGCGGATAAAGGCTGTAATGGCGAAAGTTTATGAAGAATTAACGTGTTCAAGTGGTGTCGTGAATTCCGTGAAGGACAGAACAAACGTTCACGATGATCAAGGGTGGGAGGCCTTCCATTTTGACTGATGAGCTGCTGCTCGAAATTGAGAACGCAGCTCGTGGAGGCCGCCGATTGACGAACTTTCTGCGATGGTCCCCAAATATCCAGATCTCTCTTGCATGAGACAATCACCGAAACATTGGGGTTGAAAATTGTGCGCAAGATGGGTCCCAAAACAACTGAGAGATCAGCACAAAGCAAATCGGGTCGCCAGCGCTCGGGAATTTCTTCGGCGGGGATTTCCTGAGCTCAATTGTGACTGGGGACGAGACCTGGGTGGCCCACTGCGTCCAGAGTCGAAAAGACAGTCATCACAATGGCGGCACACCAGTTCCCCCTCTGCAAAAATTCAAAACCTCAGTTTCTGGCAAAAAAAAATCATGACCACGATGTTTTGGGACCGAAAAGGGATCATTCTCGTGGAATTTCCGCCTCAAGGGGAGACAGTCAATGCAGAACGATACTGCGAAACCCTAAAAAGTTAAGGAGGGCAATTCAAAACAAACGGAGAGGAATGCTGACGAAAGGAGTGCGCTTGTTGCACGACAACGCCCGCCCGCACACGGCGAATGCCACCAAAACGCTTTTGGACTCATTCCGTTGGGACATTTTGAACCACCCTGCATACTCCCCCGACTTGGCCCCTTCAGAGTTTCATCTGTTCACCTCTCTAAAGACCCACATGGGCGGAAAAAGATTTTCAACCGATCAGGAAGTTAAAGAAGAGGTCCTAAATTGGCAGAAGGGGTTGGCGGGAGATTTTTTCGAAGAGGGCATTAAAAAGCTTGTGCCCAGGCTCAAAACCTGCATAGAACGGGAAGGCGGTTATGTGGTAAAATAACTTACATAATAGCAAACAAAACCCTGTAATTTTTTTTCAATACACTTTTTTTAAAAAAAGTGAAAAATCCAGTGCTTTTACTTTCTGGACATGCCTTGTAAATATTCATTTTAGGTGGAATGTTTATAATTCGAATCTTCGATAAGAAAATTCTTGCATACAAGTCTGCAACGCATTAGGACATTTCATGTCTTTCCCCTCCCTCCTTCTTCCCTTCCATCTTCTAGCAATCTTGTCTTCCTCTGTGAATTACATTTTTTTCAATATAAAGAAAACAAAAATTAAACTCATATTTTTAGCTTCAGTAGCCACTCTGCTCATCAAGACCATGTACACCTTATTGTTCATGTCCTAAGGAGGCTACCAGCCAAATTTCAGCTTTCCACAGTTGATAGGAAAGAAGTTAGCTTCAGGAGCCACTCAGTTGATCAAAACCCTCTGCACCTTATTGTTCACGTCCTAAGGAGGCTACCAGCCAAATCATAATAATCATATAGCCAAATTTCAGCTATAATCATATAGGTACCTACCTACCTCACTTCTACGAATCATAGGTAATAATCATTGAGCATATTTCGTTGCGTAACGTAACGTGACATAACGACAATTTGGTTGTGTGCCATAGCAAAGACATGAAATGTCAAAAAGTGGGCGTGACCATTCGATAAACAAAGTTGGCTCAAATATTGTGTGGTTGAATTGGTTTAATGTGGGAAACGGAGATGTAATTGTCAATCATTGACTTTTACTCATCTTGTGTACTCGTTGAAACTGTGTTTGTTTTTGCCTTCATTCAGTTTCCGAGGTTTCTGAACATCAGGATTCACCAAAATGAAGTGTCCGAAAATAATTGGCCTCACAGGAATTCATGGAATGAAAAGAAGTTTCATCTTTCTCGGTGCTGTTAAGGTGAATAGGTGAGGTAGATCTTTCAGGTAATATAAGGCACCGCCTACATCTGAGGATCCCCCTTCGCCCACAAAACCCTCACAATTCCCACCGAACGTCCGAAAAACGGGCCACACCGATTCGTTAGGCCCCCGGCCCGTGATCCCTCAGGCCATTAACCAATTTTTAGAAAGTTCCACCGGGTCTCCTTGGAACGGAATGGATTAATGAGTGCGTGGCTTCCACCGTCCGTTATGAATATTTTATGAGCGATCTGATCAGACTCGGCCTCTTTACAAATCCCACTGCCCCAACTGCAGTCCGAATGGTTCGTTTGAAAAGCACGTTGCGCAACGAATATTTCTCCTCGATGGGTTGACCAGGGAGGTTTATATTACGGTACGGAATATATTGGATATGGAAATGAAAAGAAGGAACAGCAATTAGTTGGCTCTGCGGGAGGTGGACGGTTACATTATAGAAACTAGATATCACGCGAGTTTAACTACTATATAGACGAACCCTTACAAATTGTTTGATAACTACGAATGGACATACTTAAAAGTTTTTTTTCGAATCTATTACACGATCGTGCAACACTCGACTAGCCCAGAGCCACCCACCATGACAGGCCTGAAGCTAGTTTTCGTCTAGGATAGTTGAGGCTAAGAAGTATCCTCCTCTGGGATGGTATCAGCACTCCCATTTCCTAAAACACCCCAGTCCGCAACGCACTTCTGGATCCATACAGCCGATTCTGAGTCAGCAAGTCAGAATCAAGGTAGAACCTGGGCGCTCATGCCTCTCAGCTAATAGCGGGATCAAATCAAACGGCGAAAAGGCAATTTAAGAGAATTAGGATTCTGGAAAGCATTGCTGGTCACAGGTTAATGAAATAGTTACTAAAACCATTAAACTGTGAGAGAACTTAATTAGCTTCTGATTGTACGCTCGTCATTATTACCTAGAAATGCATCCCCACAGATTCGGACCTATTAAGTCTCCCAATCGCATATTTTATTGTTCAGGAGATATGAATAAGGGTCCATCTTTCAGCGACGTCAAAGTCTAATGCTTCGATGCCGTGGAAACATGGATCAAGTACCTACTGGTACTGAATCAGCAAAAGGCGTAGGAAAGAAATTTCTCATTGTGATTTAACCATCTCGTCATGCAATTGGGCATATTGTAAATATCTCTTGAAGTAAAGTTCTTTTCCAACAACAACTTCCTTCAATTAATCAACGTTCAACTAATTGTTAAACAGAGGAAGTTTGAATGGCGTTTTTATATAACAATTCTATATTGTTATTTACTCATTCCAATTACATACAACACATAAAGGTAAAAGCTATCAAACTGATACATCCGGCAATGGTAGAATTTTTGTGGTGGGCAAGTGTAAAACCGTTTTTTTTTTTTTTTAATATCTTTTGAAACGTTTTACCTTCTAAATTGTATTTTAAGTGAGCTGAGAGAGGTAACATAAACGTTGAAAAGTACAACCAACCTCACCACTGGACTCTGTTGATGACAGACAAATTTCTCCCTTGGTTATCATTCCCATTTCTTGCAATCCGGGCTCACTTCGCTGTTGCTAACTTCGAAGAAGACAAAAGGGCATCTGATGCTGAGCGAGACAGCTGTGGAAGTGACGTGACATGACTAGTGTCAGCCGAATTTCTGATAAGAGCAACCTACCTCAACCTGCATCAACGTTGCCAACTCTGGACTTGCGAAACTGGGGCTCACCGCTGGCCCATAAACGTTGTGTGGTCGAGATCGCAGCCTGCGGTTGATTGTTCTGAACATTGATTTTCTCGAATAGGAGCGTCGTTCCTGGACAGGCTTTTGAAGGGGATAATCATGTCATTACGTCGCAATAGTAGATTTTGCACTCATAGATTTCGACACTTATTCTAGACAAACGAAAGTATTCATCATTTTATATAATAGTAACAATCATTAACAATTGAATTGTGTCATGCAATTACTGTTTCTATTTAAACAATCCAAATCGCTGAACAAACGACAAATGCATTTGTTTTGTGAAAACTAGCCCTTGAACGGTAGTCATAACTTAAGGACCCTTGTTGAACTTATAAAAAACATATTGTTTGCTTAGTAAGTGTTTCATTGCTGTACGAATATCTAGAAAATAAAAAATTGAAGTGATTTCAAACTGACCTCATCTACTACAGTGAATAGATGCACTTACTTGTTTGAAACCCCTAGTTGTTTTAACTTAACTCGTGATAAGCAATGATTCTGCAATCCGAAATGTCCGTTATTTGGTTGGTCAATTTTCAAAAATTTTCGTTATGGTATACAAGCTAGAGAGCCCCAAGCCACATTACTATCCAACTCAGAAACTAGGGAAGTGCTTAGTGGGACTGAACGTGTGACCTAAAGGCAGAGGAAATGCATCGTTGGCATGTTGTCAATCGGCAGTGACAAACACAGCCCCAGGATCTTCAACATCCAGGCCTACATCCGTGTATACTCAGCAATAGTGTTAGAGAAGTCACGCTTTACTTCCACCAACACCGCTCGGACATCTCAGGAGCAACAGCTCGGCAGACTGTCAAACAAAAATGCATTTTTATCAACTAGTACGTAGAAAGTGCTCCGAGAACGAGGGATTCTATTTGTAAAACCACAACCTCCTCAAAATTCGCATGAATAACGATTGAACACGATGTCGCTCAGTCCTGAGCTAGTTTAAACAAGCACGTTGGGATGAATGTGTTGGAGAGTGTTGAAATGAAATTACAGGCTTGTACAGTAATCAGAGAGAGCAAACCTCTGAGCATCAGAGAGTTCCTGGAGGGAAAAATGAGGATTAAGAGCATCAGTATTAACAGTATGTTAGTATCTCTATGGATGCAGGCAACCATACCATACCAAGAGATGCAAAAAATGCCCATTATTTTTTTCTGTGAGCAAGCCAATTGCGAAATACCAGAATTTATATCCGCGAAATTTCTTTATAAACGTTCATACACTTACAGATATACGTATTCTTTCCTGTGAATTTAGAAAACATGTCAAAAGGAAATAGGCTTCCTGTCAAGATGCATTTTGAATCTCGAAGGACATCATTTGACGAATGCTTTGGGATGCAAGTACTTTCTGAAGAACTACAACACAACAAGCCGAGAGAGGTTTTAGGAGGGAACTAGGGTCCAATCGCTCTACGTACCTCGATCTTGACGATCAGCGAATAAACCCCGGAAGGGTATATATTTCACTGTTTAGAAGTAACCATGGAAGCTTTCGCATATCCATTTCTTTGATTACTTTCACAAACATTTTTAAATCGAAATAACAGATTCTTGTTTTCTCCATTTACTTGTGAAATTCTTTCAAAATTCACTAAATATGTGTACATAGTGCTATAGAATCTCAACTACATCAAGTAGCAAATTATATATACAGCTTCCCTAATTATATGGGTACCTAGGTCTCATTAATGCGAACGGAACAATCATTGTGGCTGCGCGGCTTGGTTTAAACGAGATGTTAGTACGATTATTTGCGTTGGAGGTTAAAAATAATCAAGGGCACGAGCTCGACCTAACATTCAATGCAAACGTCGAAGGTCGCCTTTCTCAATGGAATCACGGCAAGGTTCATTCGAAATATAATAATATAATATAATGTTAGTTGTCCCTGATATCACAAGGTGCAAGGCAACAGGAAACCATGATTGCGATAAACTTTGTCATTCATCAATCACAATGAAGCTCTAATTATTTTCATGACTTGTTATTATACCCATTATAAGATACATCTGATCTTTAATTCAAAACGCTGAAAATTATTACACAAAGGTATTACTTCTGTACGATACAGCCCTATCCAACGCTCAAACCTTTATTGCTTCCTTCAACCTTCAAACCGTTACGCTAACGTTCGGTCGTATAATGCCCCGGTTGGTGTAATTCCATTCATTGAACTGATTTCTATCCAAACCATATAACAGTACGATTTTGTGGAAATTTATGAGTTGGTTAAGCCTTTCTTTTCTAACTACGATCCAAATTTGGACAAGATCAGGTGATTAGGAAGATCGAAAATTATCCTTGATAGATTTTATGTTTGCATAGTCGCAATTTGGTAGATTGTGAGCAACGAAACTCGTATGGGATCATCTGTAGCTTAACCTGCACATTCTCTGAAAATTTCATCAAAGATGATGAAAACTAGCAATAAAGCTGGTTACGAGGATGTGGAGACACGCAGACACGAAATTAAAGTGGTCGAGATTGTTCTAAAAAGTAAAACGCTAGTGGGAATTTTGATTTTCGAGAAAAACAAGTTTTCATCTACCGGCAGATAAAACATCTTAGGCTACCTATTGGTACGGTGACCATAGGTACTCCTTTTGGGAGTACAGGTCCTACTTTTTGTGTTTGTGTCCTCCCATATTTTTGAAACCATGAGAACAAAGGTAAGGTCCTCCTTTTTTGAAATGGTACTCCCAAGGTCCTACTTTAATAGGTTGTGGGTAAGCTGTGGGGAAGTGTGGCTGTGGTTCATACACAACGTCTTTTTGTGAAAGTTACCTACGGAAGTGGAACGCAAATATTCAGGATCTTGCCCTATTTTCATGGATTCAATAGCCTGAAAAAAAAAAAAAAAAAGCATATACCAACAATATTTATTAACGTTCTTTGTAATCCTAAAATTCTTAATAATGTTTGACGAGATTTTTAAAAACTACACTTAATAATTAACAATGTTTAAGAACGCAATTGATTTTAGTGAAGAATCTACTGTTAATTTGCTCATGTGTTAAATTGTTTTCTCCTTCAAAATGAAGACACAACCTGCAATGAAAAATTCCCGATGCCTCTTTCTACATCCTCAAGCTTGGATGTCGGAATCTCCGATTTCGCACATCACGCGTTATTCCCTCGTCGGGGCGTGATGTGAAACAGATCGTGAGACGATTTATTCTACAGCGAACTATATATTATTTACCCAGGATGAACCTTTTTCCATAGTTCCCACTACCGGCAAACCATTATCTTCTCCTTTCTTCACGTTTGAGAGAACGTTATGATGGGTCAATTTCGCCTGGAACAACCCATTATACGAATAATTATAAAAAGGCCTTTTGTTTCAACATACTGTTGTTAATTGGTGTCTGCAATCTCTCGTAAATTGAGTGCCTAAGTACTTGGTTGCATTATAATCTCGTGAAGAAAGGCGGTGAGAACAAAAGGAATAAATTATTATTTCTTAGCAAAGTGTGGTTGATGTCAAACTTTTAAGAATGAAATGTTCTAACTATATCTATTCAAATATTATAGAGATGAAAGGTTTGTTTTCAATTTATTTGTATGTCATTCAACTCAAAAACTACTCAACCGATTTTGAAAATTCTTTCACCATTGTAAAGCTTTATTTTTTCCGAGTCGTGATCTAAATTACATTTTCAATAGAAATTTAAATCTCTACCTTAAATGGCACAATTTAAACCTTGGTATCAAACAGTTTATCTACAAATGTTATTATTTCATGTGCACTGTCAAAACTATCGATCATTTATTAAATTGTGTACAATACATTAATAGTACTCACGATTGGTCACAATAAGTCCAGAATGGTATAAATCTGTTCTTTTTCAAAATTAAGCTGGTCACTGGTCGTATCTGTATTTTGGCAAGAGTGGTCTCAAGATAAAGCTATGGAACTCGATTTGAAGATTTAATAGATTGCTCTTCACATAATACTTCTGTGGAACCTAGAACGAGCTGGATGTTTGCTCAACATCGGAGAAGGAACTTGTGTGTTTTCTTACTCTGTAATAGTAGGAAATACGTGAACACTCATCTGAAGGGCAACAGCTCTCCGTTCTACCTACAATTTCAATAGCCTGAAATGCCCGAAATGGCTCCCGCAAAAAGCATATACCAACAATTATTTATTAAAGTTACTCTGTAATCCACTCTTAATCTAAATTTTTCCTCTACACTTAATATGCATGTACAATGTTTAAGAACGCAATTGATTTTAGTAAAGAATCTACATTAATACGCTCATGCACTTACAATTGTTTTCTCCTTCAAAATGAAGACACAACCTGCAATGAAAAATTCCCGATGCCTCTTTCTACATCCTCAAGCTCGGATGTCGGAATCTCCGATTTCGCACATCGCGCGTTATTCCCTCGTCGGCGTGTGATGTGAAACAGATCGTGAGACGATTTATTCTACGGCGAACTATATATTATTTACCCAGGATGAACCTTTTCCATAGTTCCCACT
This sequence comes from Creontiades dilutus, assembly GCA_031894815.1. Taxonomy (NCBI): domain Eukaryota; kingdom Metazoa; phylum Arthropoda; class Insecta; order Hemiptera; family Miridae; genus Creontiades; species Creontiades dilutus. The sequence continues at coordinate 1,329,690 of JAVIWC010000334.1, forward strand.
ACCGGCAAACCATTATCTTCTCCTTTCTTCACGTTTGAGAGAACGTTATGATGGGTCAATTTCGCCTGGAACAACCCATTATACGAATAATTATAAAAAGGCCTTTTGTTTCAACATACGTTGTTAATTGGTGTCTGCAATCTCTCGTAAATTGAGTGGCTAAGTACTTGGTTGCATTATAATCTCGTGAAGAAAGGCGGTGAGAACAAAATGAATAAGTTATCATTTCTTAGCAAAGTGTGGTTGATGTCAAACTTTTAAGAATGAAATGTTCTAACTAAATCTATTCAAATATTATAGAGAGGAAAGGTTTGATTTTCAATTTATTTGTATGTTATTCAACTCAAAAACTACTCAAACGATTTTGAAAGTTCTTCCGCCATTGTAAAGCTACTTACATTTCTTCCGAGTCGTGATCTAAATTACATTTTCAATAAAATTGGAATCTCTACCTTAAATTGCACAATTTAAACCTTGGTATCAAACAGTTTATCTACAAATGTTATTATTTTATGTGCACTGCCAAAACTATCGATCATTTATTAAATTGTGTACAATACATTAATAGTACTCACGATTGGTCACAGTAAGTCCAGAATGGTATAAATCTGTTAGTTTTGGTTCAAGTTATTAAAAAAAAAAAAAACTGGTCGAATATCGGTGATGTTGATTCAAGAGATAGTGGTCTGTAAAAGATAAAGCTATTGAACTCGATTAAAGTGGGGATTATAAACTTAAATGCTCTTCTGGAATCGAATATTTGCGTAGACGGATAGACAGTGTAGGGAAAGAATGAAAGTACATCAACAAAATTTTAGGCATAACAAGGGAGAGTCAGCAATTACCAATCGTCTATCAGAATCGTCCCAATTTACAAAATGAACATTTGGTGGGATTCGTCAACTTTTGTCAAAAAGGAGGTGTTCTGAATATCCTAAAAAATTTTGAAGTAGTTAAAAGCGATAGAGCTGGTAAATGTTGAAATGAGGAGATTCCTTAATACATTACCCCATTAATAGGTTCATTTCTGAAAAAGCTGTCTTTTCATTTTTCTATTTCTGTTGTATTACCTTTATCTGCTTTTCCCCTCGCCCCATTCCCCATCATCATTGTTGTTTGATTCACCCTTTCACCTTCCCGACCAATAGAATTGTATCTCCTTTCGCTCAGAAGCCACTTGATTGGATGTTCCCCAACACATCTTGACCAATGAGATAGAAGCTCCCTTTCACTTATCACTATGTAACCACTGTTTTCTCCAAAGTGCATTCAGCTGTTGTTCTGCTTCTGATGATGATTTAAACGTCGAAATCAATTTGAAGTTTTGATAGAGATAGACATTTTTCCCAAAAACTCTTCGTTTTTCTTAGGGATGGAGGTACGTTTCCCCTATTGTGAATATATTGTCAGACTCCTCGCACATGTTTTGGTTTACATACTCTAAAATCAAAGGTTCTCGATAATTGTTATTATCCTTCAAACAACACAATCAATGTATCGTGGTGTCAACTGCCATTGACACTCGTGATTGGAACCTGTACGCCAGCCTGTCTGAGGTCAGTTCGGATTGTTAGAGAGAGCTCGAGTATTGTATGGTAATTTCAGAGAAAGGGTTTTCTAGACGTAAATCTCCTGTCTTGCGACTCACAACAATGCGTAGCGACCTGGTCGTGGCAACGGGTCGATCGCTACCGACAATTCATCTCATGCGTGTCTTCCTTGAAGCTGAGTTTAGTAAAAGTCAACTATTACGTACGTAAGCAACTACTGACAACTTCATTATCATAATGAAAAACTTACATCACGCAATATTGATTTCAACGGAGGAGGCACGCAAGATCTCATAGATTGTTTTTCACTGCGCTGTAGATTATGTTAGCGTAAGTAAGTCTTAAGTAGTAGTTATTAAGTCTTGTGTAATCTACTAAGTACCCTACGTCTCACACTCTTATTATTGCGTGTCGTGTGTTTATTTACACACAATACATTTATGGTAGAGAGGTGTAACTGAAGACATGTAGAGGGTCAGTTAGTCGCCATTATGATGTTTTATGTCAGATGTTGTTGTTATGTCAATCTTGATAAATTAAACACCATTCCGTTCTTAGTGCGGAAGTATTTGAACATTTTTTTGGACATTTACGATTCTGATATCAAGTAATTTAAAATTTGAATAAGCTTTACATTTGGATATGCCGATAAAAACTGTCAAAAGTTTGGTGACCTTCCCTAGACCAGCTTTAGTTAGCTCGAAACTACTTCATACCTAACTCTGCCACAAATATGAAGTAAGCCAAGGATTTTTAGTCAAGGCTGGACACACCTCGCTTGGTTTGTTTCAGAACTCGGAGTGTGCAGACCGTTGGACGTACATATGTACGTGTTCAAGATACGATTTTTTGCAGACTTGAACCTCATCGCAAAGAGGGGAATCAAACTTATTCTCAAACAAATTTGAGAACTTCCCGAACAAATTTGAAACAATTCCAAACAAATCTGAGACATTTTCAAATCACTTTAAGAATTTCTCCATAAAATTTTGAAAAGTTCTAATCCTGTTTGAGACCTTTACGATCCATTTTGAGAACTTCCCAAACAAATTCGAAAACTTTCCAAACATATCTGAGAACTTGTCAAATCATTTCAAGAACTTCCCCATAACATTTTGGAAACTTCCTAAACCTATGTAAGAACTTTATAACCCATTTTAGATAGAAGGGGAAGGAAACTTACTCTCAAACAAACCTGAGAACTTTCAAAAGAGATTTGAAAATTTTCCAAACAAATCTGAGAAGTTTTAAAGTCACTTGAAGAATTTTTCCGTAACATTTTGAAAAGTTCTAAACCTATTTGAGCCATTTATGATCCATTTTGAGAACTTCGCAAACATATTTGAAAAATTTCGAAACAAATCTGGGAAGTTTGGAAATCACTTTCAGAATCTCTCCATAACATTTTGAATACTGATCCATCTTATGATCCATTTTGAGAACTTTGCAAACAAATTTGAAAACTTCCCAAATTCAATTTCAAACCTAAATAATCCATTTTGAGAACTTGGCAGACAAATGTGAAAACTTCCCAAACAAATTTAAGAGCTTTCCAACCAAGCCACTTTCCGAACCCAGCCTGACGCCTTTGTTGAGTGAAACACTGCAAATCTTGCACAGAGGTTTTACGTTTTCATGCCTCATACGGATCGGTGGCCAACTCCGTGAATTGACCTGCATCTGCTCCTCCTGAAAATATAATTTACAACAAATGAAATCAGATCACACAAGGTGAAAATTAGAGAGTAATATTGTGTTGTATGAATTTCTCTCTTCTCACTTACACGCTGAGGTTACTGCTAACTGTGCTAAAATGAAATCCCTATGTTTACGAGTATAACTCCCCAATTTCATTATGACATAACTATTGAGAGAGATACGTTTATCTCGAAATAGTCGAAACTAGGTTATGTATGTCACTAGTGTTTATTAGTGGAACTGTTTATTGTGAATTCAGTTCACATTTTAAAGGTTGTTTCACAATCAAATTTTCTCATTTCACTTGAAGATCACATTTTAGACATCCCATATCGATTTTGCTTTTAACCCAACTATCTGCTCCATCATATTTTTATGAAATTATTTTGGGATTTTAAGGGATTAGTAGTATTCTCAGGTTAAACAACAAACTCAACGAAATCTAAAGCTGCATTAATGTATACACAATACAAAGCGATTCATGAATTTTCAAGTTCCAAATCTTCCTTATTTAAACATATGAATGAAGATTAAGATCACATCAATAAAGAGGCGGTTACTGGGATATGAATCCTCCTAGGAATTTTTTTGGTTACATAACCTTCAGACAAATTTGGGCAAAATTTAATTTCGCAAAACACAGGGATGCCCAACCCAATTAATTACTAGGTTCATTAATATTTACCTTCTATCTAGTGATGTAATACCTATATTGCTTCCGAGTCTACCAAGGTAGCGGAAGCATTGTTTTCACTTTCATGAAAATTTCAGTGAACATTTTTTTGTCTCCAAAATCAAAAATTCCACTCGCATTTGGCGTTTTAGACCTTTCTGAACAATTTTGGTTCCGTGTCTGTCTGTCTGTCAGCAAATCCTTGTTACGGGCAAAACTACACGAAGTTATAGTCCGATTTTGATGAAATTTTCAGGGATTGTGCGGGTTGGGGTGTAAATGGTCCCCTATAGGTTTCATGACCCCCGGATCAATAGTAGCCTCTGCGCATGCGCAAACGTAAAATCCTTGTTACGCGCATAACTCTGGGAGTTCTTGACCAATTTCGATGAAATTTTCAGGGATTGTTCGGTTTGATGTGTAGATGGCCCCCTATGAGTTTCATGACCCCCGGGTCAATAGTAGCCTCTGAACATGCGCAAACGTGAAACCCTTGCCACAAGCATAACTCCGGGAGTTCTTGACCGAAGTACCCAGTTGGGTACTTTGCAACGACGCTGCAGTCAACCCAACATTATTTGATCCGTCATTGAACGATGCTTATATTTTATTTTTAGAAATGTCATAATAATTATTTATCACTTCAGTCATCTATCCATTCAGCATCAATGTCAATTTTTATTATAGGTATATTTTATAGTTTGTTCAATAGTTGAACATGTCTACCTTTATTTTCCCAAGTTATGCTCCTGCATAACAATGAATTTACCCTAATTCAATATTTACTTCGCCTAATTGAACGAAGTTCTTTAGTCAATAATAATTTTCAATGATCTATACAGTCATGTTATGGATACGAGGAAGCTATGTGCCACACCCACTTGGCATTTTTTAATGTAGTCAAGTTAAACGCTGCTTTAATCAACTTTACCCCCAAAACATTTTTTGGAACCCCCCCCCCCCCCCCCCCAAGAATTTCAATGACGCAGTCTGCCCCCCCCCCCCCCCCCCCCCCCCCCCCCCCCACCCCTGCTGCCCTGTGGGCACCCCTGCAAAACATCTTTCTTACCATTCAATGTCAAATTTGTTGAATTAGTTGGTGCGTGCTTGTAGAATGGTTTCAAGACAAAAATAGTTGCGATTCTATGAGCGATGACAATGAAATGTTAAAGAAATGGTGTGAAACCACGTTCTTTGGCAAACCACTTTCGAGTACATAGTGTGAATTTATCGTACGACTGAGCTGTCATATATCATACAAACGGGTTTTAAGGGTCCCCGGAGTTTGTCGAGGGCAACCAGAAGCGCACAGCCGGCGAAGGTCGAGTCCCTCAACAATCAATACGCGGCCACCGCCCCCGGCCGCCTCACCCGCCTCTGCTTCGACTTCACCGTACATTATTTAGGTCTCATGTCTCCTCCACCGCTCGCAGGTAACCCCTTGTGTCCAACACACTGCACATTTCATGTGAAGAATGTTTCCCCTAAGGCCTGGTGGGCTCGTTTTATCCAACGAATTCCCGTCTCCGCGATCCCAGACGCCTCCGAAGTGCGAGAGTTGGAGGTCAGAGCGCAGGCGCTAATTGTCCCTCCGTCTTTTTATTGAATTCCCACCGCTCCTTCCGCCTTTACGATATAAACAATTCGTTTCACACGTGCGACGAAATTAAACGCACGTCACTCAATAAAAAATTAAATTACCTGCCTACCTAATTATGTGAGGGCATTGATTGGTAAAACCACTCTACAGGGTGTTAACCTTTGGTACCTACCTGTCAAAGGGCATGTGATTATCGATTCTACAACTGATTGTAAATTTGTTATAATTCCATCATTACCTGAAGAAATTCAAATTGTATTATAGTACTACCATAATTCAAATGGTGGAAAATGTTGACGCCGGGCCGGGTCGGAAGGGCTGAATCAACAATTGGACAGTTCGATTATAACGATACTGTTCGGCGGGGAAAAGGGCCTGTAGACCTCTTATTTATTTAGCGAGGAGGCCCGAGAGGGCCACCATTCGATCCAGTGAAAAAAGATAAGTGCTTAAGATCCGATGCCAAACCTTTTTTTCCGAGTGAAAAGCTTCAATGCTTTATTTTTTCAATTTTAGGTATAAAGCGTGGATTTCATCGTAAAAATCGTGAGTTTTCCAAATTGTAACGTCGATTTCTCTATTTACTTCCCGCCTAAAATATATTTCTATTAGACCGTTGAAGAGCTGAGATTTTGGCACATATTTAAGAATTGCAAGCTAAATTAGAAGTGTAGTTTTTGTATTGGATCTGCAGAGTATCGAAAAGTTGTAATTATGAAGATAACTTCACTTTTCAGATTGATTTTCCACCTGTGGAACCATCTTGAGGTTTTTGAAATATCGAAGTGGTAATGAGGTGCTATTTGGGTGATTATGTAAAAGTTGGATCCCCATTTCTTCTGGCTTTTCAATTGAACTCCATCAGGATCCTCTTGTCTGCCCTGAAAAGTCGTTAAGATGAGGTGTCACTCGGAAAAAAACCGTGATAGTAGCACTAATTTTTATAGACAATAACCCCTCTTCCTTTTGGATAATCCAGAATCTTTCACATTTAAGTCTAAAATGTATTATCAAATGACAAGGTTTCATTTTTATACCTACTGTCATGGATGCGGATAGTTCCCCCTTCCATTTCCTTGAAACCGCCAAGACTGAGGTTAAATTTGAAGCTTTTTACCTGCAAGAGTATCTTTTGGATGTTGCAGGAATATCGTCCCAGCCCTACGATGGGGTAACCAGTCCATTCCATCACTTCCTTGTTTGCGTTAGCAAAGCTTGGTAAAGAGCCACTCGTCCTGTTAACGAATGTCCCGACGCCCTATTCCCTCGCACTGCCTCATATACTTAATGGGCAATACCTTTTAAATACTACCCCTTAAAATTGCTTATCCATCCCTGCCCAGACTATAGCGGGTCGTTCAACAAAATTGCGAACACTATGGAAATCATGGACCCGATATATTAAATGAGGAGCTTACATTTAATGAAACATTGAACTGATGTCTAATTAGCAATCATCTTGTGGAATTCGAAATGCAAAAGTCAATTCTCAGCGAGAGAAGAATTTCGAAGGGCTTTATCTAGAGTCAAATTTTTGAATATTTGGGGAGATATGAAATTATTTGGGTTATGATTATGTTCATCATGTGCGCAGTGTTCTGCATAGCACCTGACACTGTAGCAGAAGTTCCTCCAAAATCCAACGTGATTAAAGAGGCATGTTCTGTGGGAATAGTTCAAACACGGACAAGAAAAACATGATGAGGCTTAATCCTGCGTATAACTTTGAACTTTTTCCTCTTCGGTTTTCTTCTAGAAAGACTTTTTACTTCGAATCTTCTCGAGTTACTAACGTCCCTCGCCAGCAGCCCTGAATGCAGGCTTGACCGCCTCTCGTCACCAACGTATAGAATTCCTTCTAATTAAATTCCGGTTCAAATCAAACTCCTATCGCTCGGATCGCCGGGGAGGTGAAGCCGGTCAAAGTATCCGCAGTTGAAGTGCCTCGTTAGACAAGTGGGGCCTAAACCGCAGAATGAGCTCCTTTGAAACGAATCTCCGATTTCCCCACTTACTTCGAATACCTTCGTGGTTTCAAGAGGTATCCACCTAATGTAATCGGGGCGTACGTGACCGTCATAGGTTTAGTCGACCAATTTATGCTCACAGGACTTCATGAGATGGATTTGGTTAAGAAGGGCAGTGCCCAATATGGTGAACCAATGTGTCGTTGTTCCGCCTCTCAGATCAATCCTGTAACTCAATAGCTTGTAATGCTGAGGATTCAATTCAAAGGATTCATTTTTGGTACGTCCCAAAATAGTAGTGAGTTTTTCTGATCTTTGCGAAATGATGAAGACAATCAACTGTAGAAGAAAATAACCACATAGGTTTGTAAAAACCTGGTGTTTCCATTCAAACTCGAGTCGACGTTCAAAATCTTTCGCAATTCCATCAAAATTGGAAAACTGGAGCGCTAACATTGAAATTCACTTGCAGTAATGACATTGTAAGTACCATGGAATTCTAAGGGTCAAGGGAATTATATTCTATTCTATTGACTCTGACTAAGATATAACTTAGATATCATACAGTAATCGACCAAACAAGATAAGCCGTCAGTTACAAGCAAACTATTGCTCTACTCATTTTTAATGATTGCTCTACTATTGCTACTGATTGCTCTACTGTTGCTCTACTCATTTTGCATGATACATAAATCATTAGTCCAATACCCAATAGTTGTGACTTTGGAGTTATTTGGATTGGCGATTTTCATGGTTTGAATCAATTCACCGTACTTTTCAAGATTGAAACATTGGTGAAACGAGGATTTCTTCGTTTAAATTTGCTCGAGCAGTTCCGCTGTAGGGATTTTAGTTATACTAGCCAAGGAGTTAAGGGTAATGAATAACTCTAGGCGAGCCAATCGAATCGCCTTGTTCAGCTACCTCAACTTTGATTGCTAATTAAAACCTGATGTATTACATTTGATTTCATGTCGACTTTCTCATTGAAGACAATTAATAAAAGAAAATGTTTTTATCCAAGTTCATGACCCATACAGGTTTCTCATTGTTCAATGCCAGTGCTAAGGTGAGCTACGAGAGCTTTCTAAAAAGCAGCAATATGAATGGTACCGGATGATTGGAAGTGGCGTTCGAAAATAATAAATTGACGTCCCCGCGTCCGTAAGGAGGAATTTTTGTTCCTATGACATATATTCATTTTGTTTCTATCAGTTTTCGTGCAAACCAAGGGGAGTTTTGTTATGAAAATTTGCAGTTGAATTGAAAAAATATTCAAAAATGATGAAAAATACCGCCGACAATTACTATACAGAGGGTTATTATTTATGCATTACGACCCTTCTAGGCCATCATGCATTATTTAAACACAGCGCCTTTGCCCCAATATCTTGTATTGTATTCTAGATGCCATGAAAAGAGCCCCATATATTTCAGCAAGGTAGAACGATTATGAAAGAAACTAGCCACAGGGGCCTTTCAGCTGATCATTGTGCCCCCATACCTTGTACATGACCTCTAAATATCCCAAAGGCAGTTGAATGACTTCCACAAGATATGACTGTTTGCACGAAACAAAAGCTGATACTAGAATACCTACAATGGTGCAACATATACAGGGTGGCCAAAATTTAATGGACCAGGCATTTATCTCCGTAATTTCCAAGCCTAAAAAAAATTTCAAATGGCAACTTCACTCATTTTCAACAAGGAATTAAAATATTACAATTTCACGGATCAGATTCGGATTCTACGCAGAATTTTATGAAAATTCGGCCCCTCAAGCGTTCAGCGTTCAGTTCAGCGAGCACGTACAGTTGCGCAACCCCAAAATGGTCAAATAGTGAATGATGGTGAACTGTGAAGTGTGGCATATGAATTTCCATTGTTTTTTAACGCTGATTCACGTGATGCTATCCGTTTTTTGATTTGACTCAATTTTTGCGGAATAATGACCAACATTTGTTTATTTTGCGTTCATATTTCATTTTAGGCGCCTGTTTTCAGACTGTTACGGGGATTAAATCTCAAGGTCTAGTTGAAAAATGTTAGAATAGTGGATTGAAACCTTCTTCAGTGATCAAGTGAAAAATCATCTTAATTTAAGAGCCGAAAGTCGTCATAAATGATTATTTTTTACGCAAAATAAACAAATTTTGGTCATTATTCAGCAAAAATTGAGTCAAATCAAAAAACGGATAGCATCACGTGAATCAGCGTTGAAAAAACAATGGAAATTCATGTGTAACGCTCTACAGTTCACCATCATTCACTATTTGACCATTTTGGGGTTGCGCAACTTTGCGTGCTCGCTGAACCTGTTACACGCAATCAAAAAAATTGTTTGATGGGTCAAATTTTTATAAAATTCTGCGTAGAATCCGAATCTGCAATAAAAAATGGAGGTTTCTATTTAAAATAACGAAGTTGATGCGCAAATCGCTCATTATCGCGTGTGCGCAACGCGCGAAATTGTAATATTTGAGTTCCTTGTTAAAAATGAGTGAAGTGGCCATTTGAAATTTTTTTTAGGCTCGGAAATCACGTAGATAAATGCCTGGTCCATTAAATTTTGACCACCCTGTATACTACATATGGACACTACTTGGAAACCTACGAATAGAACTGAAATTTTATGAGGTAAAGTAAAACATGTACCTACCCTTCACTTGCCCACAATTTTTTTACGTGAGGCTTGGAAAATTCTATTTAAGAAGGAACTCTTGAAACAACATTCCACTAAAATTATATCAACTGATGCGATCCTCTTGTGATAATGGGCGATTTTTTAATACGTCCAAGCACGTTCAAATTTACATTTGAGTTGATGTCCTTTTTTCTGTCAAATTTCTAGCCCTTAGGGAGACCGAATGTATGAACGATCCGGCTGCGCTCATATGATTCTTTAAAGGTGCGCTTACCAACAATGAACATGAAAAACAATAGTTGTTCATCATTTTCGAACATAAAAATTTGACCTTACGTAGTTTTGGCGCAGTAATTATCGTTTTATTGCGAGATAAAAGGATAATTCCATAAATATATTAAGGTTCCGATGCCTCCGTGGGGGTTCGTACTGCAGTCCGGCGCGTGCGGGAGTCCAGACCCGCATTGCACAGACCGCGAACTCCTCCTCGGGTGCCACTGGGTCAAGTATTTTGGCCGCTCGCCAACTTCCACTTCCCGCGGTTATCCCGTCCAGGAATCTCCGCCCTTCATCCCCTTTCTTCAGGTCTGGGGTCGGCTCGAGATGAAAGATGAGATTGTTCGGTGTTTTTTTTATGACCTGCCTTACGTCAGTTACGACAAAGGAGGGTGTTGGCAACCATCGACAAGTTTGAAAATACGGCGTTACAAGAACATCTAACTCTTTGTTTCTTATTTTTACTGTGAATCTCTCAAGAATCAGTATCTGTGAAAGAAAAGGAGCCTAGGTGTTCAACTCGTATTTTTAAATCTAATAAAAAAGGATGGTTTAAAATCGAGAGAATCTCGTTTTGAAAATGAGAGACAGAACTGAAGAACACTCTGAACATTGAACAGCTATCTGTATTACGTTATCTTGTAAGTCACCTGAAGTCAGACTTGAAATTCTGGTGTGCACTTACCCCGACTGACCACAGATAGGGGGACCTTGCAAATGAAAATCAACGACACAATGCTCGGAGAGAAATGACCACGATGAGATACACTTAGTACGATGTTAGTACTGTGACTTGAGTGCTATGAGCAGTTTCAGCTAAAGTGGAATCGGATTCCCCAATTTGATCTCGGAAGGCTTGTTGTTTTGCCCAAATATTTGGTACGAGCGACACGATGGATTCTTTTTTGAAGCAGAATCTCGCCTTTAACTCTCAGTCATGAAAGTTTTCATTGGACCCTTGATGTACCAATTGTTCACTGTCGTCGTCCCAGCTCAAATTAGCTTCTCAAAATATTGGTCGTCTTTGGAAATAACAATCCATGGTGGTAACCCTCTTTACGAAAACAACGTGTTGAGTAACTGCTCAAGTGTCCCCCCGAAGTACATCGAAATTTTGCCACATTCGAGTGGTGGCACATGGAGTGAAGGTCTCACTCAAAGCCGAATGGGTTTATGAATATGACGTAGAGCAAATGCTCATCGTTCTGAGTTACCGCTCGAGTAACTAATTGGGTAACTCCTCGATAGAACGCACAGTGGAAAATATGACCGATTTAGTTGGACAAAAGTTTCAAATTTCTGAGTGCTTTACCTTTTTTATCATTAGTTAATGAAACTCTTAATAATAATATATTTCCCGCCATACCGTGTTTACAAACAAATATTAAAGGTGTGAATCAGTCATGTTTACACTAGTGCCTCATAACCGGCAGTGCAATTATCTTCATTCGATGGCCATTTGTGTAGATTTAATTTTGAATAACGAAAAACTGCATCCCCAAGTTACCCCAAGTTTGTTAGTTGATTTGTTTCATCTTCAAAGATTTTGTGCATTCAGTCAAATTTTAGCAAATCATTTGATTTTAGACCACTGTGTGCTCGCCAATCGTGTCAAAAAAATAATTTGATTTTTTAAATTATTTTTCTATAATCTGGGAACCGCGAGGTTGAATATGAACAAGTTTCCGAATTTTGTCCAACTAAATCGGTCATATTTCCCACTGTGCGACGACTGTGAGTAGCGTTGAGCATGAGACTTCAATCCCCATTTGAGGATTTACTCAGCTTTGAGTAATGACTATGAATACCACCCTTAATCCTTCAATGCATTTGTGTGTCATGGATTGTGAATGCAAACTAGATGAAGATGCATTCAGTGCTAAATTAATTGGACTTGAGCTGTACGAACTACGACACTTGTCAGAAAAGATGAATTTACAATTAACATTCCATATCCATATGAGCTTAGTTGAATAAATCTCAGTAGAGAACCACTCTTTTAATCCGTACCAACTTGGAATGTATGTGTGAAATGAAAATGAGGTCTACACTATCTCGATTGGAAATTTCAATAGAAAACCATTTGATATTCCTCAGGATATTGTCCAGACATGATCATTATTATTCAAATTATCGTATACGTACAACTTATGTATGTACGTCGTATATTCATATCTATCTACTTCATTTCATCGCCTTCCTGTGTCTCGATGTTCTGGCAATCTTGGATATGCGAAATCACAGTTCGAACGAATGAAGTAGGTACGTGTGACAAAAATATTTAAAAAAATACAAACGAAACAAATCTCTTTGAAACTTTTAACGTAAGGCAGTAAAAAATTGTTTTTGTTTTTTTTTTTTAATTACGTAAACATGTGTGTGTGTGTGTGTGTGTGTGTACTAAGGTGCTGTTTGCTTATTTTGACGTAAACATATGCATTTCTTAAGTTTGTCAATTTTAACTGCCTGATTATTCATTCGACACAACAATCATCCAAATTCTAATCCCAATGCAATCTAGTCAAATTCAGAAACGGATAATATTAACCACCTTCATATGGGATGGTAGTTAAATTTAATGTATCACACCTAGATGGTGATGTGAATCCACTCATAAGAAAATGCTCCTAATATCAATCGATATCAAATTGTTATTATATTTCTTATCACAATCTGCCCTTACGTTCCGAAGAACATTTCTCAGTGACCACAATTGAACGGACTCTTTTAGTGAGATCTGCGGTTTTGAAGTATGTCGCACCGGCTGTAGCGGTGAGTCACAAAATAAACTGATGTTATTAGCACCGCTTCCTTTCTGAGTCAACTGCGACTAAAACTGATTCGTCTTTGAATCATCCCGAAAACCTCGTATTCCCTCTGCAAACAATTATTTACTCATTAATGAATTGACTCATTAATAAATTGGTCGTTTGTTTTGTTTCAGGTAAGTAGCAGAGTCCTACCAACAGCAGTGAGTTTTTGAACATACATGTTGATTTGTTTTTAGTTGACTCTAAAAGGTTCTTCTTAAAAACATTAACTGTACATGCGTACGTTGTAGCCCCATTGTGAAACCTGAATAATCAAAACGCCTTCCAACACAATATAAATTCTAGAAATTCGTTACACTCATTACACTGCAGAGCTGTCATAGTCTGGTCGTCGTCTTGTACGTGTCTGGACAATAGAGAAGTGAAACTTGCGGATGTTCCTCTACTTTTTCTCAAAATGGAACGGTTCTGTCCAAAATTCTGAGCTTTTTCAGTTTTTTTAGAAAACGGTTAAAAAACAATGCCGGATTGTGTCTTCAACGTTTTTAGTACAAAAACGCTAGGTAGGCTTTGTATAAAAAGGCTGTAAAATATGAAGCTAATAGCCATTTCAGCGTTATTTTTATGAAACGGCTGATTTCACAGCAGCTGCTTATACATATATCCCGGGCCCCCTACCCCCTGCACTCATTAATGTCGTAATGACTTACAAAATTCGCAATTTTCCAAGTCTTTCGCTTGCTGTTTGTTAACCACTGATGTTTGCTAACCATTTAAAACTCAGATCATCGATCCCATGACAAGAACTGACATTTTAAAGTGAGGTTTCTGAGGAGGTGATATGTGGAGGTTATTATTAGGAGTTCATATGGGAAAACGGTTTTGCACAGAAGTATGTAGTTCGTTCGTCATTGGTCACCGCCCTGCGGTGCGGTCTTAGCGTTCTTCAGACCGTGAAGTCTCGTCACGCGTAACTTTTCCGGCCGTTTTTATGGCGAAATAAGACGACGTTTTGAACTGGAACTCGGTATTCGGGGTTTCCAGGATCGTCAAACCCTAAATTTAACGCCGAATTCCGAAAAAAACAGTGATAAAGTTGGGTTAGAATCCTCTTTTTACTGCCTATGTAGGCAAAACGACGATGATATTGTCGTTTAATTCATTGAATCGTCTATTCAAATCAACCAACAAAAATTATGTAAATGTAAATGTTCGTTAATTCAAATTTTAGCCCTTAGATGTAGAGTATAATAATGTGATTCACGGTCAAAGGTAGATTCACACACTCGCTCGATCACATCACTCGGTCTTTTCGGTAGAGTTCACCATCACATTTAATCCATTCTTCTGTTTCGTTCGATCCAGTCAACTTTTTTTCATCAAAATTCATGAGGGTATTAGCACAAACAAGACTTCATCTCGGTTGTGATGATTCCAAAACACATAAACGAACACCTTTTGAACATATTTTGATTCAGAATCTACCACAAGAGGAGCAAATACGAGCTATCCAACGCGGAGACCTCCACGGCCTGCAACCTTATGGTGTCAGAAACCTTGATGCACTTCCTGTTGGTTTGCCCTCAGTATAGCCCGTATAGAGCATATTACCTCGAACAATACATTGCAGCTGCGAAATCAGATGTAGAAGAGGTAGCATTCATGTCTTTGCTAGACTTGGGTAGCGACAAATAGAAAGCCTTAGCATTGTACCAATATACTCTCAGAGCTGCTCCGAGCTTTTGCTCGTGACGAGCTGTAACAGGTATCCACAGCCATCCTGCCTGGCGCGACCTCACCAGATGTGCGAAATGTCTACCCAACTTGTGAGTCGAATCCAAAGACCATTAACCGCCTTTCGGCCCTATAGTGTGGTACACGCATCTCAACAAAGAACTATTTATTTTTATTTTTTATTTATTGTATATTTGAAGTATTAAAAATATACTGTACTCTTCTATTTGGCAGGCAAAGTTGCCCGAACTCATTGTAACAATCACGTGCAATGATTCTTTCACTGGGGTTTTCCGCATTCTTAGAGATAACTTTTGATACGTTGAAGTCGGTTCTCAACGAAAATACTTTTCGGCTGCTGATGCGTTTCCGTTAGCGTAACTCGTATATTCAATCATGTCTACGCACTCTTTGTGGTATAACTGAATGGAGCCATAGTGGGGAAGAAATTGAAAATCATGAATCATTGATTAATAAACGAAACAAAGAATTTGGATTTTTGGTTCTACCAAAGAGACCGAGTGATGTAATCAAGCGGGTGTGTGAATCTACCTTTGACCGTGAATCACATTATTATACACAATATTTTCCTCGGGACGATGTTTTTATCAACGAAGAAATGGAAATCATAACAAACAACGGGATCAATCCTCATGGTATCCGCAAGAACGGGAGACATTAAACAGTTGATTTACATCGACTCATTCAGCGGATGCCCTCACCCAAACATAAATTTCTTAAGTAATGCCGTTGACATGATACATTCTACACCCAGAAATAGAAAAAAAGTTTAGTTATGCAGATTTTCTTTTTTTAAACCTCAAATGTGCTTAAACATACGGTTTTTGCGTACAATCTCGATTTTCTCCAAAACGTTTCTAAAAAAAAAAGTTAAACCATTGGGAAGCTTTGAGGCTTTTGTGCATTTTTAGACTTACAAAACTCAAACGTATCATTAAAATTAAGGAGAAGATGAGCCAATAAAAAAACTGTTTTTTCAAAATTTGACAAAATTTACGTTTTCAGGACCCACCATTTATTTTTCCTGAAAAAAACTTTAAAGACTGAGACGATGGGAAATTCAATTTTTTCTAACGGTATCCTTAGATTGGCAAATACTTCGTAAACGGCTGGAAAACGGCCGTTTTAGTGACTTAAGGTCGAAAACACGAGAAAAAAAATCTTAAAAGTGAAATACTCGGAAACGAAGATCCTAAAAAAGAAACTCTACGAGGCACTTTTTGTTGGAAATTAGTTGTAGAACACGTGTGCGAAGTTTTTTGGATCATACGCTGGACACCTTGTATATCTTGAACACATAACCACACATTTTAACAACCCATTAAATGGGTTAAAACATAAACATTTAAACATTCATATTAAACATCAAAATTAACTCTCTGAGAGAATCAATCTAGAAAAAAACGTGAAATAAAAATCCACGACTATTTAAACTAATGTGTTAACTGGGAAATTAGTCTATAGAAAATAATAGGCAAGGCACAGGCAGCTAATTATTAAAAATTCGGAGATAATTGTTTATATTTGATAGTGAACATGTCACGATCCCCACGCAACCCGGTCTTTGTGCCATGATGGAATACTCGTCTAGTAGCAATCTTGAAAAATGACAACCGGCGATTTTGACAACTTATGAAGTTGCCTTTTATATCCAAAATTACACACTTCATGTATATTTGGACTTCTTGCTGCCTCGGAAAAGATCGGTTGATTCTGCAAAGGAATTTCTCCTGGTCGGATAGCGTGGTGCGATGTGATTTAGGTCTCTACTAGAGATGAACGGAAGGTTGGGGGAAACGGGCAAAACGCCGGTGGCTGAGGTCGGTGGGTGAGGATTTGGTTTAAATTTGCGGATCAATATGAACGCCGAGTTCTTTGACCCGTGACCGTATCAGTGTCATCGTTAGGCCACCGGTGAGAATCGGTTAACTGCTGTATGATAACTCATGTGGATTCGTTGAGATTCAAAAATATACAACGTTTGGGTTTTCGTTTTAGAGAATAGTTGTTTATCAATTACTCATAAAGATGTACATAACATACATCATAAATTCTGATGGGCAAAAGTATAAAATATAAGTAAATAACATTGTAATAAAACGGAAATCCAGTTTAAAATAATTAAATAATTGGAAGAACTGCCAAACCACACTTCTTTTACAGCTCTTCTGCATTGCAGGGTGCGATGCTGAACAGTACCTTCTCGATTTCTAATTTTAAATTTTTGAATGGGAGGAACTTGAGTTGTTTTGGGAGTCCATGGCGGATTTTGATGTATTGCATATGACGATAGAAGGCAGGTATGTTAGACAAACGTGGTACGATGACGCTGAACGCTCAACAAGTTCCAGTTCCTGGAGTTTAATTCATGGATATCACCAGGACGTAAAGAGAGCTGAAAACCCACTAAAACCATGTGAATAGATGTGCTTCCAACCATTTATACATAAGTTTAAAAATGCCTCTGAAGATCATTTCTGAAAATTATAAAGCAGAGTGAACCTAGAATTGATGCCTGACGAACCTCTGAAAGTAATGGCCGCATATCAGAGTACCATCAATCGTATTTCACCCACTGCCATCAACCAAGGACGTAGCTCTCCAGAAAGTGAATCCTTCTGGAAAATCAGTGATGTCAGCTTGCCAATCAGGAGAGACAGATGAACTATATCAAATGCCGAAAGAGGCATCACCAACAAATATCTCACCACTGAGGCACCGACAGACCAAATCAGTAACCGTCAACTAATACTCAGCAACTTCATGTCTACTTTGTATATCAGCAGAAATGGCTCCTAGCAGAGCGAAGAAGTTTGTGGATCGTTTGAAGAATGGATATTTATTTTACTATCGAGCCAACCTAGAAAGCGAAGGTATATTAAGCTCATGCAAAGCGTGAAACGATAAATACGAAAATCCCTCGAAATCTAGATCTCCACTTACGTTTTACTATCTTGAACAGTTGGTTATGTTTCTTAGATTCTCTCAGTAAGACCTCAGATTCGGTAACGCATCAATTATAAACCAATGATGAACATTCTCTCATTTTGAACAGTAGCATTGTCCGAGTTATAGGTTGTTATCCCAAACTACCCTCTCGTCCACAGGAAGCAGACAGCTGGGAACTTAGTTCATCTGAATACATCCGAATACGGTCGGAAGTCCGAAAATGCAATTCGGAAAGGGCCGTGTCCATTATGCCGGAATTGTTCGTTCGTTTTCTTACGAACTCACGCAAACCCTGTTATGTTGGGTTATTTCGAACGAAAAGATGCGAAACAGAGGTTGTAAAACATGGGCACTGAAAAGAAAATTTTGCTTGAGCAAGAACATTACAGCATTTTTCGACCTATAGTCCATTCCTTGGTATGATTACTGCAGGAAGGCTGCTTGAGTTAGACCGCGAAGTTCACTCTGCTGTGCGCACCACAGCCGCCGTGTAGAGGTGTTCCAGAGGTAGTCGTGGGACAGTGGATGCAGTGGCTGTCAGAGTAAAATTGAGAACCAGTATCATGTAGTGCAGCATTGTCCACGGTGGCTGCTCTTTCCACCATGATGCGGTTGCCAAGCAGATAGCAGGTGCATTTCATCCAGAGACTGTATCAAATGCTAAGTGACCAGGGCAAGAAGCCAGATATCGTTGCCATTAACCCCAATGGGTCTGCCATAATTCTGGATGTCCAAGTTGTCAGTGACAGCGAAGACAAGGAGCAGACCTGGATGGTAAAAGAAATTAAATATGATAGAAACGACCTGCGGTATGTGAGCTAACAGGAGTGGCGCCTAATAACATCAAGGTTATGGCTGCAACCGTGTTATGGCGCCGGGTATGGTGCGAGAAAAGTGCCATGGAGTTACTCGAGCTGGGCATCTCGTCAGGAGTACTTCGTGGTATCACCACCCGCTACATCCGGGGCTCGCACTTGAACTGGTCGGTACATTCTACAGGGACTCTTCTTTCCATCCCCTTCTCCATCTTCCTCAATTTCCCAAATCCCAAGGGCCGGCGTCGGGTGAACCGGGGGGCCCTTCCCACTTTTTCTTTGTTTAGTTCTTCGTTTTTATTTAATGGTGTGCCCCCTCCGCTTTTGAGGGGAGATTATAAAAATAAAATTAAAAAGAAAGGTTTTCAAGAACGTTTCGAAACTGTCCTTTTTCATTCGGAAATAGGAGAAGTGGTGATTGTCTTCGTTTTGAAGTTCACGCTAGAAATGAGAAAATTCGTCGGACTCATCTGTTTTTTCGTGGAAAAAATAAAAATAAATGAATTACGTGATCCGCCCATATATCCCGTCGTTGTCTACTAATCTCTTCCGTTAACATTAAATCAAAGGATAATTCGAGTGCTCCAAATTCGTCTTTAGAATGATTGAAAATACCGTTGTAGAGATGCATTCGGTCGTACTGAGTGCATCGACGAGCGACACCATTTACACGATTTCGGACGAATGACGTTCGCACGAATTGGTTGCTTATCAGTTCGCAGCCTTAATGGCAAAGCTTATCTCAAAAAAGCAACGCAGTACAGTTTCATAACAAAAAACCTCAAAGATTTCATGATTGAGACCTTGCAAAACAGAAAACTGCGGGTTGAATGAAGGGAGGATGGATTCTTCCGTTTATCGTGCATGATCTGATGTTCCCCCTTGTTTCCTCGTAATTGCCTTACCTTCACCTGCTTTACTTGAAGGCGCCTTTCCCTTGCGATTGTTTCATTTTCCTCCTCTTTGATTTTTTCGTGTGGTCCACGGCTTGTTAATTGCCTTTATAAAACTAAAACGTCAGCATCGCGGTGAGCCTAGTTCGATACCTTCGAGCGCTTTTCAATTTTCCCTCGACAAAGGACGACCACTTCCCCGGGTTCTTCTTCAAGGGATTCTTTAGTGAATAATACACCACTCACGACCCATGGCAAAAGATGCCCCATTATAACCGCGATGGTTTCCTCCGATGAACCCCAGAGTCGGTGTTGCTGTCTCCCGGCGAAGGCCTTTTGTGCCGTTCTCTGTAATAACATCAATCTTTCACGCCCTAGAAGGCTGCCTCGCTCTCCACCTTTCAAAAGCTTTTGTCACCGCTTCGGTCCCATCTCTTTTTTTATGGAATGTGTTCATATATATCATCTACCTGCTCATTATTTACATCCTAGGCCTTTGCCCTTATAACCACTATCCACTTGTTCATTGCATGTATGATATTACTCATTCGTATTAAGCAATTGAAGAAAGGGAAGGCAATAAAAACCATTAATTATATTCGGGTGACGAACTCACCAATATTCAGTCAAAATATCAATAATATAATACGAAGCAACCTGATCTAATAACTGAAAATGAAGTATGTACATAGTTGCAAAAATGTTGTTGCAAAATGAAAATGTGTAGTGTTGGAAAGAGTAATCTCAGTCTGAAGATGAAGATTTAAGGTTTGTACGTGCAGATCTTTTCTGGTGTGTGAGGCACAACTAACAAGTATTTTTGTCTATCATCCAGTGTGTCCTGGGGATCAATTTACTAGAAATCCAAGTCACATGCAACTCAACAGTCCGAAAATTCTCTGGTGGTTTCTGATGACTTGCTTGTGACTAGAAAATATCCTTTTTCTAGGAACAGAAATCACCCTGAGTATCAAGAATATAGTGCAGGAGAGAGTAGTCCAAATTATTATTCTGGAGAGTTTTGAATCTGGATGGATGGTGGTTTCTGGTAACTTGTTTGGGCACGCAGATCTTTTCTGGTGACGTGTAAGGCACAACTTACAAGTATTTTTGTCTATTATCCAGTGGGTCCGGAGTATCAATTTGCCAAAAATTCCAAGTCACATGCAACTCAACTGTCCGAAAATTCTTTAGTGGTTTTCGATGATTTGCATGAGATTGGATTGGGTAGAATGGATTGATGGCTCTGGGAACAGATACCCTGCTGAGAATCAAGAATATCGTAGAGGCGGAGAGTATTCTAATGATCATTCCGGAGAAATTTGAATCATGCAACTTAACAGTCCGAAAATTCGCTAAAGATGACGAATTTTTCTGGTGACGTGTACTTACAAGTATGTTGTCTGATTACATAAATTGGTCACATGCAACTCAAACGAAGTGGTTTTGATGGGCATAATGTATGGATTGACTCCATACGGAGGTATTTTCTGGATGACGAATGGGCATAATGTAGGACTCCATACTTCCCGAAACAATGAAGAAATTACCATTACGTATCTAGGTTCTCTCTAATGGTTGAACACTAGTCATTTGGAGTAAAAACCTACATATATTATATGCATTCTCAAGTGCATACGTACATTTCTTTTCGCGGCGATGTTTGTTTTACCTCCAACGTGACCTCATTTAAAAAAACACTCTCCCTGGCGTCTGTGAACCATATTTCCCCCATATCTCACTTCGTATTCCCCTTGGTAAGCGGGACACGTTTGTATGCATCCTACTCTACCTTTATTACTTTCTAGAACGCCACTAGGAGATCTAATCTTGAAAAGAGCTAACCATTACTTTTATTTATTAGTAGGAATCTTCTAGAAAATAACATTTCAGTATCACCTTCCTTGCTAACCTTGAGCTAGAATGTCCACAAAAACAGCACAGTAAAACTATCATTCTGATATCTGGTGAACAAATATAGCGGATGGGGTGTTTGTTAAAGATAAATACAAATAAATCATTGAAAATTGTAATTCATTGGCACTCCTTTGTTTTAGAATTCCTATTTTATCGGGGAAAATTGCGTGTATAATTTCCTCCTTGTGATGACGGTACTTCGCTATTCGATCGGCGTGCGGTTCGCTTAATAAGGAAACCCACTCTTCCTTCTTGGTACCATAGGCACCCATGCAGTACAAACGCATTAATCTAGTCGCTAATGCCATGCATTCCCAAATTTGCAAAGTAATGCTCTTACCTACCAGAAACGCATCAGAAAGTGAAAAGTACAGCTTAAATAACAAACTTTTACTGGCGAATAAACCCCGTGTTCACAAGTAAAAGAAGAGAATTAAGTAGAGTAATCTGGAATGCACCGCCAGACTTGTGTTCCAACTTAGTAATCAGGCAATTTAAGTGCTTCTTAGAGGTGGAAATGTAACTTCGCTTGATCCTCACCACAAATTTTATTGCTCGTTGACAACATGACTGCCAATTGGCTCATTCGGACATAGGTACTGAGTTCAAATTCAGAGTACGCCATCCGCATTGTCTCAGGTTCGTATGGTCCTTCACGAGTGTCAAGTGTCAAAGAACAACCAAGTTCAACTCACCTCTGCATCTTCTTGTACTCCCCAGAAGGTTAACCCTCTACTCTCTATCTAATGATGGCAACAAATCTGTTTCTAAAGATATAGCTAAAGCTCTTCATTCAAAACTTCCTCCACTTCTCCCAAAAGGAGATCAGTTAAATCGAAAACCAGTTTTTGAACAACAACCTCGACCTACTCCACACAATCAAGCTTGACTCTCTTCGTTAACTAAATCTAGTGATAGTTAACTTCTTACTGGACCTCAATTAAACCGCCGTAAAACCGAATAATTCAAGTCAAGAATAAAAAAGTCACAGAAGAGCTAAGGCATGCCCTGAGATCATCAACTTAACTGTTGTACACTTCGGTACTATTGTTAAAATCCGAAGTAAGCAACAAGGGACCCATAATGGATTTTCTCCACCTGCCAGACATTTTAAAGCTTTCAGAGCTCCTAATGGATCTCAAGTATTCTCCAAAAAGAATAGAAAAAAAAGTTCTTTTCATTTTACCAAGCAGTGACGTTGTCATTCTCTACTCTTTACCATCATCGATGTAACTTTATTTTTGTAGTTTTGTCATATTAAGGACTTCTGCCCCTTTCATAATTAGCAACCCATTCTTAATTTATGTTGCTGCATGACCATTCTTTATTTTAAAACAATTGTTCTGTGGTATGGTTGTACACCAACGGAGGGGCTTTCTAAGTGAATAAACATTTGAAATCACTGGGGTTTATTATTCAATTGGCTTGCGTTCATGATTTGAATTTCTACTAAGGTTTGGAGTGTGTGTGTTTCACAGGTGATAGAGCGATTATTGAATTTCAGGAGGCACACAAATATGATCAACTGATCAATCCAAATAGGTATTTTGGTCGAGAGCAGATTTACGTGCTCTATGCATATCTCCTGAAATTCAATAATCCCTATATCACCTGTGAAACACGCATACACTCCAAAACTTAGTAGAAATTCAAATCATGAACGCAAGCCAATTGAATAATGAACCCCAGTGAAAGAATTTGCAGCGTTTTTTTTAAATTTTTTTTTAATGGTTATCAGAATGCTTCAACCCGTGTATCGGCTACAAAGCCTTTTAGGAGTTCACTCCAGTATCCACATTACTACATCACTACGTCACTAGGGTCAACACAAAAACAATAATAAACCAAAATAACGCAAATGTTGGCACCGAAAAATCGGGCCATACATCGAGAATGGTTTGACTTACGGACCTGAGGAAGTTGCTCATTCGATTCCTCGTGGAGTGTTCTTCAAAAAGAGTACAAATTTAGGGCAAGCCTTCACATTTTTTGAGGTTTTTAGGGATTTTACAAAACTTTGACAACCCTTAAAGGGCACCTTTAAATTAAGTGAGAGAGCTGGCTCAAGAATTGGGGCGTCGCCGGACCAACATGGATTTTTCCTGAAAATTTCAGCTTTTTTGCTCCAGCCGTTTGGGAGAAATCGTGCGTACGGCGTACGGCGGACGGACGGAAAAGTTTTTATTGCAGATTCGGATTCTACACCCTTTGAAACGTGAACCATGAAATTTTCAGGGGGGTTAACATTTTTTTTCAAGAGCGATTACAATGATTTATTATTGAATAATAAACCAAAAACGAAATCAAATGGGCTCACGAAGTTTGTAGCCGTACTTCGAACAAAGTAACTCTGAAATTAAGGCACTTTTCCACTAGTTGGTTTCTCATTGACTAAATGATAATATTCAGAGTTTCATGCAGGTTAATCTAAAAAGTTAAATTTATCCCATAGTTGTACTTTCCCACTTTGCAAGAAATCGTGCATTACTTTTAGTTTGTTGAGGAAGGGCCAGAATGTTGGAGAGTAGTGGAAGAACGGAATACTAAGCAGGGGGCGTCTACGAGACTAGAGCTTCAACGTGATGCTGTAACGACGGCAGAGGCGGAGTTGTGAAAGGACCGATAGAAGGAAGGCATTAGCATGAGTCTACGGAGAGAGGAAGACACAGTTGATTAAGCCAGGGACAGAAGCCCTATTAGCATAAATGATCAGGCCGCCCGGCTACACCTTGAGGGATTCAAATCAGTCCTAGCTGAGACGAGCTTGGTTATCTATGAGCTACGGCTCGATACAATGAAGCGAGACACTTCCCAGAGGTGAATATATTCAACGCATCTCTTTGCTTGGGTTCCTAAACTCAAAAGCAATCCAGTCATCTTACATTTCAAAGCACCTATTCGCCGTAGATATTTCTGTAGGCACTGCTATTCTTGCATAATTTTTGAATAATGAAATACTGGATCCTCCTTACATTCATACAAATATTGTTAGCCCACATCTATTTGGCTAAGGATCATAGATATCATAGCATCATAGATACGTGTCCTGCTTTAGACTGACTCATATTGGGCTCCCCGCGGGTACACAGCAAATTCACATAGAATCAAAAACATTAGTGACATAGTTTCAAAAACATTTTGTAATCAACTTTACCTCATCTGTGCGGAACTCGACCATGATGCAGTACCTCCACATGAATATTATCCCTTAGAACAATGGTATTTAGTTGAGCTTCCCTTCCTTGGCCGATTAGATATAACATTGTTTTAGAATCATTGCCCAATCATGAATGAATCAACAGATCAATCCGCAAAATCTCTTCAGCATTGAAGTTAAGAGAATTAAAACCATTTTTGCTCTAACTAACGTTCTATTGTATGTGTAAAACCAACAAGTTTCAACTACCCTATATAGAATGAACAATATTGATTTTGTATCGAAACCTAATAGAATGATAATACCCAGATAAATTCCACAGAAATTAAACACTGCCAATGTCAGCATTCAAAATTACGCACAGTATCAAGCCATTATCTGGATTTACAGTAGGTAACATGTGTTCACGATTTCTTTATAATTGCATAAGAGATTATGTGTATTACAGCTACATTCTAAGGGCTGGTCACTCGCGACGAATGTAAAAGGATATTGAATCCTATTGGCTCAGGGAAGAGAAAGGGGCAGGGAGGATCAACCAATGCCACTTGAGGCTTACAAAGTGAAAGGGGCACTAACAGTAACATTATGGAGAGAGGGAGCCAAACTTATTGTGAAAATGAACACATTAATGGTGAAATATTTTGAGGAATAACTTCATTTAAACATTTTTCTGACCTATCGCTCTTAACAATTTCGAATTTTTCTAGCACATCCCTTTGGGCAAAAGTAAGGAAATTCTACATATTGCCTGTTTGTCAGATCAAAAAAAGGCTATGATTGGACTCATTCGGTGACTTGCAAAGGCAGATTCACCTTTGTTGTCCCTGAAATCCTTTTCATACACTTTTATTCGTTCCCTAAATTTCCTACCAGTTTGACCACAGTACTCAAGCCCATATGAACATTTTAGTTTATAAATTCAACTTTTGTCCTGAACGTTAATTTTATCCTTAACCGAACTCTAAGGAAGCTTTAAGATTATTTTTATTCTTGAATCCAACATTGAAACCTCTGGATGACAGAAGTTGACCAATTTTATCCAACATTTTTAATAATGTATGCTAATCTACTTCTCATCCTCCAACTCAATTTCTCTCACTGAATTACACACCCCTTCCCTACTCGTTTTTCTAAGAACCTTACTCCAAAAGGAATCAACAAGTTCTACCCCATATCCATTATTTACGGCTATACTTTTAATAACATAGTTTTCTTTCAATAAATTTTGATCATTCATTGGTATGGAGTGCCCTGTTAATCATACTATGGAAAGCGGCATATTTATGAACTGAAGGATGATTTGAAGTGCTATTAATAGTTATATCACTATAAGTATTTTTTTCTATGAATGGAGAAATCATGCTTTTTGTTGATCAATGAGATAGACAAGTCAAGAGAATTTAAATTATTTTCACCCAATTCAAGAGTGAAGTTGATGAAAGAATCCAAAGGAATCCTGAAAGGAAAATGTGGATGTAGCTGTCTGTATGTTAAACGCAGTATAAATCTAAAAGGAGCAAAATGTGGGGTGAACGAATCTTGCCAGAAAAGCAAGAAACGAAGGCGTTTAACGTTACACGACGGAAACAACAGGAAAAGAAGGTGGAATAATAACGTTAGTGTGATTTGCATGAGCTGTTTGACTCTAACTTCGCTTGACAGTACAATAACTTGAGAAAGATAGTTTATAGTACAGTAATAAAAAGTTTCATTACCGTTGGGCTCCTTATGATTTCATCGCATTCTTTCTTTTCGTCTAGCTACTTGAGAAGAACGTTTTGAAAACGAAAAGTGGTTTATTATGGAAAGAAGCTTTGAAACTCTAAGAGGCACAAGGAATAGGTTCAAAATTAAACAAAACCATAAATATTATTCTCAACTGCCACCGTTCAACCGCCGTCAATGGGATGAAAGGATGGGAAACGGGAAGGTCACATTACCAAAGGGATTTTCAGACAGACTAAATTTAGTATGGCCTTTAGAAGCGAGAAGGACGGAATTCCAGCGCCCGAGCTGCCGAAAGCTTATTATAGCGGGAGCATTAGGCCAAGTTCACATCTCAGAAACTTCCAATGAGCTGCCAACTGTGTTATAGCTCCTATTGGTGAGGCTGAAGATAATTCGATCGGCGAGGAGACTTGAAGGTTCTGGCGTTTAGCGTTAGGTTTCTCGAAGGATCGTGGGAGCGAGGTTTAGCGTTGCATCACTGTTCGATTCAATACGTCGTTAAACTTCCGATTTGAAGGACGTTTCAAAATCTTCTCGTTATACGTACTTGAAGTTGTTATAAATATGGTCGCAATCTAACTGGGGGAATCCGGTAGCGAGAGGTCTTTGAAAGACAGCGGAACTGGGGGAATGCACATGGTTATTGCAGTACTACAAGACATTTGGGCCGAATCGGCACTCAAAATAACCAGCATACATAGAGGTAGGTAACATCCGACTACGGTTTGACTTGAATAATTTTATGAAATTATTTAATTGTAAAATGGAATCGGTAAAAAAATGTTTCTCTCCAGGATCAACGAACATATTGCGAAAAGAGGTGAAGGAAGAAATGGAGTTCCTCACAAGATGCTGGGATACATATCAAGAGGATCATGACGTAATGAAATACCTCACCAACGTCGCACGTCGTTATGAGAATGGAACAACTCTTTGAGCAGACCATCACTTGACGATTTTACCACGTAAATGACAGCTCTAATGAATACATGTACCGAATTAGAATTCCCCCAGTTACGTCGCCTTTTCGTTTTCACGCTCTCCCAGTTAGATTACTGAAATTCCCCCAGTTAGATTGTGTTTCGGCGACTTTTCCCCCAGTTGAAACGCTACCATAAATATGAGGGTTATCCCTATTTCACGAATAGTTTTTAACGACATATCCGTCTATAGTGTGTTTCAAGGTAACCTTTATCGTAAATCTCATTTTTCTCCCCACCAGTTCATCTTTTGACCTAAGAGTTTCATCATCCAGATTCCGGTGATGCTGTCTTAACATGGATTTGTCTTTTAGCGTAGTTTCGGAAAAAATTGTGCGATTTTTATCTCAGCCCAAAAATCTGTACCGTCACCGATATGCATCTGAGTGCGTGTAATTCCGGCGTAATCTTAGACAATAAAGCCGGCCACACACGTGTAGGATTACCTGCAGGCGTACCTGGACAGGTGTGCTTGTATAGGTAAACCGTAGAGTGTGTGGGGACATACCTGCACAGTTATTCAGCTGATTTAAAACCTGTGCACATGAAGTTCGCCTGATGAAAATTCAACTCTCTTTACCTGCGCAGGAACGGTAAACCTAAGCGTGTGTGGGGTTCTCGTGACGCCTGCACAGGTTTCAGTTCATCTGGATGAAATGGCATTCCTCATGACTGTATCTCCTTTTTTTATTACGGGGTACACCAAGGATAGTGACTTGCGGTATACTGATTCACCCATTCTCAAATAATTCCAATAGTCTTCAGCTGATAACTCTTCATTAAATTAACATGACTGAATCCGTTTCCCTTCAACAACCACTCTTTTGACCACTTTTGCTTTTTCTTTTCCTCTTTATTTAATATTACTAAAAGTCCGATAAACGTAACATCATCGTCAGATGGCGCTATGGGGCAAACTGAGACCCGTCCAGTATACCGGATCGTGTGTCACATTTCATCGTCACAGTGACGTTCTGTCAGGTTTACCACTTCAGGTACGCCTGCAGGCCAACCTGCACGTGTGTACGAAGCTGCAATTCGGTATGCAGCATACTTAGAACTTGCAGATGACTTATGAGTTAAGTGGCTCCTAAAGCCAATTGCTATGACATCTACCGTATGAAGGTGTAATTTGATATGTACCCACCGTAGGACTTATACTTGAAAATGCATAGTGACTCCAAAATACATTGAGTGGCTACAAAAGCAAGTGTGTGGCTTCAATCATAATTAAAAAGCTCAAATTCTGTATGTGGCCTCTTTCGGAGGCAATTTTGGAGATGCGCAGGGTGCAGATAAGTAAAGGGTTACTTCTAATATTTCAGTACTTCTAAACTGCTCATCTTCCTCTGCTTTTCTAGTAGAGAAGTCTAGTATTGTTAAAAACCTTGAAACTGTCGATTTTCATGAAGAAAAATAAAGATTTGAAGGATTAAAGCCGAAAAAAGTGCTTGTTTGATTGATTTTGTTACCTAAACAAACCTTGTTAAAGCTGCTTAGGCTTTAATTCTCACCTGTTTTTCATGATTCTTATCTTGTTCGATCAATATTGAATTCTAGTACTGTCCAATCGTTGAATCAGTCGATTTTCACGAAGAAAAAGGAAGATTCGAGGCGGTAAAGCCCAAAAAAGGAGCTGTATTGATTGATTTTGTTTCCTAACAAATCATGTAGACGCTGCTCAGGCTACTATTCTCACCCCATTCTCATGGCTCTTATCTGGTTCGATCCATATTGAATTCTAGTATTGTCCAATTCTTGAAAATGTCGATTTCCACGAAGAATAAGGGCGCTATTAAGGAGGATTTCTACTGTTTACGATCATTTACCTAGTGAAACTCATGATCGGTGTTTTCAATTAAGGGCGAAATTTAGTTGGTTTGCATTCGAGTCCAACAATAGGTATTGTATTATTCTCATCCTGAAACGCGAAACGGGTTAATCCTTATTTAGAAATCTTCACATCCGTTTCCCCGGAAAATTTCAATTTTGGTCTATTATTCAATAATAAACCATTGCAATCGATCTTGAAAAAAAAAAAAAAAATTGTAACCCCCCTGAAAATTTTATGGTTTACGTTTCGAAGGGTGTAGAATCCGAATCTACAATAAAAAATTTTTCCATCCGTCCGCCGTACGCACGATTTCCCCCAAACGACTGGAGCGAAATATCTGAAATTTTCAAGAAAAATCAATATTGGTCCGACAACGCCCCAATTCTTTAGCCAGCACTCTCACTTACTTTAAAGTGCCGTTTTGTCAAAGTTTTGTAAAATCCCTAAAAACCTCAAAAAAAGTCAAGGCGGCCTAAATTTGGACTTTTTTGAAGAACTTTCTATGAGGAATCGAATGAGCCCTTCCCCATGTTCGTAGCTCAAACCATTTCCGATATACGGTGCCAACATTTCCGTTTTTTTGGTTTTATTATTGTTTTTGTTTTGATAGCCATAACCTAGTGATGTAGTGATGTAGTAATGTGGATACTGCAGTGAACTCCTAAAAGGCTTTGTATCCGATACACGGGTTGAAGCATTCTGATATGCATGAAACGCTGCAAATTCTTTCACTGGGGTTTATTATTCAATTGGCTTGCGTTTCACATGATTTGAATTTCAGGAGGCACACAAATATGATCAACCGAGCAATCCAAATAGGTATTTTGGTAGAGAACAGATTTACGTGCTCTATGCATATCTTCTGAAATTCAATAATCGCTCTATCACCTGTGAAACACGCACACTCCAAAGCTTAGTAGAAATTCAAATCATGAACGCACGCTAATTGAATAATAAACCTCAGTGAAAGAATTTGCAGCGTTTTTTGAATTTAGTCTGATTAAATATTGATTTTTTTTCCAAAGTATAGGGTATTGTTTTGAAGTTATGAGGTGATGCAGAATAACGATGGAATGTATAGAATCTGTGTATGATTTACTTTGAAAATCTGCCGTGAACTACAATCGTCTTATTACATCAAATATAAACGTGTTTGGTAAGTTTTTCGTTCGAGGATGGTGAAACAGATCTGCTTTCGTAACAGCCTACGAATAAAAAAAGGTCCCGAGGCGGCAAAAGTCGTTTTGACCTCGCGAATTTCTCTTAGCTTCCCAATTAGCTACTACGAGGAGGGAAGAGTTGGGATGGCTAGTTAACTACTCGGTATCGTCTCGTCAATCTTATTTCCCCCAAAATTGGCGAAACCTATGATGAAACTTAGTAGGCATCTTCATTAGACCAGAAAGCAGAGAGTATATTGTACATGTATTTTAAGATAAACTTGAATTAAGGAAGAAATTTCATCCTGATTGCCACATTTAGGTCAATTTATGTTGAATACTGTAGTGATGGTTGTTCCCAAATCAAATCTGCTTCAGTTATTTCAGACATACAAGTGGTTTTGTTTTCAGCGAAGTTCACCTCCCCGTTCCCAATGAGTGGAATTAGACTTGGTATTCGAAGTTCTCAACTCGGAATTGCTTCAATTCCTTGAAAATGCAATTTCGCTCAAACTTTGCAAAACCTGATGCGGAAATTACGATAAATCTTTATTTACATCTTGAATGTAAAATGCCAATTGAGAGAAAACCACTGCAAATTCTTTCACTGGGGTTTATTATTCAATTGGCTTGCGTTCATGATTTGAATTTCTACTCATCTTTGGAGTGTGCGTGTTTCACAGGTGATACCAGGGATTATTGAATTTCAGGAGGCACAAAAATATGATCAACTGAACAATCCAAATAGGTATTTTGGTTGAGAACAGATTTACGTGCCCTATGCATATCTCCTGAAATTGAATAATCGCTCTATCACCTGTGAAACAGGGACACTCGAAAGCTTAGTAGAAATTCAAATTATGAATGCAAGCCAATTGAATAACAAACCCCAGTGAAAGAATTTGCTGCGTTTTCCTAAAAATTTTAGATTTTCTGATTTTTCCTGAAAATTATCAGGATACTTCAACCTACAAAGCCTTTTAGGAGTTCACTCCAGTATCCACATTACTACATCACTACATCACTACGTCACTAGGTTACTGATATCAACACAAAAACAATAATATACCAAAATAACGCAAATGTTGGCACCATAAATCGGGCCATACATCGGGAATGGTTTGACCTACGGACCTGGGAAGGGGCTCATTCGATTCCTCGTGGAGTGTTCTTCAAAAAGAGTATAAATTTAGGCCGCTTGACTTTTTTTGAGGTTTTTAGGGATTTTACTAAACTTTGACACCCTTAGAGGGCACTTTAAATCAAGTGAGAGAGCTGGCTCAGGAATTGTCGGACCAAGATGGATTTTTCCTGAAAACTTCATATCTTTTGCTCCCACCGTTTTGGAGAACACACCCTTTGAAACGTAAACCATGCAATTTTCAGGGGGGTTAGAATTTTTTTCAAGAGCGATTACAATGGTTTATTATTGAATAATAAGCCAAAAGTATAGGTGAGTAGCATTCATTCTCAACACGTGTGTTAGATAACGGATGCCTAGCATTGAAGTTGTGTTAATGGAGGTTGAAACCATTGTGATATTAATCATGACGAGTTGCATTGCCGAATATTACATATATCGTATAAAACGGATTTGGAGTGTTTCGTTATTCGAGGATAAGTTTTTCCCAAAAACAAACGGCTTCTCGTTATAGCTGAACAGAGAGAAGAAGCCTCGAGACGGCAAAAGTTGGTTTGGCCTTGCAAATTTCACTTAGTTGGCCTCCCAATTAGACTCCAAGAGTAGATAAGAGTTGGTGTCTGGAATTAACCACCCGGAATGAAAAATTTCCGGCTTTATCTTACTTTATCAGCAGAAAGATCTCGTCGAGAGCTTTCAGTAACAGGTACTGTATTGGATGACTATTCAGAACAACCGAGTGAGCAGCTGAAGTTTTGAGCTGATCATTTACAGTTACGGTCTTTCAGGCAATGAACCCGATTTTCTGATGAAAAAGGAAAAATTTTCTCACACAACCCACGTGCGTCATGAATAAATAAATAGAAAATGTATTCTGAAAAAAAATCTTACAAAGAAGAAGAAAAAGAACAAAGAATCTTACAAAGAAGAAGAATGCCTTGTACAGGTTGGGGGAGTTTTAAAGCATCTAATATGAGTAAGAAACACTAGGAAAAATGATCGGCATAAATGATTTTACAGGCTAGTGGCATCAATGAGCAAAAAACATTAATTCCATAAGAAATAACCATATGGGAGAGAAGCATACTAGTTCAGATAAATGCTTGGTACACGTAATTGTATGTGATTGTGGTATCAATGAATAAAAATCACTAAGTCCCTTGAAAATAATCATTTTTTGTGAACCACTGAGGCCCATGTGGGCCTATTGTGGATAGAGGAGGAGTTCGTTACCTCAAACTCCTTCCCAGGCACATTTGTCTGCCCGACCTGGGCACCCGAATCCCAGTGCCCAGTGTACAGCACTTGAACCCATCGTCAGGAACTGCCTGAGACCCAAGCACTAACTGCTTGGCAATTACTGGTTATGCATTGACATCCCAGTCTGTTGTGGCTACCCAATATCGCCGACCCCAGCCAAAGCTGGAAGGTCCACCCTTCCCCTCCACGTTTTGGCGAATGAGAGGAGAGTCTTAACTACCGGAGGATCAATGGAAGCCTGTCCCCAGGTTAGAAAACGCTGTCTTGCCAGCACAGGGCAGTGGCAGATCACATGACACACAGTCTCATCCTCTGCCCCACAGAAGCGGCAGTCAGGCCGTGTTGGTGTTGGGGTAAAGCGAAAATAATCATACTAGTTCACGTAGATGGACGACGAAACGGAGTGGCTATTTTCTACTTCTAGAGAAATTAGCTGGATAATGTATACGCTTCGTTCAAGCTTATCTCCTGAAATCTGACGATTATCCATGTGACAGGTAATAATCGGATGAAAAAAGGTAAACCGTGGAATACTAAAACTACATAATATTTATAAATATATCTGTAGCTGTACAAAAACAATTTTATAGTTTTTTCCTCCTATAGGCTTCCGAGTAATTGAATCGTAATAAGAGGAATGACCTATAACTGCCAGTTTTCCTCAGGTACTGTACCAGTCCTGGCAAAAATCCATTCTCATTTAACCCTAAATCAACCCCTGCTATTCATAGCTTTGAGCTTTTCAGATATATCGAACTAAACTCGCTCAATACCGGACATACTGCCAAATAATGAAAAGGTGTCTCCAGTTCACCCAAATTACATAATGAACATCTATTGATCCTCCACCATCTGAAATTCAGAGTCAGCATTTCTGATTTCGCCCTGAACACAGCTCGCACGACATTCAAGGATGAATTTGGGTAAAGATTGGGCAGTTTTGTGAACGTAACCGTAACAGGTTTTCAGTCGTTTGATAAATGTTCAGCCTCACATGTACAATTTAAGTTTAGCTGGGTTCTCAGATATAAATCCTATACCTTTAAATTTGGCTTTTATGTTGGTTGTTATTTGGTTTTGTTTAGTACCAGCAGGTGATGGACAAGAGTAGTGACGCTTTCTAAGGGCTTGGGCGATTAGGGTGCTTCGCACATAGGATACCATAGAACCAAAAACGCTCCAGGTATAACCTCAAGGGCAGCAGTTTCAAGAAACAAAAAGAGAAGAGAGAGTTCCGTACTCATCACAAATGGTATTGTTAGTCGAAGAGCGGACTTCGGGAAGCCATGGCATGGTTTTCGCCTTTGTAGTCGAAGAGCTGTATCGTTCGAGTTGAATTGGATGAGTGTTAGGCAAACAGATCGGCTTTTCGTAATATCTGAAAAGTGAGAAGAAGCCTCGAGGCGGCAAAAGTCGTTTCGCGAATTTCACCTAGTTAGCCTCCCAATTAGGCTCAACGAGTAGATAAGAGTCGGAGTTGAGAGGCGAAAGTAATCCCCCGTTTCAAACTGATAACCGGACAGGACTGCGTGAGAACGTTTCTGCAGTTGTGTCACGAAATAGTGCCCTGTAATTGAATGAGGTAGCCTCGGAATAAATTGGTATAAAATTGAGGAGAATTGCCGAACTGAGAGACGTTCTTGAAATTATTACGTGAAGATTTACCACTGGTCTGTAATTATCCAGCGTAGTGATACGTTGTCAAACTGTAAATGCGTTGACGTGGCTTTATAACTAGAGTAAAGTAAAGAGAAAAGTATTAAACTATGTAAAACTGGTATATAAATACGATGAAATGTAAGTACGATCTAATATTTGAATAGTTTTACTTCGAATACAATAACTATGTATATTGTAGACGTACATAGACACCTATCAACTGCAAATTAATGGTATTGTAAAACATCTACCCACGCTTCAGTCCATTTGTAGGAGACAAATAAGAGATGATTCCATTTAAATTATAGCAATGATACGGCCGTAGTATGTACTATGAACTGTGGGTTTATTGTTCAATAATAAACCATTGTAATCGCTCTTGAAAAAAATTCTAACCCCCCCTGAAAATTTCATGGTTTACGTTTCGAAGGGTGTAGAATCCAAATCTGCAATAAAAAGTTTTCCAGCCGTACGCCGTTCGCACGATTTTTCGCAAACGGCTGAAGCAAAAATCTGAAATTTTCAGGAAAAATCCATGTTGGTCCGGCGACGCCCCAATTCTTGAGCCAGCTCTCTCACTTAATTTAAAGTGCCCTTTAAGGGTTGTCAAAGTTTTGTAAAATCCCTAAAAACCTCAAAAAAAGTCAAGGCGGCCTAAATTTGGACTAATTTTGATGAACTTTCCATGAGGAATCGAATGAGCCCCTCTCCAGGTCCGTAGGTCAAACCATTCCCGATGTATGGCCCGATTTATGGTGCCAACATTTGCGTTTTTTGGCTTATTATTGTTTTTGTTTTGATCGCAGTAACCTAGTGATGTAGTAATGTGGATACTGGAGTGAACTCCTAAAAGGCTTTGTAGCCGATACACGGATTGAAGCATTCTGATATGCATGAAACGCTGCTAATTCTTTCACTGGGGTTTATTATTCAATTTTATTCATTTGGCTTGCATTCATGATTTGAATTTCTACAAAGCTTTGGAGTGTGCGTGTTTCACAGGTGATAGAGCGATTATTGAATTTCAGGAGGCACACAAATATGATCAACTGATCAATCCAAATAGGTATTTTGGTTGAGAACCGATTTACGTGATCTATGCATATCTTCTAGAATTCAAAAATCGCTCTATGTACTATAAATTGTAGTACATAGAGCGATTATTGAATTTTAGGAGATATGCATAGACCACGTAAATCGGTAGTACTATAAACTGTGATTTTTACCATGTTCACAACAGTTCTAATCTACTAGAGACCATGTTGACAATACTATTCCTTGCCCTTAGGGAGTGCAGACGGTTGTTTGTAAAGCCGCTTCTTCGATTTATGGCAGTGCTCTCTACAGTCATTCTCACTTCGAAAATGTTCGAGATCTCGATTTTTAAATATTTCATCGCTTCAAATTTTTTCTTTAGGGTTGATCCAAAACCAAAATTAGTTCGTACACTAGCTTGCCTTTGATAAATGCCTTGTACCGAGCAAAAATCTATAAAACTATAATCTAATATTTTCAAGCAGTTTTCAGGAATGATAACGATTTAAAGGTTCAAATGAGGTACCATGTAGAGCCGCACAAATATTGAAGTTCATCCACCCATTTCTCATAATGAAATCGTATAAATGTGCCCAAAGCTGGAAGGAAGACGTGGATGTGTTGGAACGATTTTTCATGAAAGGTGGAAGATCAATCATCTAAATAATTTCATTGTCATCTGACCTTACAGGAGTGTTTGTATGTGTTCTTAGGTAGCTGAGGTTTTGTATGATTACACAATTATTGTGTAGGAAAGGCATTGAGATGGTTTGATTGTATTCAATACCTATATCATCTTGGTAGCAAAGGGGAAAGCTGAACCTAGAACTTCCTTGAACAGGGCTTGAGTCTTCGAAATATTCTGGCCAACTCGGCCTCCTGAATTTGAATGATGTAGAGGACGGTACATTTCCAGATTTCTGTTCCACCACCGAAGTCTCAGCTTGTTCCAGAACTTCCAAATAACAAAACCTTGATTCTTGTGGTTCCAGCCTCGAGAACACGATTGGCCTATTCGCTCAATCACACCCCAGCAGCTCAATCGATTCTGTCTTTATCCTGTCAATACAATTAAAGACGTCAGGTAAACAACTTGACATTTCCCGATGTTCCTCAAGCTTTATGATTTAGAAGCCAGAGCCGCTTAAAAAAGGTATATGGATAGTTGAAAAGTCGAGCCACAATGGACATAAATCAGCACAGAACTTAGATTTTTATGTTTTAATTGAATAATTTAGAGGACGATGCATTTCTTGTTACCAGGTATTCTCGCACCTATGTCTTAGCTGATTAAAACCCTCCAATAACAAGGCCGTGAGCTTCCTGGAACATGACTGACCAACTCGGTTTCCCCATCAGTCACATCAGATCGAGACTGTCGCCGCGGCGATCGTGACTTCATCTCGCACGTTCTCCCAACGACATCAGACAAACTGCTTGACGTTTCCCGACTTCCCCGTCACGTCATAATGTGCCGCCGGCCTGTGGATAATTACAGAGACGAGACGCCTTTCGCGTGTATTAATAAAAGGCATCGACTGTATTCATCACTCTTGGAAAAGATTAACAATAATGCTTAAAAATGTTACCGAAGCACAATGTTTTGTTGAATGGGGAAAAAGACGTATTAGTGAGCAATTACAGGGATATCCTTCTGCCCGGTTTTTTTATGATCACTTATAAACACAATGATTATTTTCATTATAAGCCCTTATAAACGTTAGCGTTCAATCGAGACTAAAGCGTATTCTACGTTCCTATATTGGCAGTAAAATCTTATTGGACTGAGAATTATAAGCCCTTATAAATAGTTATAAAAATATTCCAAATGAACGTAGTAAGAGGAATATCGGCTGAGAATTTTAATAGGTTTGAGCAGCGCTTGAATGAATCGGACATTCCTCTTCTCCCTTCCAAACACCGAATTCCAAATTTCTGCGGTTTGTTGCGCGAAAGAGATTTGTTAAATTACAATTGGAATCGGGGAAAAAATATTTAAAAAAAGGAAAACAATGAAGATACAATGATTTGTGAACCCCCCCCCCCTTCAAATCATCCTTTCCATAATTAAATTTGAAATATCTGAAATAATATTCAAAACGAGAACAAAGTTCTTACTTGAACAATAAAATATGCAAGGATATTGGCAGTATAAGCTCATGAACAGCACTTACGGATTTTCTATTATCCCCTCCTGTCTGGAAATTCTTAATTACCGAGCTTGATTACACAACTATACTGGAGTCGAACAAAAGTTTTTCAAATAGTCAATACAATCAGATGAAAATAGTGAAGAAATAAGGATTTGTCATTGTTACCCCCTCCAGTCACCCCCTTTCCTAATGAAAATCGACTGTATTAGAATATTTTGTAATACTAAACCAAAATCTTAACACACAATTCACAATACACAAACTCATACTCACACACAGGCATACTGTTTTTTTTTTTCTTGGATTCGGGCTTAGAATAGTCTGAACTGAATTGTATTCAGTTATCTTTTCTCTCACGTTTGAACGCCGTGTGCATTGAACGTGGCAATAATTTAGTCGTCGAATTTGGATGGGTGATCTCACAGGGTATAGAGAGGCCGTCAAAAATTATCCTCCCTTTGGACTACAGCTGATGTTCATGACACCGAGACAGTCGGACGAAAAGCACCAAACTGAAACGGTTGTTTACTTTACTTTTTACTTGACTGGTTCAACAAAGCCAAATAAGTCAAGTTACATAAACTAATCTGAAATGGTTTTCCAGAACGTAATCTTCCACATGTGAAAAATAATGGAACAGTGGAATTGGCACATTCCATGGCTTCATTTATGTAGATAGAAACTAGTTAGTCATCCACGTATATCATGTCGTTGCACCTCTTGGTACCTTATGATGGCACGATCACTAATTAAGAATAGTATAATATTCCAGATGAAATCAAAAGAGGCAGAGATTCGTTTTTGATTCTTAATATACTCCGCACCTGTGACTTAGCCAGAACTCCCCAAAACAGGTCCTATGTGATGTTTCGAAGCTGCCTAAGCCTCGAGATCACGACTGACCAACACGGTTTCCCAGTCAGTCACATCAACTCGATCCACCGCCTCGGCGATCGTGACTTCATCCTGCACGTTCAGCCGAAGACACCAGACAAACTGCTTGACGTACCCGACTTCTCCTTCTCGTAATGATTTGGAAGCGCTAGTTATGACGGGTATCGCGTGATGGATAATAATTACGTACCTGCAGATACG
Organism: Creontiades dilutus; assembly: GCA_031894815.1. Lineage (NCBI taxonomy): Eukaryota > Metazoa > Arthropoda > Insecta > Hemiptera > Miridae > Creontiades > Creontiades dilutus. Next base: position 1,368,406 of record JAVIWC010000334.1, read on the forward strand.
AGACGCCAATCAAGTATATTAACACAGCGCACCGAATGGTTTGTATAGATCACCCTTGAAGAAAAAATGGAACAACGCATTTCTTAATGATCAGCTTCAATGTCAGCCCACATATTTTCATAAAATAATCCCTAAGAAACAGCGTAAATGGACGCATGAAATACAAGAGGAAGGAGTGGTCCATTTTTGGGCTGAACTCAGTAAATAACAAAATTTGACAAATAGTAACGAGTAATGACAGCTGACAGCTGATTCCTGACTGCCTTCCGAAACACACTAGTGACCAATTTTGTTTTCTTACATGTCACAGCAGTTCGAAACTGTTGCTGCGGTTATTGGGGCTTCATGCCGCGTATCCATTCAAAGACATCCGGCAAACTGCTTGACGTTCCAGCCATCAGCCTTCACCATTTGCCCGATGCGGCTACATAACGTTGCCCCCTGGTGGATACTAATCCCATGGAGCAAGACACATTGTACTTGCCAACTTCAGTACTCTTGTTGAATTCATACTGCCGTATTGTTGTGTTTATGCAGAATGCATCTCGTATTCAACTGATTATCTGTTAGGAAGTTCATTTTATTTTCATAAACTGATCATTTAATCCTACTCGGAATAAGGCGGCACGGAAAGGGGGAAGTTGGGTCCGATTTTCGAACTGAATGTGCAGCCTTCTATCATGGTTGATTCCTGACCTACTGAAGAACCGTTAGACACAGACAATCACAAATTGATCCAGAGATAATCCAGGTGTCTCATTTCTGTTTTTTAGATGTAACTCAGGACTTATAAACATATGGCCTCCTTTGATGGAAGATTATCTTAACATTAAGATTCGTAGGCTGGGGCATCATTTTTCTGGACATGCCGTTTCGCCAACATACTATGATGTTTTTCACAGTAAGGCTTGTTATGAGAAATTCCTTGAGGCTAGTCGCCATCGATTTCCGGTGCTCAGAATTAGGCAATTAGAATCATTCCGATTGTAATTGATAGGTAATTATTGTCAAAGAGGTTCATTACCGGCCTGATTGTAAATAGGCTGATTGATGTCGCATGATAGATAGTTAATTATTATTTTCTTGAACTCCTAATAATCTGGGTCAAGACATGAATTAGATTATTGTTTTGTACTAATTCGAAAAAGGCCGCAGCTCTCACCGAACTGTTTCTTGGTAGGAAAACTTACTCAGATGAATGGCAGCATGGCCCTTATGACTTGGTTGATCCCAGGGGATTTGGAATGGAAGATAGGTTTGACATACTCGGTCTCTCCATCAATGACAACACCGCGTCCTACTGTGCCATCGGCAACATCAAACAAACGAATGCCAGCACGGAATCAGAAGAAGTTGGAGAAGTTCCATTCCTGAATTGATTGCACAGCCAACCTTTATAAACCGGTTGAATCCAGAGCTCTTAAGGATTAGAAGTATTCCTAATTTACCTCTAGCCAAGATAGGTGTGACTGGCACTGTTTCTCAATCGGTCACTTCAGCCGCCTCGCCGCCGCCACGATCATCGACAAAACTCCGTGACGTTTCCTGACTTCCCCGCCACGTGACCATTTCGGAAGCCACAGCCGCCAGAACGGGAGCTATGGCGCTCTTATGACGGATGTCGCGTGATAGATAATTATAGAGAAGAAACGCCATTCGCGTGTGTCAACACAAAACACAACCTATCGATTGTTTTGCATTGATCGCTATTGAAGTACGAGACAGAAGGACGCATTTCATACTGATCCTGTTTCCTCTAGCTCGCTTAATTTATTTAAACAAACCCATACGTTCATCAGCTTCACGATGAACCTGATATTAACTTCCTGCCACAATATTAGACAAAACAAAAATACTTTTAATTCAATAAATTAAGCTGCTGCCCCTCCTATTCCAGGGCCTGGAATACAGTGCATTGTATCTGCAGATAGAAGTATTGATTTTTGAGGAATCACACTCATAGAAGACCATCTACAGCCAAACCTGCTCATTAATTGAAGGTGGCAAGATTGTAAGGAAACTTGAAAATCATGCTTACGCAAAGATTAATGGACACTTCATGAATGCTCTAAAACATAGAAAGGAAGTTAAACAATGCTTCCTCTAAATACAGCGCGGAAAGTATATTGTGATGGAAACGCTGCAAATTCTTTCACTGGGGTTTATTATTCAATTGGCTTGCGTTCATGATTTGAATTTCTACTAAGCTTTGGAGTGTGCCTGTTTCACAAGTGATAGAGTGATTGATGAATTTCAGGAGATATGCATAGAGCACGTAAATCTGTTCTCAAACAAAACATCTATTTGGATTGATCAGTTGATCATATTTGTGTGCCTCCTGAAATTCAATAATCGCTCTATCACTTGTGAAACACGCATACTCCAAAGCTTAGTAGAAATTCAAATCATGAATCATTGAATAATAAACCCCAGTGAACGAATTTGCAGCGTTTTTTATGTTTATCAGAATGCTTCAACCTGTGTATCGGCTACAAAGCCTTTTAGGAGTTCACTCCAGTGTCCACATTACTACATCACTACGTCACTAGGTTAGTGATATCAAAACAAAAACAATTATAAATCAAAACCCCAGTAAAGAATTTGCAGCGTTTCATGCATATCAAAATGCTTCAACCCGTGTATCGGCCTCTTAGAAGTTCACTCCAGTATCCACATTACTACATAACTACTTCACTAGGTTACTGATATCAAAACAAAATAAATAATAAACCAAAATAACGCAAATGTTGGCTACATAGAACGAGAATGGTTTGATCTACGGACCTGGGGAGGGGCTCATTCGATTCCTCGTGGGGTGTTCTTTAAAAAGAAGTACAAATTTAGGCCGCCTTGACTTTTTTTGAGGTTTTTAGGGATTCTACAAAACTTTGACAACTCTTAAAGGGCACTTTAAATTAAGTGAGAGTGCTCAAGAATTGGGGCGTCGCCGGACCAACATGGATTTTTCCCGAAAATTTCAGCTTTTTTGCTCCAGCCGTTTGGGAGAAATCGTGCGTACGGCGTGCGGACGGAAAATTTTTTATTACAGATTCGGATTCAACACCCTTTGAATCGTAAACCATGAAATTTTCAGGGGGTTAGAATTTTTTTTCAATAGCGATTACAATGGTTTATTATTGAAAAATAAACCAAAAATTAGCTCATATGGTCATAAAACAGGACCGAAACTTTTTAAATATTGTTTTAATGCCTGGGAGCATACAACTATCCCATTTGACATGTGTCAAAAGCTAAAGTCAATATTTTTTATTCAGTACGTGTCAAATAATCATAATTTTTTATTATTCACGAAGTGCCGAAGCTCTATCTTCCTTTAAACCTCCTTTTCCGTCTGTTCCACCTCTAACCAGATCCGACCGTTTTCGGAGTCTTTAAGACCAACAAACCCTTTTACCGCGTGATCTATGGACGTTCTCAGGTCTTTTTTGAACTGTAAAAACCTTGTTTACCACCAGCCATGTGTGAGCTGGGAAACACATTCACGTGTTATTGGTGGTATTTTTAAATCTGTTAACGGCCCTTTTGGAAGATCCTCTTCCAAACTATATTACCCACGAAACGAGCTCATCGGATTTCATCATGACTTTTACTGCTTGATCCTTGATCCAGTTGACTGGTTCATTTCAAAACTTTCTAATAATTCAGTTTTGTTTAAAGTAACTGTTAAATTTACAACAACTCTTTTGTTTACCTGTTCAATCATACAGACTTACACTCTTACGCAGAACATACCAACAATGTTTCAAATGACTATTCTGATTCATTAAGTAGCTACAAATTCCAAATTTAAAATAACTTAAAAAATGATTTAAATTTTAAAATATGGATAAACTTTTCTTTCATTATCCCTTGGTTGCTATGGATTTCTTGAACCGTGGACTCCTCTCAACCACCCATTTCTACATCTGTCCAAAATCGATGTTTCAGTGATTTTGCTGGCTTTTCGCTCAATGTTCCCTTAGGATGAGCGAACGGATGAACATAGTGCGGTCCATTTCGATTCGACTCTTTGAAAATCAAGAACGAAAATGAAAACAGTACTGTTACTTCGATACACAGCTCTTTGAAATTACAGTCCTTTGATTTAACCCGTTATGATTGACTGAGATTTATGCCGAAAATCCAGCTCCAACTAAACACCCAATGTAATTTTGACTCAAGTTTCATTTGGTTCAGTAATTTCGGATAAGTTCCATATGGTGGATGGACGAATTTTTTTAAATTTTAATTTTCGGATTCTACACATCTTCAAATATAGGTTCATGAGTACTCAAAATATCCAATTTTCGGACTCGATGTAAAGATGGGTGTTAAAATTTGATTTTTTTCTCGGTAGATAACAAAGGTTCATTATTGAAAACAATAAAGCACGGTAAAACAATAATGTATAATAATAGTATTACAAAGGTTCATAATTGAAAACAATATTCAAGTAATAATGATAATCGTATTTTCAACATTTCTTAAAATTAACCCACACAATGAAGCATATATGAAACATTTTTAAATACAATGTAAATATTATTTTTTAAAGTAAATATTAATATTTGTTAAAAATTTTGCAAGCTCCAACGTCCATACTGACTTTTCTCATTGCAGACAACACGAACTATGATGAAGTCATATGATCTCCTTTGAAATCAAAATGTCTTTATTACTCCAATGAAAATTCCCGTCTACCCATTTTAAAACCATCATTCGCTTCAGATTTGAATGTTTGAAGGAGTCTTTATTGTTCGAACTGAAACTAAGTTTTCCTCAGACATGAGCAACACGATTCTGAATAATTAAAATGTCAAGTTATGACTTATCTTGAAATATTTTCTAAAAGGCGTGGCATGCCAACTAACACCTACCGTTCTGCAACGTAGTCATGACACACAAACAAAAAGAGATGACATAACATATTTCCATTTCCCGTTTCGATTCTCTCTCAGGCTTGATGTTTCATTTTGTTTTCGACTAGCCCTTTCTCGTGTTCAGAAACAGAAAAAACAGCGTTGAATACCATTGTTTTTTCCGACGTTTTGGCTTTGAAACTAGGTCCCCCACCTTCTTTTGTCCGCGGTACTCGTCGCTGTTGGTTCTCGCGTTATGTTAAATGTAGTTGGGGGTCGGACCTTGATTTATCAGCGGTCTTCACTGCCGAGCCGTGACGGCTCTATGCGCCGCCCAGATAAGACCGGATCTTTTTCAATAGGAGCTTAGATGAATAGTTTTGCCTGTTGATTCGTCATGGGTGCTAATGAAGTTTCTTTCTCTGGCAGTAGAACTCCATAGAAATCCGTTTCAGGACTCGCTGGGACCGAATCCATGAAGAAAACGCTGCAAATTCTTTCACTGGGGTTTATTATTCAATTGGCTTGCGTTCATGATTTGAATTTCTACTAAGCTTTGGAGTGTGCGTGTTTCACAGGATAGAGCGATTATTGAATTTCAGGAGACACACAAATATGATCAACTGATCAATCCAAATAGGTATTTTGGATTTTGGTTGAGAACAGATTTACGTGCTCCATGCATATCTCCTGAAATTCAATAATCGCTCTATCCTGTGAAACACGCACACTCCAAAGCTTAGTAGAAATTCAAATCATGAACGCAAGCCAATTGAATAATAAACCCCAGGTGAAAAATTTGCAGGCACACAAATATGATTGATCAAAAATGCAGTAATAATATTGAATAATAAACCCCAGTAATAATATTGAATAATATTTACCTATATATTATCAGCGTTTCATGCATATCAGAATGCTTCAACCCCTGTATCGGCTATAAACTACAAGTATCCACATCAGCTATCACTCCAGTATCCGCATTCACTACAACTCGACGCTATCGGCCGGACATCACTAGGTTACAAACAAACAATAATAAACCAAAAAACGCAAATGTTGGCACCATAAATCGGGCCATACATCGGGAATGGTTTGACCTACGGACGTGGGGAGGGTCGAATTCGATTCCTCATGGTATGTTCTTAGAAAAAAGTCTACATTTAGGCCGCCTTGACTTGTTTTGAGGTTTCCAGGGATTTTACAAAACTTTTACAGCCCTTAAAGGGCACTTTAAATTGAGTGAGAGAGCTGGCTCAAGAATTGGGGCGTCGTCGGACCAAGATGGATTTTTCCTGAAAATTTCAGATCTTTTGCTCCAGCCGTTTGGGAGAAATCGTGCGTACGGCGGACGGATGGAAAAATTTGTATTGCAGATTCGGATTCTACACCCTTTGAAACGTAAACCATGAAATTTTCAGGTGGTGTTAGATTTTTTTTCCCCAGAGCGATTACAATGGTTTATTATTGAATAATAAACCAAAAACTACCAACTACTGGGTTTTATAAATTTTGAAGTATTCTTGTTGCTGAAGGGGAGTGATTGCTGGTGCATTTATCTCTTCGAATCTTCCTTATACCTCAACCCAAGTCGTGGCTGAGCGTTCAGGTCGTGGAACCCGTGCACCCTCTGGGCTTAGAGGAGCATTTCTTCTAGACGTTTCTCTGCCTAATCTTTGTTCTTCTTCGTTCAACCCTAATGAAATCATTAGACGAGGCGGGAAATCCATTCGTAATCCACTGAATTCGAAATGAATTGAATGGAACGACTCAGTTTTAAATTTCTTTCGCTCCATTGTATGACGGAATCGTGAATTTTAATTGACATAGTAATGATTAAATGTATCCCACGAGTAAAATGAGCAAACTGTGCTGATAAGTAGCTCTTCTTAGAGTTGCAGTACAATTATAAAAGATCCACAGCCTTTTCAGCAATATCGTTGGATATTCCTGGCCACCATAACGTTTCTCTTGCTGATTGTCGACATTTGGTGGTGATTTGGTATTTGCTTACTAAGGATATCTGGTTGTAGTCTGCAGGATGTTACAATTCGATTTATCATCTTGAGCAGTCCATCGTTCTAAGACCACGAATTCCTAAATTTATAGAATGGCAAAAGTTTATTATCAAACTCAGCAGTGGATTTACATCCATGTTATAGTGACAGTCTGTAGTTGCAGCTTGTTGAATTCGTTGATGCAACCCATCAGTGCCAGGAAGAGTTGATTTCACTGAAATATGGTCGTCCTCCAGTGACTTTGATGTGTCCACATTCACTGCGTCCACATTTGAACCATCCACACCACAACATGTGTCTGGGACGAAAAATACTTTCCTGAAATTCTGCTGACAGCGCAATCAAAGCTCAACATGCTTAGACGAAAGACCTGGGTGCAAGCTGGCATACCCTCTAGCGCTGTACATCCAAGTTGAGCTATCTGCGGTTTGTGATCAGTTATGATGGCAAACCAACCACATAAATATTATGGAAAAAGTTAGCAAGACCATGTTAGCGCGAGGCCCTCCTTTTCAATTTGTGCATAGACCTACTCAATGTTGGTCAGTGAGACATAAATCATTGGGTTGAATGTGCCAGCAAATCTTTTTTTGAACTTAATGTCGTAGTTTATCAACACAGGAGCAGCCGTGAGGGGCTTCTTCCTTTTCCCAATTGCGTTTTGTTGTACAAAATCCCATCGGAATAATTTTGTCGAGCTTATCGCTTAGTTCGATGTATTCATCATTAGAGCAACGTTGAATCTATTTTGTCTTATTTAGAACTGGGTAGGCGCTAGACGAATATCTAATACGAAGAGATGTATAGAATATTACAGAAGGTAAACTGGAATTATGGGTGGGAAAATGGGAACGACTAGGAGACTTCCCCTACGATTTGATGGTCACAGTAGGTTTTGTGACTCCACCGAGGCGCGTCGCGTCGTATTAATAGAATCGAGAACTCATTTCGTCCAAACACGCGAAGCAAAGTTTCATGGGGCAGACTCCTATCTAGGCGATTACTTCCAAGGGGTTTCCCTCATGAATGACGAAGTACAGACCGAAGATTCAGACAGAAATAATGGAATTTATGAACTCAATAAACACTCACAAAACACAGTACATGCTGATGTATTTATTTTTCAACTTCTTTATTAAGGCACAAGGACATAGACCTTACGTGCTTCAATTGGAAAACATTTAAAACGTGAATTACACTTAAGACCAATAGGTACTTTTGCAATTCCTATGGAATAAGCTGAAACACTTTCAAAAATACTTAATGAAAAAAAAGTTGAGCAGAGGAAGATAACATATGAACCAGAATATAAAAGAAGAAAGAAACAGGGAAGAAGAATGAAAATAGGTGGAACGTAAAGAGCGAAGAGGTAAAAGTTACTTTGTTACGAGGTAACGGGCAAACTTGAATGAGTCTGTTGTTCTGACTATCTGGAAAGCGGAGCGTTGTACTTTTATTCAAGAACTCTCAACGAAAGAGGATATAATACAAAAGGGTTGGGATACAAAATTATGGCCTCACAAAGATGGTAAAAATTGTTCATTTTCAAGGTTTTCTGTGAAATTTAGAAACCGAGGCCCTTCCAGAAATCGGGAGAGTCCTCAACCCCTCATAAAGACTTGGCACTTCAAAATCATCCAGTAACCTTAACATTCTCCGATTAAAATCTACCTAAGCTCATTCGAGGGTTGAATTCTTTCATTGGTTCGCATCGAACATGTTTCAGTTCTTAAACTGTCCCATTGACTTTCAGCATTACTATCAAGTTTTATGATCATTTACATTATAAATTCGCAAAAGCTGGGTTTTAGTCAGTTGCGGCGATTTGGAAGAGCAAAAGTCTTGATGAGAGGGGAAGTGGACCGATTTTAAATTCTTGTTGACTCCCTCATTGTTTGTAACATTATTAATTTGTTCGTAACTAATACCTTTGGAAATACTTATAATATTTGATAAAATCTTCTTATTTTTGTATGCCCTACAACTATGGAGCCAATAAAAAAGTCATTAAGGCTCACGGTTTTGGAATTATTAGAGTAAATCTTGGAAACGTGAGACTGCCATCTTTGCGTAGCCGGTTTTTTTAATTCCAGATGGCAGTCAAAGAATCTACTCTCTTGGTGTGGTCTTAATTTTAAAAATATAACGTCAAACATTCTTTCCCCTTCAGTAAATTTCTTTTTCTCCTTACTATTACATTTCAAAGCCGTTCTGTGTGAAGAATTTATAATTGGAAAGGACTACATCCCACCAATCCCAAATCAACTCTCGAAAGTTTCAACAATCGGATTGTTTAATAATTCTATGTTTGTAGTTACCCGAAGGAGTAAATTATAAAACATGGTGCCCCATCGACATGCCTCATTCAAATTTTATAAGAGCTAAGTTTCTTTCACCATAAATTGCTTGAGAATGGGAATAACTAAAATAGTTTGGGTGTCGCAATTTTCGGAATTTGACCCAGAACATATTCCATGACGAAACCCATCAAAATAATATCCTACTCTCCCAGTATGAGTACTTTTAGTGTTGCAACATCTACCTAAATAATAAATAAAATCATCTCTGATCACTGTGATGGTCGGGGGGTAATCGGTAACGTGTTGATGTAGGTCAAGATAGGTATTTGGATACATATGCAGATCCAAACCAACATTCTTACCTTAATTCGACAACGTGCTATTAGTTAAATAGTTATTTGTAGTTTTAGAATTAAATATGTCTGTGGCCTATCTATTTAACAGTTTTAATTTTTGTTGTTTCAGGTAAGTACTTACTTCATACCCGAAGCAACGTTTTTCTTGACAGACTGCCCAGTAAGTGTAATTTAATAAGTCTCTATTCCACACCAAGACGATTAAAAATTGTTTTAACCCTTATTATTACTGATTGTTTACCATTGATGTTTTTGAGAGGAATCAATTTTATAGGGAAAATTAAAATTGTAGAAAGCAACCTATGATGAACACAACTAATTATTGGACAAACCTTTATTATTTCTGTATTAAACGAACCTTCTACGTCTGTGTCTACTAAACTTAGTTGCATGGTACAGTATCTAAGCTCGTTATCTCCATACATTGTAATTGTATTCAAAATGTATTAAAATGAGCACCATTTATCTTCTCCACTCTAGAACGATTAGAAAAGTCGTTTACCAATTACGGGTATTTCGTAGCCTATTTGTCAAACTCAATTTAGTGGTTTTGAGGTGGCAGGATGACTTTGTCGTAAATATCACTATTGATGGTGGTCGGGAGAATTAATTTTTCGGCTCGTGGATCTAAGCATCTTGAAACGTAACCAACAAATTTTCCAATTAATTTTTTTTTTTTTTTTTTGGTAAATCCCAAAGGTTTAGTACTGAAAAGAATACACAGAACGAACTCTAGTCAGGTATAGTTAAGAAAATCAGGATTTGGTTAAGTTTAGGCATCGAAATTTGACTCTTTGAATTTGCAGTTTTATTGCCACCTCCTAATTTTTTCCGAGTCAGTTGAAAATGGGGAAGGCTCGCCCCTCACCAGTATCGACCATGAAGTCACCGAGCAGAGCTGATTCAAACAACGTAACCAGTAACAGACATTTGAAAAATTACGTGACTCAGAAGCCAACAAGGCGGCAAAAGTGAGGCTTGGGTTTGAGGGCGTGGGAGGAGGGAAAGGGCAAGTTATGGCCTAAAGCCGGTGATAGAGCGCCAACTCGCGAGTCTGTCGAGTGAAAGTTGCGGGAAGTGACCGCAAACAGCCGCGGGCTCTGAACGCTCAGCTTAGGTGGAGTTCATCACGAGGCGGTACTTCAGGGACAGCTCACACCTCAGACAAAGTATTTTAGTTCCCTCTTGGTTTCCACTTTTCGGAAAATATCCCTTTTTGCAGAAACCAGAAGCTTTCTGGCATTGTGAGAAGTGATTGTAACGATGAAATATGCCACCCTACTGTGAATGCCTGTATTCACCAATAGTAGTAGGAAGTGAGGAAATGATCCTTGATGGATTTTACTTTTGATCATGCTCATCATGTTATCATTAGTGGATACTTCAGAGACGGCTCAAACTCCACTCTTGGACAGCCAAGTTCATCACAAGTTGGCACAACAGGGACAACTCACAAATCCCACTAAGTCTCCCAGTCCTCTCTTGGCTTCCATTTTTCGGAGAATATCCCTTCTTGTGGAAACCAGAAGCTTCAAGACATTATAATTTATTGTATTGATGAAAATTATTACCCTACAGTGAATGCCTATATTCACCAATAGAAAGGATCTCTAGGACGTAAGAAAATTATGCTTGATGGATTTTACTTTTGCTCATGCTCATACTGAAGTGACCGCAAATAGCAGCAGTCTCTGATGGGTCAGACGCCTTTTGCAGCTTAAATGAAGCTATCAGGAGTTGCTATTTCAGAGACGGCTCAGATGCCACTCGTGGAAAGCCAAAGTTGCATCACGATTGGTGCAGCAGGGACAACTCACAAACCCCAATGAGTCTCTCAGTCCTGTCTTGGTTTCCACTGCTCGGCAAATCTCTCTTTCTTGTGAAAACAGGAAGCTTTGTAACAATCTAAGTGATTGTAAAGATGAAATGCCATTTTACCCTACAGTGAATATGGTATGGTGAATAGTCACCAGCAGACCGGATCACTGGGACGTAAGGGAATTATGCTTGATGGATTTTACTTTTGAGCATACTCAGACTGAACCTGACATGACCGATCTAACAAGACCGCAAATAGCAGCAGTCTCCGAAGGCTTAGACGCCTATTGCAGCTTAAGCTAAGTTCATCAGGAGTTGGTGCTTCAGAGACAGCTTAGACTGTACTCGTGGAAAGCCTTGTTCATCACGGGTTGGTACAGCAGGGGACCCTTCCCACAAAGTCTCCAAATCCAGAAGTACAAATCCATCACTTTGAAATGTTGAAGTTTCGAATTGTCTGTCGACTTTCCCCGTCTCTCGCGCAAAATGTGAGGTCTTTAGATTTCATGCATAAATATATTTCTTCTAGTAACATTCGCCAATAAGTCATCGGAACACCGGGACGTGAGAAAATTACAGTTGATTGATTACTGTCGGGTTTATGCACAAACTGATGTATTAGTTAGTTACCTATGAAGCTCATAAGAACCATCTAAAACCAAACCTGTCCCTGAAAATTCCACCGAAATCAAATTAAAAATATTCAAATAAAGCTAGTTACCACGATCCGAAGACAGACGAAAAACGAAAGCTTCTCCCCTAAAACAGCAAACAATGAGGTAGGGTTAAACATTCTGTTTGTTTGCTGGTTACAAACATTCATTATCAGAAATAATAAACAAAATTAACGTTGGAGTATCCCCGATTTAGGGATCAATTACAAAAGCCATGAACTGGCCGGGTCACTTACCAGAATTAAGAGGTAGCATTTTTCAGCCATTGGTGTATTGACGGAATAATGTTGAAATATTTTATTTCAGTGTTTCCAAGAATGATTCTCTTACTTTTGTAGTTTTTCGATCTTGAACTTTGGGGAAAATGCAGTCTTCACATTCCCAAAAATTGTTCATCAATTGTACGTGAGGCCTTCAGAGACGACAGTCGTCAAAAAGGTTCACATTTCTATTCTAGTTTGTGACTACTCTAGCGAATTTATTCATAGACCACCCAGTCCGTCTGAGGCTGAACTAGGACGTCCAGAAATATTCACGATCCTCGAATCAGACAGAGGGATTGATGTCTCATCGCACTCCCACCTGTTTTTTTCGGAGCGAACTGTTTACCGATCCGTGTCAAAATACGCATTAGTCTCGCTAGCTTTGAAGTAACGCACGCTCGAGGAAAGATTTGGAGGCAACAGTACGGCGATCCATTCTGAAAGATGGATTGCTTTCTGAATGAATGAACGGAAACGATATTAATCTGTGCTAATATTAATTCACACTGAAAATCCTAACCGTCTGTTATTTTAACCGAAGTTAAATCCTCAATGTTTCTCCCTAAATCCGATGGAAGTGGTGAATCCCAATTCGAATATCCATTTTTTGGCAATAATAATGAAATTACGTACATTAGTTTTACGAAAATTAGGTAGACAAAGTAATTTTACAATTCGGAACGTTTAAAGTTTAAAATAATCAGATGTAAATAACTTTGCCCGCCGAAGAATAAGTTCGAAAACTCATGCTCTTCAGGGGAGTTCAAAAAACAATGAAAAAAGATTTTAAGAATGAATAAAGTGCCAATTTTTATTGATAAAAACTAAAATAATTACAAATTAAACCAAAAATACTTTGTGTATGTACAACATGATGGAAACAAATATGACAAATAGTTTTACTCGAGTCATATGGGTCGAAAATAAGCTTCTAATTTTTTTGTTAAATGGCAATATATTGCGAAAAAGAAAAACATTGATGGGTTTTTCACAAAAGAATCGTGAAGCATGAACATAGGCGTTTCTTTTGAAAAATGTATTCTTGACAGTTGGTAAGGTTATCCGTGAGGGGCCATAGTTTCGACTGCAAGCCGAAGAGGAAACACGTTCACTCCTAATTCTCGAACAAAAAACATATAAACAAGACTGAAATATTTAAAAAAATTGAAAAATATTTTTTACATTAAATTGAACATTGAAGAAGAGATGTTGGGTACCTCAAATGTTCATTCAAAATGAGGGATACTGGTGTACTCTCACGTGACGTGTTGCAGCAATAAATTGAGATGTTTGTATTGCTATGCACACTGGCTAGAGGGTCTTTTCAAGACTTGAGGGTCATTCGATAAAACGAAAAGTGAATCCGTGACCCTCCATGAAATCCATTAAGACTCGTCTCAAATCCCAATAGTGCTTAAATCTCCTTAAATTCTGGAGATGGTTGGGAAATGGCGATTTCATTTACCACCACATATGAGTTTCAACACTATCGTATCACTAATAGCTACTGTTTACAAGTAAACCTCAACTATGTGTAACAATCACGATTTTTGCGAATTGCATCGATGTCATCAACATTTTCTGGGGTAGAACTGTTGATGGTCTCCAATGAACCATCGCTGGGGAGGTGATCGTTGAACTATTTTACCAGTACCATCCAAGAATGGGGAAAGTTGTCCGAACTGTGATGGAGGAGATGATGTGTTTCACACATTCTTTGTTCTATCAGTGGGAAACAGAAAGAAGATGTCTCCAGGGTGACCTGAAAATGCCATCTCAAGACATGCCACCGGAGAATATAGTTGCCAAAATGCTTGAAAGAGAGGAGCATAGGACCTCTGTAGTTGTCTTTGTCGAAGGCAACCTGCAGAAAAAGATCACCCAGGAAAGGGAGAGACTGAGGAGGCTATCTATGGACCTAGAGGACTAAATACATCCAAAGGACTTGGCCTGAAGTAATGTGTTAAACAGTTCCAGGCCGAGTTCCAACGTGGGAAAGGAAGGTGAGGTTTTATTGGGTTTGAATCCTACATAACCCGAAGAGTGTTCCCTTTTGGGTATCTTACGAGATTCGATTCCCACCTTGGGATCTTGAAGATTTCCTCACCTGCCTACCGTTAAAAAAAATAACCGTTGCCATATAGACAAGCTGACTTCTATAGGTAAACTTAATTTTCTGATTGCCTATTGGGGACATTTTGTTCAAACCTAGAGAATAGTGCGGAAAAAGCGATTTGATCGACCTGTATGAACTGATCAATAGTATCATAATAATATTTCGATTCATACGATTTCTATGGATGCAAACTTGTTGAAAACCACCAATTATCTACAAGACTCACATTTTACGATTCATAGCGACTTTCGATTTCCTTTAATATCAGTTTAGAATGGTCAAAGATGGTAAATAGAGTTGCAGTGTTAATGTTGAAAGGGGAAAAAATTGTCATCTCTCGACAATGAGAACAATGCGCTTTCTACCTTGGTGGAATTTGAAGCAAAATGTGCACAAATAGTATTTTAGATACTGTAGAACATTACATGAAAAACGTTTATCAACTTGGTGGTGTAGCAAGTGCAGGTGACTCAACTGTACAAGAACTTTCAAGGTGGATGAAATTAGATGACGGTTCACGCAATTCTCACGACACTCTCCGAAAGTGTGAACACAAAACTGCCGCGTTCATTGTTCGCTTGAATCCCAAACAAAATATTTTTCCCGGCCTCCTCGCGATCGCGTTGCGCCTCGGCCGAATTTTAGTTGTTTCTCACCATGATAATCTTGGTGAGTCCACAGATTGAGCCGTAATGACCGCTGGAAACGACTACTGTTCAGCCAATTACCTTTCATATGCAATCGCATTCGCAAACGATGATCATAAAACGTAAATTACTCGTTTGATTATCATCGTTGGATCGCAATCTCCTCAGAACTCGTGGAGTAATTAATTCTGTGTGCTTAATTAGAGAATCCATTCGTTACTCAATTGCAGAACAGTGATTTACACGGTTTGTTAGATGACTAATGAATTAATGGGTGAATATAATTTTTTATTAAAATGCATATGTAACAAATAGAAAACGACGCAAAAACATGATACGCTTCAGATTACTTAGCCCGCCAGTGGTACTTCCACAGACACACTTGAGCGACATGCAGCCTGCTCACAGAACCATGACAATCGAGTTCGAGCCATTTCTAAATAGATATCGGTTGTCTCTAGATTAAGTAGACTGATCGAAAAAATTACAGTAAAACGATAGAAAAGATTCAAAATCCACGAAACCGTTTGATTCAACTTGAATCAGCCAAATTGGGTGAGTCGCGTGTAGTTCACTTTATTGCAACATAGACTTTAGTTGAAGAACATATTACAAGTCAAAATTATTTAATGCAATATTGAACAGTAATATTGAAGAAGAATGAGAAATACGTTTATTAATGATAAAGTATATTAAGCAACCTATGCCAGAATTTGAGTTGATACTAGCGGAAAACCCGTGCTTCCTGTGAAATATAGATTTCTTGACTAAGGCTTCTAGAGCTGTCACGATTTTCCACCGCTGAAAACTGCTTGTTTGCAACACTAATAACAAAAGTTCGGGAATCAAACAAATTGGCTGCAAAGGATGGTGCAGTTTATGAAGCAGAAAAATGTTTTGACGGTGCTGACCTAGCCTATGTTGTGCGTCGGAACTCGCTGATCATTTGACGATCGCTCACGTCAAAATTGGCACGGCAGTTAACATGCATGTACGTAGATACTTGAATAAATGCAAAGGGGATATTGGAGGGCATTCAAACATTTTGGAATGCTAGGTCCGGTGCGGTCATTGTTTGCAGGTATACCTATGAACATTCCTAGATAGACCGAAACGAGTATTTATTTCACAAATTCATTTTTCTTCTTGATTGCCCGGAACGTAGGCTGAAACAAGTATTTATTTATATGAACGAGCGAACTCAATTACAAGAAAATAGCAACATGAAATAAGTTTAGAGTCACTGGTGATAACAATAATATAACTGTGGTAAGGATTTGAAACCAGGTGTGAGATTATAACTGCAAATAAGAACCAAATTTTGGTGAAGACAAAATTAAAAACTTCAAAAATCGAATGGGTATGGTGTAGATGAACAAGGCAGTTGGCTAAACGAGGAATGCGGCACAACGGGCGATCAAGAAGGTAATTTGCGGGGGCGAAACTCACGTAGAACGGAGGACGGGGCACAATCTCTCCGAGTAGTGCTGGTGAGACTGTTGCTCCAGCTTGTACAAAAACACCAGATCCGCAGCACATCGCTGGCACTCCAAGAGCAGAAGGTGACACACGCCCATCAGGGCAGCATAATCAACTTCATCCTGAGGGACCAACGCCTAAAAGCAATTTAGCGAAGAAATTTCTGCTGGACCCGTTCCAGAGTATGCTTGTGGACTGCGTACGATGGCAACCATATGGGAAAGGCATATTCCAATAGTGGCAAGACCATTGCCTTATAGAGAGCAGTGATGGCCTTAATGTCATTGAACAAAAGGTGAGCGAAAGGTGGAAAATGTATTTTCCGGGAATACGAACAGACATGAATATTTTGAAATTTTCAGAGCAGAATTTAATTCTTATCACAACAGACAACTAACACATCACACAAAAAACAGCTAAGGAGTTGAATCTCAGCGAAATCAACTGAAGGATCTACCCAGACATGCAGGAGGTGCCGAGTTTGGATAATGTACCATAAACTCCTTCTAAAAAGCATAACCCAGTGATCGATGTAGAAGAGGTAGCTGATAGGGATAACTGAACGAGTAAACCTTTTGTGATTACTTGAACCGTTTTTGACAATCTCGTGTCTTTGCTATAGCACATAAACAACAAATCATCACGAAAGTTGTCCACGAAAATTGTCTCATTTGTGCGTCACGGTCGCCCTAGATACACAAACGCAAGAGCCAATGGATATTGAGTCAATATCCATTAATTAATGTTCGTTTGTTGTGTATATTTAAAAACAATATCTTTTTTGGTTAAAATTTGAGCTTCTATCATCATTATTCTTTGTCTCTGTGTCCAATTTTTGCGAGTGGGTGGGACACTGTGCTTTATTAGCTTACACCCTTCATGAAAATGTCTCAACGTGTCGAGGACTCGTACGCAAGCTTTCAATTTTCAAGTTGAAATGTGTAAATATTGATACGGATGAATTGCGATTCCTGCCATTCTGTTGAATTGTTTCTCCTCGCCGTTACAACGGAGTTTTGCCAATCTCTGAAGCAAAATTTGACGATTTACAATATTCAAATCGCTTTTAAGTTGAAAAGCAAGAAAATACTTCAGCAAGCTGAGCCGCAGCACACAGAGTTAATCCGTTCTTCCCTTAGCACATGTGACTTTAAGAAGTTTATTGATTTTTTTTTCTCTTTAGGATTTCGCCCCGTTCCCGATTGCCACAAAACCCAACACTGAAAAATGATTCATAATTTTGTTTTATGGAGAAAAATACCTCTAAAAAATGGCTTACCTACCCGAATTCGACCATTGAGTTGCATAAGAACCTGTTTGATATTTGTATTTTGATAACACTCTGGGAGGTTTTCAGCATCTATTTGGTCGAATCCACTTTATTGTGTTTTCCATTCGGAAATGTAAGTCCGCCCTTCCGACTGATGCGGGGTGACTCATACACCAGCCCGGCGCCGCACAGATCGATCACCGGGGGAGGGAGTTTTGCGCTGCCTTGCATGACCTCCTTGAAGGTTTGTTGTTGCCGCCCTTATTCCCCGACGAGTCTCCTACTGCCACAGCTTTCGATAGCTCAACTCGATAATCCCGTAATCCATCTTCGAGAGCGTTCGCGAGAAATGGGACCCCTTCGAGCTCCCCCTTCTTCCGATATTCGTCATAACGCAGAACCCACTCAGGCGTTCAGCGATATTGATTCATTCAAGCTTCGAATCGTCAATTCAATCATCGCCCTTAAAAGGCTGTATCCTCTTGGAACAACCGTCCTAAAATCATAAATTCGTTCCTCGCTATAAATCGAGTGGGACGACTCCTGAGTGTGGCAGCTGACCCTATTCGTAACTTTATACGTATACTTGTAGAATTCACGACATAATAGGTGTGGAACACATTCATCTGACGCAGAACACAAATCAAAAGCCCAACGTTCCCAGGATCCAAGACACCTTTTGCACTATCAAGACATCCACTATCGAATGTCTAGCTAAAAGCTGGATGAATCCATTGGTAAACGCGTTAGTGAATCCACTATACAATACTGCATACTTCGCAATAGAATAATTTATCAAATGCATATTAATTATGCAGATTAATGCATAATCACTCGGATTCCAAACAAGACCTCCTGCTCCAGCTGTGTCCCACCAATGATCAAAACAATCGTAGTTCCTAGCTTATCCCGGAATGCTAACTACTTGTCTGAACATAGCTCCTCGATTCAGTAGTAGGCAATTAAATTGAATTCAAAATATCTTCTTTCAATTGTCAATGCATTTAATATACACAACAATTCAACTCATTAGCAGATATCGCTCTTCATAAATGTTTTTAAAAATTTGGGCCAAATTGTGTGTACCTGCATAATGGTATCAAGAAAATAAAGAACAATAAAATGTTTCAAATTATTTCAAGATACGAACGCCAGTTTGAGCAGGACAGGATGCGGGTTGCTGATTTTCTCTCTTGTAAGTATTGCGTATTGATTTCACTGGGTTCTTCCTGAAATTCTGGACATTTGACCATGTTCAAAGGAATAAATGAGCGTTAATTTGGCGCAAGAAAAATTAAAATTGGCGACAAATTGTTCAAAATAAGAAAATTTGAAATTTTCCATGGTTTAGCAAATTTTTACCATGCAAATTCAATTACATCAGCAATGGTTGATCCAATTTTTTACTCCAGTGCAACAACCCAGCTCGAAGGTTCAGTAGATTTCGGTAGCGTTTTTCAACAAATTTAGAAAAATTAAAAGCGTTGATTTTTTATCCCAACTATTCTTGGGGCCATTAAATTTACGTATACTTTGCAAATTCTTTCACTGGGTTTTTATTATTCAATTGGCTTGCGTTCATGATTTGAATTTCTACTAAGCTTTGGAGTGTGCGTGTTTCACAGGTGATAGAGTGATTATTGAATTTCAGGAGGCACACGAACACGACCAACTGAACAACCAAAATAGGTATTTTGGTTGAGAACAGATTTACTTGCTCTATGCATATCTCCAGAAATTCAATAATCGCTCTATCACCTGTGAAAGGTTCTACTATCTCCAAAGCTTAGTAGAAATTCAAATCATGAATGAGATTGAATAATAAACTTGGAAGAATGAGCTTTTTTATGGTTATCAGAATGCTTAATTTTTTGATCGGCTTTTTTATTCACTGTATCGACATTACTACATTTCACTAGGTTACTGATAGCAACACAAAAACAATAACTCAAAATAAGGCGAATGTTGGCACCATAAATCGGGCCATAGATGAATGGTTTATCTACGGACCTGATTCGATTCCCCGTGGAGTGTTCTTCAAAAAGAGTACAAATTTAGGCCGCCTAGACTTTTTTTGAGGTTTTTAGGGATTTTACAAAACTTGACAACCCTTAAACGGGTGAGAGAGCTGGCTCAAAAAGAATTGCGTTCATGGATTTTTTGAAAATCTTTTTTGCTTTTTGGGAGAAATCGGACGGACGGAACAATTTGTATTTCAGATTCGGATTCTACACCCTTTGAAACGTTTATTATTGAATAATAAACCAAAAGGGAAATGACATGGAAAATGGTAACTTTTCGTATTTCGAAAAAACTGCTCCTAAACTGAGCCAAACTGAAGTTCATTTAGTATTTCAAGCCTGGTAAAATGTCAACTATTTATAACGAACCTATGCTTAGGTGAGTGTGTATGGCGTATGACCAGTAAAAGATTCTCAACCCTAAAAGGCGTAGAAATTAAGCTTGTTACGAGGTTTCACAGGATAACAATTTCAGGGGACATGTTCCCACAGACCTCAACGCCTTCAAGTGTGTGAATCGACCTTCGTATCGGGACTGATTTTATTCGTAAAATCCGATTGGGAATTTTGAATGGAAACCTTATTTTTTAGTGTTTACTAAAATTTTATTAGCGTTGTTAGGCAAATTGCATTACTTTGCGTTGACCCAAGTGAATATCTCATAGACTAAGAGCATGCAAAACCAAAAATGTCAGTGACAGAACTCATAGATGATCTGTTTGTTATTAAAATTATTCTTGTAGCCGAGTAGATAACACAAAAATAAGTCTGCCTAAAGTCTGATTTAACATCAGTAAGTACAAATGCATGTAAATTTAAGCAACAATTAAATGATTCTTAAATGGCAGTTTTTTTATATTAGAGAATTGGTTACTTTAATTATTTCGATTTTCGGATGCCTGAAAAACTGTTGTTGGTCACGGAAATGACAATGACAGTCGAAAGGAAGAACAGACGCACCCCAAGCTCGGCAAAATGGCAAAATAGGTTTACTTCTTTTTAATGGGATCCATGATTGTTTGCGAGTTCTGTTTTTTGCTTGGATTATTGAATGCATTGGCCACATCATTGCGCTAATGGATTGATGCAAATGTCAGTAATAATAGAAATACCCATCAATTCCCTATTCACCGAGTTGGAACCATCTATTTACAAAATTTTTCCTGGCTTTCTTGCAATGAGAGGGTGTAATTTTAATTTTTTTTTTTTTGCAAAAAAGAAAAAGAAATTCTATCATCTTAAAAACCAACAGTACCAAGAGCCTTTTGCGATAATGGTTGACATCAGGGCATTCGGATTGCCCAGAGAAAGAATTTCATGTCAACGTCATGCATCTGCCTGATAAATTAAAAATGACACCAAGAATATATACGAAATGTTGACCAATGTTAATATCTGAATGAGCTAGCTCTTTCGAAGTTCAAGAGCTTGGACAAATTAGAAATGTTGCAGCAACTTATGAGAACGGATTTAACCAACCTTTGGGCGTTTCAATCATGAAATGTACTTAGGAGTTCGATCCCACCCATTTTATTAGGTGTCTAACCAATGGGAAGTACGTGCCCCCGTACAAGTGAATTAAACAGCCAGGCGAGTAAGTTACCCTTCCCTGTCATTTTAATTTCTGTAAATAACGACAATTCCTCTCTCTCATGTTAAAAAATCAGCTTCTTCTGAATCTTTTAATATCTCTCTCCACATTACGAAGCTGTGGGGGTGTAGCGGTGGTCAACTCTCGACTACACGTGGGTCTCTTTGTCATTCTTTCTCTTTCGCGCCCCATCTCACCTGGTTGATGCGTCTCGTTTCACACGTGGTTCGCTCCCCAGCCAGCGCCAAGGACGCGGCGATCGCCCGATGGAAGGCGCGAGACTGCTTCCCACAAAAAGAAAGTCCCCAGCGTCTCTACCTCGACCTCCGGCGGCCTTTGGGCCATCCAGCTTCTGCCCAACATTCCTCAACAGTCCTCGTCCCTCGGCTCCCGTAAGCGGTTGTAGCCCAACCAGTCTCACGTTCCTACCGTCGCGTCCTACTACACCTTCTTCCGACCCGCCCTCGTGTTCCACTGTGAAGCCGCTGCATCATCACCGCCTACTTCTACCATCATCCTCTTGATATCTGGTCCGTCCATTAACTCCCAAGTTATCTCATTCCCACGCCCATTCCTCATACAACTCCAATAAACGCTCCCAAGTCCTTCTTGAATAACTAATCAACAACTAGGTAATAGTACACAATTTTGTTGTTGTTATACAATGATGATGAATCATTCTTCACCCTGCCCTAGCCCAAAAGTTTCCAAGATGTGCTTACAGTAGTATCATCAAAACTCATGCCTATGATTCCTCATGAGGATACAACCAGCTAGCCAGAATCAATCTTTCGAACCCCCAGGAGTTGATCAATGCTTTTTCCAGACACGAGTTTTAATTACAAATTATTTTAAAAGTGAAACTGAACAGGGTTCCTACTGAAAATAAAACAACAGTTGGGTTACTGTTCACGCAATAAACACAACTAAATTGCTCAGTTTTAGTGTTTGCACTCACCTGATAGACTGTCAATGGCTGTACATGTTTTGAAAATCGGAAATTTTTGTGGAATGGTTATCTTATCACACAGAATGAAATGAGAGAGTGCCCAAGTGGAAATTAAGAGTTGATGTGTAAGGATCGTACTAATCACCTCAATGCCTGAAGGTTATTCCGATGGAAATACATCCATTCATTCCATTAGAAGGAGCAATGGGCAGCAACTATGAAACGCGAAGCGCGTGAGAAGCTGAGGCTCGTAGTCGAATTTGAGTGATTTGTTGGCTTGTGCAGAGGCCACTTCTGATCCGGGAGCTCGGATTTTGACCATCTAAATTTAAAACTCTCAGAGAAGAGGCTGATAAATGTATTGTATTCGCTCGTTCGACGTTATGAAGTTTGCCTTTTCTATTTTTATAATAAAACAACAGGCGTGGACCGGCGTCCCCATTTCAGTTCGTTAACCGCCAACGTATCGGTTGCCGGCGAACATAAATATTGCATTTACGCAATCTTCGAGGCAACCGACCAACCGGTTTGCTACCCACCAAGTTGCCAAAACAAAACCTACGTAGGCTTGTCAGATTTAGTTCAATTTTAACAAAACCAGTGAAATACCTGTCTCCTTTTTTTGTAACATCTATATTTCATTCAATATATTTGAATTAGTTATAGAAAATTA
The DNA here is from genome assembly GCA_031894815.1 of Creontiades dilutus. Classification (NCBI taxonomy): domain Eukaryota; kingdom Metazoa; phylum Arthropoda; class Insecta; order Hemiptera; family Miridae; genus Creontiades; species Creontiades dilutus. The sequence continues at coordinate 1,391,440 of JAVIWC010000334.1, forward strand.
ACTGCATCTTTATACTTCATCAATGTGGCCAATGAATTAGCTATAGGCTCCGTTTATAATTGAGCTTTATAATAACGTTGTCTCTAAGTTGTGGCGGTTTTTTAAATTTTTTTTTTTTTTTTATTTAACAATCATCAATGTTGGCCGGAAATTCGATCTTCTTTCTCAAAAACGTATGTTCAATCAATAAATGAACGCAACTCTTTATCTGAGCTCGACCCGAAGGGTGTGTTTTCATTAAAATTCTCATTCAAATGTTAATAGTTTATAAAAATCCCATCTTTGATCAAGGTAAGATAATCAACAAGACAACAATAATAATACGAGTAAGTAAACTCATCCAAACAATAATAAAAACTATAAACGATCATAAAACTTATGCCATGGTAATTAATTTCAGATAAATTTAGAATATTTGAAATGAGATTTGATATTGACTTGATTAAATGTTACACACAACAATAAATCACAGAAAAAAAGTATAATGGGTTACCAAATAATTGAAGATACAATTATTTCTACTGTTAATTATTCCACAGCACTCACCTGAGCTATCTGTTGCTGTTGATGAGAGCTGTTAGTTAATGCACAATTTTAGAATACTTACATATTAGTTGTAGTTATTTTAGGAGTAATCTGAAACTTAATAACCTTTCAAATAGATTAACTTTGGTCAATATTCTGCTTCGCCGATGCTAGAATGTAAGGGAGTCGAAGGGTGAATGTTGGACTGGTAAAACTGGTTATTGGACGATGTAAAATCTGTGGACATCTAGATGATGTTTTTCCGGGAATGAGAACTTGATGGCACGACGGGTTGCGATTGAATCCGGCTTGGTTGGCGAAACAAGAATCCCCCAACCTGAAATCCTATACCGAACAAAACGTTCACTAGAACTGAGCGATCTCAAGGTACTAAGGAAACTCACTTCATGGGCTTCCTTCTTCAATCATTTGTCGATTTGTGACGCAGTTGTAGTACAAACTACTTCCCACTTTCAAATCAATCCTACGGATGTTATATTACCTAATGTAGCAAATAAAGTATCATCAGTAGCAAACATTACTATTGTTGATTCCATGATATCCGTTACACAAGAGTTGATGATGATGATGCGCTTGAAGAAGATATCTGTCGGACATCTAAACGTACCCTGTGTTGCAAAGATACAACCAATAAATATATTTTGGTTGTGAAACAAGAAGATGAACGAAAATTCCAAATATTGGCTGAAGAGTGAAGAAAAAAAAATGTTTGTGTGAACTGCTTTGCTTTACCAGAATATTGAGGTTTTTAAGGAAGTGGAGTAGTGTGGGATTGAGTGAGAGAACCAAGCTATATGCAGGTTGTAAATAAGAAAGTAAGTCATCACTGCAGGTGGCTCCAAAGGGAACACGCATATCGAATGTGTATCCTTGCAATGAATTTAAGCTCCACCTACATTGCAGATTTGTAGAAATATCAGAATCTAAAGTTCTCAATCAATAAAAGTCTTAATGGGTGTTCCGCAGTTAGCTGGAATCATCCAATGCGAATAATTAACCAAAATCTATAGATATTGGTCTCGAAAAGATGAACACAATTTTAAATTTTCAAGTTGTTCTCTAATAATTCTTAAACTCAGACATCTTCATTGTTACCAAAGTTATGTACCCTAAAAAATAAGCCCTCCAAGGTTATAAATTATCTTTCGATAGGAGGATATCACAAACGATTCAGAATAGGACAAATTTTTGGTGAGCTCCACCCTTGTTCAGATTTATGGTCATAAAAATTACATATAGAGCCTTACATTGGTCCAACAAAGCTCATTCGTTTAGAATGAACCCTCCCCATTCACTTGGAACGGAAGATGTGGCTTCGGCGAATTCTTGATGTAAAATTACAGAAAACTCAGGATGCATGCTGGAAGTCAATGGGGAGCTCTCTAATCTGAAAGTAGCTCGATTTAAATCGCTTGAAACTGTTTGACGCAGTGACCTCTTGCATGTGACTCCAGACAGAGAGTTCAAATCATTGTATGCCAATAAGTTAGGCAATTAGGTAATTTTGAAAAACAAAAGTGTATGGAGCGAGGAGAGGATTGACCCAAATCATTTTCAATTTTTTGTGACTCCCGGGTTTAAGAGATAATTCACAGTCGAAAAAGCTTTGGTATGTTCAGCTGTACTTCTTTTGTGCCCTTGAAGTTTCTGTAGGACAGAAATTAGAAAATGAGAATATTTTGATCGAATAAGCCTGGACTCCTGAACTGTTTGACGTAAATTGTACGTGTCAGATCATGTACAATGTACCATTGTCAGGAATTAACGATGACGCAGAAATACTAAGTATCTTAAGAACTTTTCAGTTGTCAACTGTGTTTTCAGTTTTATAGGTAACAAATCTTGGCAGTAACAGCTCTCCATCGGCTCCCTCTTCCCGCTCGAACTATTGCCCTCTTGACCGGAACACTACGAAAACTTGAGATGAGGTCACTGCGCCTTTTCTGTAACTCGAACGGTTTTGTGACTTCTCAATCGGTGGAAATAATTGTGACTTGAAACCGTTTAATATTCATGATTTTATGAAGCAATTGATGACAATTTTCTTCATAAGAAATATAATTTAGCTCCCTGTACAAGTACCATACTAGTATGAAGTAGGAGCACTGTAATTTTCAATACCCACCCTCAGCAATGCCACACTAAAGAGCTCATGGATCAAAACAAATATGATTGTAAACTGTAATTGTTACAATATTCCTCAGAAACACGAAATTTGGTATTTAATACATAATACCAAATTAGTATGAAACCTACATGAGAACTTTGAAACACTTCATTAAGGGGCTCAAGGATCATAAAACATATATCTAGTTGGAATCTGCAATGTTCACCAAGTTTTGTAATATTGCATGTGTTGAATTTTATGATCAAATCTTTAAGCGTAGTTTGTGTGTATGTATTTACACGCCTTTCTGTCATAGACAAAAATAGAGCAAACATTCGATCCACTTTAATTCCTTTCAAAAGGAGGTTATTTATGTTTTGTAGCCCGTAAATCCTGTAGTGAAAGCTCTTAGGAGATGAAGAGGGCTTGTAATGTAAACAAGGCCACGGCAGAAGGTAAGCACTTGTGATCCCTCCAGCCTTCAGCTTGGTAGATTCCATTCATCAATGTCTCATTCTTTCCTTTTGGCTGCACGACCCTTGTCTGCACAATCTTTAGAACCTGAGAGTCCAGGTTCAGTTATGATGAAAGGATGCTGTACGTCGTAATTTCCGAAATTAAACTGAAATGAAAACATCTCAGATTTGATGAAATGTCCCAAAACTGCAGTGTTGATTTGCATCAAAACTGAATTTCCCTGAATCTTGACAGAGATATAGGGTGGAATTCATAATCCTTAATTAGTCGGTAGGAAATGCTTAAGTGGAGCTCTATGGCGCGGTGGCTACTCGCGCTACTAATAATCACTGATTAAGAAAATACTCAAGCAAGTGCTTTAAAGATGAAGGAAGGCTTAAAGCTACCTTAAGCATTTTCTTAGTCACATTTGGTTACTTTCTCAAGTAAGGAAAAATCTTCAACTATGCCACGACTATGAATTCTGCCCATACCCTCCTAGCTTCAGACAGCTTGGTGCCTTTAGTTGTGATTCACGGGCAATCAAGTCGAGTGTACTGACAATGTATATATTCTATCCATTAGTTCGAAACCACTTTTCACACCATGATGTTGAATCCGTGAAATTTTTCCAAGATATACATTCTATCACTGGAGCGAGTTCAACATTGTTGGTTGAAAATGGCTTTTCAAGTTTGATGAGTTGAATGATTTCATCGATGATTGCCTAAGCAGGTTGTGGTGACTGATGAATCAATCTCACTGATTGTCTTTCAGAAAATTGAGTTCTGCAATTTGGTACGGAGAGACTGCCAGAGGGGGGGAGCAATATAAAGCGTGTAATAGAATTGGAAGTGGAAAGCCAACCATTGGAGTGAACTCCACATTATTGTAAAGGGCTGCCAATGAGAATGAACTTTATAAAACCTGAAGAAGGAGTAGGTCATTTGATATAGGTCCTATTGGTTTATTATTCAAAAAAAAAAATCGCTCTTGAAAAAAAAATCCAACCCCCCCTGAAAATTTCATGGTTTACGTTTCCAAGGAGGTAGAATCCGAATCTGCAATAAAAAAATTTCCGTCCGTACGCCGTACGCACGATATCTCCGAAACGGCTGGAGCAAAAAATCTGAAATTTTCAGGAAAAATCCATCTTGGTCCGACGACGCCTCAATTCTTGAGCCAGCTCTCTCACTTAATTGAAAGTGCCCTTTAAGGGTTGTCAAAGTTTTGTAGAATCCCCAAAAACCTCGAAAAAAGTGAAGGCGGCCTAAATTTGGACTCTTTTGAAGAACACTCCCAGAGAATCGAATGAGCCCCTCCCCAGGTGCTCAAACCTTCATCTATGGCCCGATTTATGGTGCCAACATTTGCGTTATTTTGGTTTATTATTGCTTTTTTGTTTTGATTACAGTAACCTAGTGATATATTGAAAGTGGATACTGGAGTGAACTCCTAAAAGGGTTTGTAGCCGATACACGGGTTGAAGCATTCTGATAACCATAAAAACGCTGCAAATTCTTTCACTGGGTTTTATTATTCAATTGGCTTGTTCATGATTTGAATTTTTCAAGCTTTGGAGGTGCGTGTTTCACAGGTGTAGAGTGATTACTGAATTCCAGGAGGCACACAAATATGATCAACTGAACAATTCAAATAGGCATTTTGGTTGAGAACAGATTTACGTGCCCTATGCATATCTCCTGAAATTCAATGATGCTCCATCACCTGTGAAACACGCACACTCCAAAGCTTAGTAGAAATTCAAATCATGAACGCAAACCAATTGAATAATAAACCCCAGTGAAAGAATTTGCAGCGTTTTTAGTATAAAATCGAATTAGTGTCAATTGATGTCAATGAAATGATGGTTTTATCTCGGAACTCACAACTTTGTAGTTGTTTTCCAAGAACAATTGTATATCGTGGTTTGTCATGTACTATTTGTTGCGTTCCATATCATTGTGAAAAAACGTTGAAATTTTATTCTGAAATTTTGATTGAATTTCTGGGAATCTTACAATGAATTTGCGTTCAAAATGTTTGGATTCTGCAGAACTAGTCCAGATTGAAAAAGACCCATACCTTAGGGGTAGCTCTTGCTCATCACCTGTTGGATTTGGCTAAGCGAGGAAGCCCCTCTTGGAAAGATTGGTAAGCTGTGACTCAACCAAGCTCCGTAAAAGGAGGCATTTCTATGTTATCTCACTTCACGGGTGGTGATTACACTCGCCTACTCACTGTGACGTACCATAGTGCAATTCTTCTGCCAGAAGTTTCTCAAGTTGATCAGCCATTCATTCGCCAAAACACCATCCTCATCGCTGGAGCCCTTTAATGTGGGCGGCGCACCATTTATAATGCGGCAACAGATGGTAGTTTCAGCGGCATGACGGAGCCGAAAGCAAACCGCTCTGGTGCGATATTTTCTAGATGGATCCGTCCTTGACGTCAACTGGGTCGTTTTATTGGCGGATGAGGCTCCCACATGTTCGGACGAGGTCGCTGTGTATTACATTGAGATGGTACCACGTTACATATTGAGAAAAATAACCGTTTCTAATTTTATTATTGATAAACAATATAAACAAATGTTTTCTCTTACGAGACTATAGCAAGAATTTACCTCATAACAACCAGCTCGACATCCCTGTCATTCAATCTCCTATTTCTGCGATCCTGGACCATTAAACTACTCAGAAATTGAGAAGTTCCTTTTTTGAATAGCCGACCCAATGGCTCGATTTCTAATTTAACTGCTTCCGAGTCAATCCAAATCTAATTTTCAGATGATAGGCTCATTTTTTCTGCAAAATTGAATTTTCCATCAGCGTTTTACGTTGGTTTCAAACCGTTTTGAACAACACTTCCTTCGTGTCTGCATACTTGTGGCGTGTATGACCTCCCTAATGACCTAAAGAAGGCTGTATCGCATTGAAAGGAGTTGTCTCCAGTTACATCTAAGTCTTGGCAGCAACCGTGTCATGGCGCGGAGTGTGGTGTGGGAAATGGTATGGGATCCGCATGAGTTGGGCATCTCCGATAAGTACCACAACTCCTGTCAACTGTTGGTCACTTTCTTGCCTTCCTTACTTCCTACTGCATCTTTCTGTTTCCAAAATCCCTAGAGCTGGCGATGTCTATTTAACACAACAAGCTTCATTTTTACAGTTATTGTGCAACTTTGGACATTTTCTGGTGATGCGCGGGTTCGACTGTAAACAACACTATACATACACGTTTTATTTCTCACAAAAGTTTTTCATTTTATTTTCTTGGCTTTTCTTGGTTTTCCGTGATTTGTATAGCGAATTTTGGTAAGGATTTTCTTTCCTTGATTCATCAGCCAGCTTCATTATTCAGTCCCGAATCATTCTTCAAGATCTCTTCAAGGCCCTTCAGATTTTCCTATGTTATTTGATCTTGGATTTCGTAATGAACCAATGAACCATCCATCAAGTTAAACCCCTATACTGCGCATGCGTGAAAGTTTAATCCATCTAGTCAGATTATCTCCCATTTCGGCCCAATTATATTAATTTATTACTGTAATTGACAATTTATTACTGTGCCACGAATGGCTTTAGAATGATAATTGTGCAATATAGATCTCCCTTTTTGATAATACTCACATTTTTCGTTGCAAACTAATCGTAATTAATGATATCATCACAAGTGAGGAATCCATTCGACCCACCGAACTTCACAGACGCTTTCGTTTACGTAGGCTTTTTAGTTAAATCCTAGTTAGATTCCTGGCTAAATCCAAGTAATATGCACTTAAATGCCTAGTTAAAAGGCTTCGGTAGTGTATTTTATTAGCCGTTATTTGTGTACAGCAGCGATTGACTGGATCACAAAAGGCTATCTCGAGTGCAGCGGAGATAAACCTTATCTGGTGCTCGGAGCCTTGAGGAAAAAAAAACCTCTGTCCCATTCAAACTTTCGTCACTCGTGTTTACTCGTTCGTTTCGGGGATCTTTGTGCTCAATCATTCCAAAGCATATTTGTTTATTATAGTCTTTGTTACCCACGTAGGTTCACGCAAATGGCTTCACTTTCCCTACACCTCCTCGATGGGCTTACGAGAATACAAATCTATTTACTTGAGAGAAAAAAGTAACAGATTTACAGTCACACAAATGCAAACTGTATTCTTCTCTGTGATTCTTTCTGAATCAGTTATTTTCGAATTTGTTTGTATGGTTCTTCTAGTCCTGAAGAAGTTTTACAAATAGAACGAAACGTTGGCACTGAAATTGCAGTTCCCTAATAACCTCTGACTGACTCTAAAAATCTCCAAGAAATTTTCAAAGATTCAAAAATAGCAGTCAAGAACTTGAACACAAACAAAATATTTATTTATATATATGCGTGTGTGTACATTATTTGTTTTTAAATTCATTTATTTTCATTTTTTAACTTCCCCAAAAGCGAGGGAGGAATCAAACTTAAATCTTAATATTGGGAACCATCAATCTGCCTGACCTCAGTTGGTTATGGACAAAAAATAACGTTAGCAGGTTTTGTGTGGTTCCTGACCATCAAAACTATTGATTGTGGCTATTGATTTCTGTAATGACATTCCGAAGATATCATTTAGGGCCGAAGTAGCAAAATCCCTCAACATTTCAAGGCAATTTGATACAAAATAACGAAATTGTTTAGCGGTGGGTTGTGCCAATATTTCAGCCACGAAATATGAACCTTGAGGACCTCTATGTTATGAGTCGGATTCTATAATCAGAGGATCGACCAATGTAGAGCGAAAACTGAATTTTTCGTTTGTTGAGTGAATCTACATTATTTGTTTTGCCAGGTGCATCGAGTCCCATTAAAGGCGGAGGCTTCTGTTCAAGCTAAATGACCAGGGTTCGTCACAGAATTTAACAGCCGCTAGGCTATTAAAAAGTACAATCCAGAAAGATAAAATGAAGATATGATTCGACCATCTTTGTTCCGCTCTATTCAAGGGTGACCTGAGTTCGTTCTGAATTCTGAATACGGTGCTCCCTCGACCGGATTCCCGTACCTCGGAAATGTTTAGTTCATTGAGCTTACACCAGCTGCTGTTTAGGTTCTGCGGCACGTCCCAAGCATTAGCCCATCGCCGCTGCGGAACTTCAATGCAGTTTACGTTGGCAGAGTTCCCCATCGTAAATTATTTATCTCAACTTGAGATACCTAGCTATTTCCTTCTACGAGTTGGTCGAAACAGAGTTCTGGAAAGATAAGACGTTACTGAGTTCGAGATGTGGTAGGCAGCGCGAGCATATTGGTTTTAAGGAGTTTTCTTAAAAGATGAAGGCTTGCGGTGGCACCAAAATCGTTCAAATGAAAACGGTCTCTTCCGAATCTGTTTTATTATTTTATTACTGCGACTGAATAACATTTTTGTACACTAGAGACATCCCCGTTAATGAAAACGCTGTAGTTGCTACCTTTGCAAATGGACGAGGTTGCTAAGTGGACTAAAACTTGGAGAATGAAACTTAATGAATCTAAGTCAGTGCACATAAATTTTACAAATCGCAAGGTCACTCCTTTGGAAATTCAAATCAATTCTAATACAATTCCATATGCCGAAACAGTAAAATATTTGGGAATAACCCTCGACTCCAAACTCACGTGGAAACACCACATTGAAAAGAAAAAAGAAGAACTAAAAATTAAATTCAGAAGAATGTACTGGTTGATGAGTAGCAAATCCCAACTTTCATTGAATTAATAACGTGCTTATTTACAAGCAAATTCTCAAACCTATTTGGACTTACGGAATTCAGCTCTGGGGTTGTGCCAAGAAGTCAAATATTAAGATGATACAAACTTCCCAGAACAAGATACTAAGAAGTATGGTGAATGCACCATGGTATATGCATAACGACGATATTCACAAAGATTTGAGAATGGAAACCGTTCAAGAAACTACAAAAATTTGCAAAGAAACATGAAAAACGACTTCACAAACATGAGAACCTGGAGATGCTCCACGTTTTGGACAACGGAGGAGAACTTCGGCGTCTCAACCGAAACAAACCGTCGGATCTCGTATCGTAGTGCTGGACCGATATTAGTGCACATAAGAACATTATGTGAGTGTTTAGTATATGATATCAATAGGGTATGACTCGCTGGAGAACTACCCTTCAAAGTGAACTTTTAATTTTATGCAAGAAAATACTGATAAATGAATGTATTTTGTAAATGTTATTCGGTCGCAGTTGAGGCATTTTGAAATCATTCCTAGATTTTAATTCAACGCGTAGTATGAGGCTTGTTAAAAGGATTTCACGTTGCGCACACGCAGCAGCTACTGATGCTACTGTCTCTTTGAAATTGATAAGAGATTATCAAAATGGTTTCCCCCGACCTTTAAGGCGTTCGGACCACCAGAACCTGTTGCTTGGTAGATTTTAAATTTGGTAGAAATTTATCATAGGGGGGCATCTACTTCCCAAGCCACCATTCCCTGACAGGATCACCAACATCGGATAAAAACTGTGGGAATTACAAACAAGAAAAGAAAGTTTAGAATGGTCTAAAACGCAAAATACGAGTGCAAATTTCGATTTTAGGGAAAAAATTGTTCATCTCCCGATAGTGAAAATAAAGCTCCCGCTACATACGTATGGGTAGCCTCGGAACAAAATGTTTAAAAAGTCACAAAAAATTACCAGTAGCGGCTAAAATTCGTTAATTTATATCTATTAAGCAGAATGTCATTCCAAAGAATTTATAAATCATGAACTAAGTCATTTGAAAACCAAAGCTCTGACGTGTGCTAAAAATCGTTTTTCAACTTCATTAAAAGTTGCTGAAAATTCATACAATAAATTTTAGTTATCCAAATCTTTGGATAGAAGACTGTGATTCAGAACACCTTTTTTTTCACCTTAAAACTGATTTTAACTCAACTTAACATAATATAAGATCATTTAGAAAAACTCCATAAGCTGCATGACTTGAGTTTTTTGAGGGTACCTGGATTTCTGGGATTTCGGGAGCGTGGATTTCGGTGTTAACATTAAATTACCGACCGTTGGATGATATTTTCTGGGATTGAATGGGTTTTCTATTTTACTCTGTAGAGTAAAGCATGCAAAGGCTTAGGTTAAGCCTTAAAGTGGCCTTCGAACCAATGAGAAAGAGTCATGTGAATTTAATGAATCGGTAGGTATATCAAGTTAATCTCGTCAACCTCGCGATCAAGACTTTAATTCGCTCGAAATGTTCTAAGGGATGTACCTAAATCAATTTCTTAGTAGGTAATCGACAAACATCCTTTTAGACCAATTACGCAATGCGTTATTGTAATGTAATGTTGTCTTGTAAGTTCTTACAAGAATTTTATACTCTATTGCGTTGTTTGGTTCTTGGTGCTAAGTTGAATGAGATGCCAACAGATTTCAACCAATTGTTCTGTACTGACAAGGTTACTTCTATAAGAAAACATCTGTTCTTAAATTAAACTAAAATAGGTACTTGTACCAAACCAATTTTGAATGTTCCATTTATGAATTTAGAAAAATTATCTTGCATTATTCTTGAAATTGAAAATTAATATCCATAATAAATTGTTACCTATTATACAGTTACATATGTATTGACTACTAATTTTTGAAAATTCGACGTAGTTTTCACTTGTAATTAATTATGTCTTGTTATTTTTTCAGGTAAGTTGCTGTTTTTTTAATACCTTTTTTGGACCGATGTTCATAATATCGACTTTGGTGAGTAGTTATTGACACCTAGATTCTTTCAGAAATAAGTTTTGAGAGTTTGAATCGTTGGAATACGTTGCTGTCATTATGAATAAGACAAAATTTCTATTCATTGAGTGTCATATCACGTAATCACAGAGAGAAAATTGATTTAAACGGAAATCAGGATTAAAGATTAAGTATTGAATCAAATCCCCGGAATTTGCGATCAATCATGGTAATCTGTCTGCCAATTGAACAAACTTTACATTCAATTATTTTACGTAAATCTAAGATTATCTCAGATATCTATGATTACGAATTTATTCTCCATCGTACTCTTCTACCACGGTTTTAATCTCTGAGAAAAGGAGTTTGATGTTGTTCGTACCCTCAGAAAAATACTTCTATGATTAAAAACTTATATGATTAAAAGTTTTTGAGGGATTCCGTTATTAGATATACAACTTCTCACCTTTCCTGGGTGTTGAGAAATTGAAATATGATTACTTCAGACACCGTTATAGGATCGAAGTAAATGCTCGTTCCCCTAGAACCCTAAACGCCACCTAACTTTAACTCTCTCCGCTTTATTCAACTATTAGGGGTCAGAGTGATTTAGCTGTCGCTTCCTGAAGGTGACTCGAATGTCCTGGTCATTTGAAGGTACTCGATACGGGGGGGGGGAATTGCCCCCTGAATCAATTAACGGCAGCTGAGCGGTGGTAAATCGCTTAGCTTGGGATCCGGGATCGTCGATCAGTCTCAGTTATTACGGTTCGTGACCCTTTGCGGTTCACGGCTCCCACACTGTTGCACGCCGATAGTTTGCCCTTGTGAATCCTTCAGATGTGGGTATAGCCGTAGGACGGCGGCTAAGATTTCGATTCTTCAGAACGGATATCGTAGGAGTTCTCTCCATTGTTTTGAGGAACGAGGATCAACACAAACTTGAAGATGATTTGCTACCCTTGAAAATCAATTCTTATCTTTTTGTGCTCATGTCTGGGACTCCTCCAGTTGTGGGTTTGGACTCAAATTAAACAGTAGAATATGAATCTGAGAAATGATTGACTACTTTCGGTCTATACGTCTGAAGTCTGACTGTTGGTGAAGGGCCAGCTTTGTAGGCATTGAACAATTCCTGTTTAGAGTGGGATTTCTTTGTCCAAATAGCACTGCCGATAAACCTGTGATAACCCAGCGTCTTGTTCAATTTATGAAAGGCTCTTGGCGCTGTAAAATATTATTCATAACATCATTTTTGAGTTTTACTCGAAAAACACATGTACCTCTCCAAAAATACTCTGTAACTTGTTGAGAAACTGGTGCGAAGGCTCGCTCTTGATGTATCTATTTGTTAAACATTCATTCGTTATTTTTGTTTATGATTCAAGAATGTGTGGTTCATGTACTCATAAACTAGGTCATGGAGCGTTTCAACGATTCTCTCTAAATATTATGGTCCAGAGGTAAAGTACTATCCGAGAGCGTATAGCAGCATATATCTATCTTTCAACCGATAATAATGTGATTATTCCACAATAAGTTTGAGGCATTAGCTGAAAAGGCATTACGATGAAAAGCCTTTACCTAAAGGGAGAAACAGTAATACCCCGCTTAACGTACATTTCGGTTAACGTAGTCTCCTTGAAAATGTTGTCCGTATAATGAACATTTTTCCTGGAGAACGTACAAAGTTGGGGCGAACATATTTTTCCAAATTTTGAATTTGGCGCGTGGAAGAAAATGGTTCTTGGGCAGATTTCGGCGCGTACCAACACCGCCGCAAACCCACGCCAATATGCATTTGTCTCAGTTCAAGTGAACCCATCGTTTCGAGCCTGTCCCGATTATGACGATTTAACCTCCTCCAACATTGACAGCTGTCACCTCAACCATCACTGTTGCTGCAGCTTCTGCAGTCATGGTTTATCCATTTATTTATTTGTTTGTTACCTTATTTTCTCTTTATTTGTTTATAATTCTTCTAATAATAATGTATTTACACTTTAGTTGTCATTATTTAGCAATACGATTGTACAAACAAACATTGAAATGGGTGGGTGTGGGGACGAGAGAACGGATTAATTGCTTTTTCCATTATTTCTTATGGGATTCTTAGGTCCGCAGTACGGACTTTTCGCTGTACATTCTTCAGGAACGGATTATTTACATTACGCGGACCACTACTGTATATGTTTAATCAATATACCTAACTATGATACTAGAATTGGTGCAGGAAATATAAATTATGACGAGAGAAACGTCTGTACAGAAATAATACGAGTTGGTATAACGGATAACAACCGAAGAAAACAGGACGTTGAGGAGGGAGATGGGCTATTTTTGGTTGTCTGTTTCGACTAATTGGTTTCTCGGCTTAGACCTGGATTTTCTTCCTTACCCCACCAGGAGTGACGTCGACTGGTGGTGCCGGTTCGTTTACAGATGCGCACGTGTTGTGCATTGGAAAGATGGTAGATACCACGTAGGGTAGGCAGAACAACGCGTTATAGTCAGCTTCACCGCTATGTACTTGATTTATTTTGTCAAAACTGCATTTAGTAAGCTTTGCAGGTTGGATTTTCGTCCAACCGCCACATCCTGGCTTAACGGACGTCATCAGCTGTTCTTCTTAGGGAGGATCAGAAAGTAACCTGTTGATTTAGCTCTAGGCAATTCGTTGTTCCTCCCCCTTCGAATGGAGAGCGGTTCGTCTTATGAGAAACGTGAAACTTACTTGAACGTGAAACCCAATTGCCCACCGAGGGGAAGCTCCATTGATGTTTCTCCATTGATGTGATTCCAGGATTTTGTAGTATCTATGTGACAATTTGCGCCATAACCGGGAGACTGCGTCTACCCTGCGAACAATCGTAAAGCCAAACTTTCATCCCTATGCTGCTGAAGAAATGATTGAAGGTACCGCTAACTCAGACATGCGAGCAATACATTCCCTGGCACCAGCATCTAATGCACTAATCTTGGATAATCAGTGCTGCTCACTCTTCTACCGTCATTAATGACCATTTAACGACATGAACCCAGATACTTCGTCGTACATATTGTAGTACAGTAAGGTGGACATAAATGACGTCAGACTATCCAGTTGCATATCCTGGGAATCGTTTACTCCTTGTACTTGATGTTTTGAGATTCCAGAGTGATTCAGCATCTATAGTAAGGCATGCCTACCTAATCACCTAAGAACTAAATCTTGCTAAATACGTAGATGCCAGATTCATTGTCACTTCAAGCGTTTCTGGGTTCAATTGCCCATATGGCCCTACTCGGAATCCAACCGATCTTGAACTGGGTTAGGGCTGATGAAGTTGAGAATCGGTGGCCGATGGAGGTGATCAAGGTTGGAAGAGTAGGTACCGCTAAGCAGGTCCATACAAGGAAACAAGTCTGCGACGTATGGGCGGTCGTTACGACACGTTCTCGTCACAGGTTCTGCCTCCACGATACGGTCAAGTTGAACAGGCAATAAGAATATATAAGAATACGAATTTCAATCAATTATATCGTATAAACCATTTCAGCATAAGCATAACAAATTACCCTCGTATGTTGCTTTCAGTCAAGCCATGTCTGACTTACATTATTATCATATTCTGACATAATATTATTAAACATGACATAGCACTATACATGGCCATAACTACTTTATTACCCCTCATACATATTACGTAATTATATATGCTGTAATCTATTAAACATCACAGCTGATATTCTCAATCAATATTATAATGAACAGTCAAATTTCAATTAGAATCCCATCGTTGTCAAGATTTCCAAAGTTGTTTTGACATTTGTTCTGTTTCTTGTGTATTTCATTCTTCCCCTTTTTCTTTTAGTTTCCTAAACATTTTCTAGGGAGGGGAGGAAGTGGAAGTATAAGTGTATTTTACTGCCTTATGCGTCAGAAGGTAACTATTACAAAATCACCCAATGGACACTGACCATTCCACCTGACATTTATTTAATAGAAAGAGCAAATCTTTCCGAAGTGTGACAGCGACAATCCACGTGAGGAATCGTGGCAATCTCATAAATTTTCTTTTTAGAACCTCATAACTGCCACAACAAAAGGGCCAAAAGCTACTTTTTTTCTACTCTAACGACAGATGCTGATCTATTTCATAAAATTTGCCCAGGCACCTGTTCTTCATTTTGATCTGGTTGCCTGACTAATCTATTTTTACTAAAACAACTGAATTGCTAATTATTCGTTTACCAAGGATAGTGTTACTTGGAACTTAATCACATCTCTGTGACCTCACGTTTACAAGCTGATTCTTGGTACCCCTAAAGCATTTGTCGCTTAAGGACTACAATTTTTAGGGAATTAAAACGGATTGTCTGCATGGAACTGCTTTCTACAAGCAGTCCTTTCTGAAAACACTATTTTGGTCATTGACAAAACCTTGTCTATTCCCAATTTAATATATAAAATCCACACCACCAGAACACAATTTACTACTAAAAGTATTTTTTGGCGCGATGAAATTAACTCCTTGGAATTAAGTGTTCAGTGTCTACTTTTTGGTTTATTATTCAATAATAAACTATTGTAATCGCTCTTAAAAAAAAAATTCTAACCCCCCCTAAAAATTTCATGGTTCACGTTTCAAAGGGTGTAGAAACCGAATCTGCAATAAAAATTTTTCCGTCCGTACGATTTCTCCGAAACGGCTGAAGCAAAATTTCTGAAATTTTCAGGAAAAATCCATGTTGGTCCGTGGCTATAATATCTTGACAGCTCTCTCACTTAATTTAAAGTGCCCTTTAAGGGTTGTCTAAGTTTTTATTCCTATAAACCTCAAAAAAATCATTTTGCGGCCTAAATTTGGAATCGTTTTTGAAGCTTTCCACGAGGAATCGAATGATTAGTCATAGTAAAACCATTCCCGATGTATCGCTCAACACATTTGCGGTAATTTGGTTTATTAATTTTTTCTATTGACAGTAACCTAGTGATGTAGTAATTTGGATACTGGAGTGAACAAAAACTTTTCGTAGGTGCTGATATCGGGTTGTCATTCTGATAAATAAAAAACGCTGCAAATTCTTTCACTGGGGTTTATTATTCAATTGGCTTGCGTTCATGATTTGAATTTCTACTAAGCTTTGGAGTGTGCGTGTTTAGGTGATAGAGCAGGAAATATGCATAGAGCACGTAAATCTGTTCTCAACCAAAATACCTATTTGGATTGATCAGTTGATCATATTTGTGTGCCTCCTGAAATTCAATAATCGCTCTATCACTTGTGAAACACGCACACTCCAAAGCTTAGTAGTCAAATCATGAACGCAAGCCAATTGAATAAAAAAACCCAGTAAAAGAATTTGCAGCTTTTTATATTATTTTATTATTTTTTTTTTCTTGTGGTTATCAGAATGCTTCAACCCGTGTATCGGCTAGAAAGCCTTTTAGGAGTTCACTCCAGTATCCACATTACTACATCACTAGGTTACTGCGATCAAAACAAAAACAATAATAAGCAAAAAAACAAAACATAACAACAAAATTGGGAAAGCTACGGAGGAGGCACTGCCTTGTTCAGGGGCAAGGATATGCAATGACCCGCACGACCCTCAGGTCTTGAAGGAGGGGTTGGTTTGTGCGCCGTGTATCATCAGCCCCAATCTGATTTGGCCGTAGCATTGGGTGTTCCAATGTTAATAATTTGTTTTTTCTGACCGAATTTAGTTTTAGTAAAATGTTTGTTTACTCAAACATATTATCCAGTTGTAGGACAATGGTAAGATATTGGGGTTTAAATCGATTTCAGTTAATTTGAGTTCGAGTGAACAGCGTCTACGGGATTCCTAAGCTGTCCTGCCAAAGTGATGGAAATTTTTTATTGCAGATTCGGATTGTACACCCTTTGAAACGTAAACCATAGAATTTTCAGAGGGTGTTAGAATTTTTTTTCAAGAGCGATTACTACGGTTTGTTGTTGAAAATCAATCTCTTAGAAAATCCTAATCAACCCTTATACGGAACATTTCGTGAGTTTCTGGATATGAACAAAATCATTTCAAATCTAGTAGTTTCAAATTTACGATCGATTAGGTAGTGCTAACTTGTTCTATGAACCTGAAATATAACAACTGTTCAACTAAAATTATGGCATTTGGCCGAAAACGTTGGTTTTATTAAGGGTTGGTGTACTTTCGGGTACCTATAAGTTTATTCAATCTAGAAATGGTTCTTTCTGAAAATTTAATCTTCTAAAACCATTGATTCCTTTTGCATTCAATATGTTTTCCATGGATTTTACCATTTTTCTGGGTGTCTTGAGGTGTTAGGATACATTTAGAATCATTTATGAAGAGTTTTTTTACCAGGAACCCAAGCTATGAGCAGATGGCCCTTTTACCCGAAACCCTAGCTCGCTCTGATTGTCAGAAGTAACGGGGGTGTTGGGAACAGGTGCACCACCCAACAACACCTGTCCACCTCCTGGAATAACAACCCAATCTACTCCGGCACCCTACAAAGTGCACACTCCGTCCTCAAATTCAGTAACGCTAGGTTCACACGTTCAAACCATTCGCACGAATTGTTTTAATTAATAAAACGCTGCAAATTCTTTCACTGGGGTTTATTATTCAATGTTCATGATTTGAATTTCTACTAAGCTTTGGAGTGTGCGTGTTTCACAGGTGGGAGAGCGATTATTGAATTTCAGGAGATATGCATAGAGCACTTAAATCGGTTCTCAACCAAAATACCTATTTGGATTGATCAGTTGATTGTATTTGTGTGCCTCCTGAAATTCAATAAGGTCTATCACCTGTGAAACACGCACACTCCAAAGCTTAGTAGAAATTCAAATCATGAATCACTGGATAATAAACCCCAGTGAAAGAATTTGCAGCGTTTTTTTATTTTTTCAAGAGCGATTACAATGGAAAAATATTCTATCTTAAATTTTTAAATTTCATAAGACGGAGCATGCATATCAGAATGCTTCAACCCGTGTATCGGCTATAAACCCTTTTAGGAGTTCACTCCAGTATCCTCATTTGTTACATCCCTAAGTTACTGGGATGGGGGAGAGGGGGAAGGATGTGATCTAAGATCAAGGAGAACAAATACGCATGCACGAGTTAGAGGCTTGGACATTCTTCTCGAACTCCTGCCAATGCATCTGCTTCAAGCAGGGACCTGATTTAATTCAAGCCAAACCTCCTATCTAGAGGATACTCCGTCCATTATCTTTCATCTACTTGCTCAAAGTGGCAAAGATGGGCAAATCCGGGTTAACGACTCGGATACATCATTTCCTCATACCGTGTATGTACAGATGAATCTGGAAAATAGATGATGTATTTTAATTATCAGGAAAATGCCTACTTAGTAGCATCAAAGTATTTAACTGTTGAAAAGGCAGGTTGATCACACACCTAGGTAACTAGTGGTTATGCAATGAGCTGGTAGTTAAGTACTTCAGTAGATAGATACTAACGACCTCGCCATCGTCATTTCCACCCACTCACATGTTAGGCCTATGTAGGTCAAGCCTCCCTATTCTTGAAAGGCTTTCAAAGGGCGTAATTTACTGGAAAAAAGTAAAATAGGACCTCTTGGTGGGAAGCCAGATGAAATACTCCTTCACAACTCCCAAGAAGCACTCACAACAAGCCGTCATTCTTCGTTGAGAGCCGACGAATTAGTGAAGTGGTGTGCTCCCCGCTGAGGGCAATATTCTTGAATCATTCGATTGACCTAGGTCACGGTCTCTCATCTAGTCCCAGCTGGATAAAACGGGTAATGTGTGAAGCTCCGGCATCTCAAGCCAAAAATAATTATGTATGAAGACATACAGGTATATGTTATAAATACATTATTATTGGGAAAATACAATCCAGCTCTGCAGGTTGTGAATAGGTGTATGGGTTAAAATGAGCTTAATGCACCTTCGTACCATTAATAAACTCATCCATCCTTTGCACAAGCCACCTTTTATATGTGTGCATAACTTAATTTGTCGTTAGCCAAATAAAACGTGTACCACATTAAGTGGACAATATACCTTTCTTATTTCTCATAAACAGATCATTCATCATACACAGTAATATTATAGAATATTTTCACAGTATTGTCTGCCCTGCGACAGTAGTATTGGTACCTATTGAAAATCCGTAGAAGGTCATTCTGGAGTTCTGTCATTTCCAAACAATTTCTGAAATTTCGAAAAATTGGTCAAATAACTTATTGCCACTGACGATGTTAATAACTTGAGGTGGTCTTTATGAGTGTTCTGTCACCAACTAAAGAATGTACTCGTAATATTTCTTTAGATCATACATCATTCACCCTCTTCATTTGAGCATACTTTAACAATTAGATCTGCAATAAGTGTTTCATGACAATAATTTTGTAAGAGTCGTTGGAATGATTTAGACATATGGAAAACAGGCACATCTGGTCACGGTCCCTTCAAGTCCATCTGGTGGGCTTTTAATCTGGTTCGTAAAGATATGTGTTCTGGGTATGTCCAAGGCCGTTGGCTGGTGGAGTTACAGGGAGAAAAAATTGCAAACTAATTTCATAACTTTCTCCAAGACTTCCAGACCGTTGGGAAAGTAAAAAACTGTTTATGATGCTGTTATTTCTCAGTAATTATTGATCATTTGGAGAGCAACTACGTTATCCCGCCTATATTTAAGTCCAGCGCGAGGACGGATTTTTTCTTTTTTTATACCGACCCTGAAATTGCCGTAGGTGCTGGAAAAAAGCGACCAACGCTGAATAGAGAAAGTTACTAAGGTTCGTGCCAAAGTTTTGGCCGTTTAAATATGCGCATAATTAAATTGAGCCGGCGATTCATTATTCGCGGAGCAACGCACGACGACGACGTGGCTACCTTGAGCTTCGAGCGGTACTCGGACCTTTTCTTGGCGCGAGATGTGGGCGCGAGCCATCGGGTCCCGTAATAATGAATCATTCCACAGGTAAATCTTTAAGTCACGTGTCACTTCCTGAAATCTAATGTCTACCGGACGCATTGTATGGGCCACACATAGCATGCTGTAACCCTTCATATTAAGGCCTCAAGCTGACAGCCATTTACCATTTTATAACAGAGAATGATTGATAGGAAACATTCTACAGCAGAATGGGGTTTGCCAATTGCATTCTATAACTGATTCAGTTCTTCCGAACTTCATGAGTAGATCAAATACATCTTGACGTAAAACCTTAGAGTCAAGTGTCACTTCCTGAAAACTATTGCTTGCCGGCCGTATTGTCAGGGCTGCATGCAGCATGTATAGCTCCTAATATTAAGGCTTCGAGCTGCCAGGGGAGGAACCACACTATAACAGCGAATGGACGACAGCTGGGATCATGGTATAGCAGAGAGGGTTAATTTTAAGGCCACGAGCTGATGGGCAGGTACCGTGCAATAACAGCACACGGTAGATGGGTATCGTACTAGAGCTAAAAGGGGTCTGCAAATATCAATCTATTACTATTTCAGTTCTTTACAACTTCATGAATAGATCTAAGACACCCTGGGTCATACAACTTTCGAGTTCTATGTCACTTCCTAAAATCGAATGGGTACCGGACATATTGTAAGGGCTGCACACAGCATACTACAACTCTTCATATTCGGGCCTCGACCTGACTGGCAGGAACCATACTATAAAAGCGAATGGTAGACAGGTGGTATCATGCTATAGCAGTTATAGTTCCGCAAATATCAATCTATAACTATTTCAGTTCTTCTGAACATCATGCATAGAGCAATGACATTTGGAGGCATACTATTTCATCATTATTATTATATCCACGTGCCGTAGTACAAATGAGAGATTTTGACGATGTAGCCATCCGTCAACTAAATGGCATCTTTGCTGGACCTGTACTTCTTGTACACCTTCATAATTTCATTCATTTTCAAGTGTGAGTTGAAGCTCAAAAACATACAGTAATTTTTGACATACATAACAGTGTATAAGAGGAACAATTTAAAGAAAAATTTATTGCACGTAAAATTTGTATTCGGAGGATTCTTTTTCATATCCGAATTCCGAGAGCCTAGGTATAATATCACATTGAGCAATTGAATGCACCATTGACATCTCAACCGTTGCCATTTGGTTACGGTAGAGGGATGCAATGAAGTCATTAAAAGTTGCCAGTGATCGTTTGTCAGCGCGGTTGCTATCCAATTAACTGAGGTATAATAAAATATGCTTTACTGACAGTCTGAAGGTCTGCTAGCCTAAGACAATACAGAACTTGATGCGTTGTCTAGTCAGGTATCGACGTACCTTCTTAATAAGATAGTAAATGCCTTACGTGGGGGTCTACGTGATTTGTTCGGCTAGTTTGCGCTCTTCAAAAACTATAATGCGCGTCCAACGCACCAGTAAAGACTGGAAATAATCTTCCTCCGCCTTTACAGTGATATACGACCTTGGAAACAAAAGGGCACTGCCTCCTCTTGACCGGGAACAGGTTCTTTAAAAGGTAGGTAACAAAAACCGTTCAACATTCCAGTTCTCAAGATGGCTTGAAATGATTGAGAGAAATAAAAAACACTGAAGTTATTACACGATGTATTATTTTTTGTAGAAAGTGTGGAACAACCTTCCGTATTAAAAAATGTTCTTCCATATCCAATACCTTTTCCGTTGGTAGTTCCACAGTTAACTCCATTTCTGATTTACACAAAAGGAGCACATATCGCGTACGCTTGCTCTTACAGATACAATCGGACCATGATGTACAAAAAACGCTTTGGAAAACTGGACAACAACTGTATTTTGGAAAACGACCTATCCACTAAATCCTTTTCATTCACGTTCATTGATGGATGTAGGCAGAATTTTGATCCTAAAACCGGTGGTCAATTTTCTCAACTAAGCTTAATTTGAATTTCTTATCTGGCTATAGTACTGGTTTGCCACAAGTAAAATTTTCTAAAATTGGGAGTAGACATTCTGATTTTGGAGGATTTTTTCTACATTAATTCATAGTGCGGAATCATCCCTCAAAAATAGCGGTGAGAAATTGCTCGATTTTCGTCGCTTTCCGTACTTAGTGCAATGGGCTACAAAAGAATGAGCCTTCACGCAAGTTTTGATTGTACACTAATTTTGATTGTACACGAGTAAATAGCGATATCTCTGCTAAAATATCACCAAAGTCATCCAAGAGAACAATTGATTTACTGATTAGCTACTAATTCTGATTAGTGTAAGGTGGTGGAATGGTTAAGTTGCCCCTTCCATTGACCTGAATGCGGTAGTGCCCGCCACGCTCGGCTTGAAGGCGTCTAATTCATCCCCCAAGTCGATGTATTCAAGAATTGAGAAGGTCCAACTAACCATATCCATCACATATGTAATTAGTTCTTGACGTTTTATAGTGGACGATTCGCAGTCATCAAATAAGTAAATACGTACACTTACACTCATGTAATTAATAATTATTATGCCAATTTTATTCACAACCAATATCCAAACCTGGAGCAATCACCGCAATGATCACTATCGTTCATTTCCTCTACACAGATTATGTAAGTAAATTTATGAGACCAACCCGAGCGAATTCGGTTAAGAATTTAAGGGCTTAAGGTGCGAAAAAACATACATCCATAAAAATCTCAAGCCGCATTGAGTACCTCCCTCGTTTTTGAAGTCGATAAATACTAGAATCTCTCATATAAATATATCATTGTAGTACTTTCTGAGAACAAAACTCACCTGTTTTCTATTCCCAAAGGGGGAGCACTTGCTGTTGAAAATGTTTTGTAAACAATATAGGAAACCCCTCTCTAATGTCCACATAATGCTCCTTCAGGTGTGCTATCTCTTGATGCGAGAATAATGAACCCTCTAACATCTGTCACGTGAACCCTTAACTTCCCGGAGGCTTTAAATGCCAACGAGATAAGTAGGTAGGTAGACGCCGCTTTTCTCCTCCGCCGTCGGAACGATTTGCTCCGAGACGCGGATGTTTCTTCAGCTTTCCAAACGGATCATATCGCGGGAAGGCGTTCGCGGTCATTAGGCTCGACAAGGCTCGGCATTGTTCTCCACTCTCAAAATCTCTTTTTCTTCCAAGACTCCGCAATTACGTATGACACTCCAAGACGAAGTTGTTTGTACGGCTACACGTTCTCTCGTGATTGTATTAATTGTGTACAACCTATTTCGTGAGTACGCCCAAAATACACTTACAGCTCATAGTACTTCAACACATTTCTAGACACACTAAGTCAAATTATATTAAATTTTCTTGCTTAAGAATGGTTTAGGTTAAACGAATCAATCGTTTTGCAGATCTGCCAGCTATCTCTAATTTGTATTACATAATTAAAACTAGTTTTGGAATTATTCAATAATAAACATTGTAATCGCTCTTGAAAAAAAAAATCCTAACCCCCCCTGAAAAATGGTTTACGTTTCAAAGGGTGTAGAATCCGAATCTGCAATAAAAAATTTTCCATCCGTCCGCCGTACGCACGATTTTTCCCAAACGGCTGAGGCAAAAAAGCTGAAATTTTCAAGGAAAAATCCATGTTGTTCCGGCGACGCCAATTCTTGTCAGCTTAATTGTCTTAAGGCTAAAGTTTTGTAAAATCCCTAAAAACCTCAAAAAAGTCGAGGCGGCCTAAACATATTTTTGAAGATACACTCCACGAGGAATTGAATGAGCCCAACCGAGGTTCGTAGGTCAAACGATCACTGGTGCCAAATTCGCGTTATTTTGGTTTATTATGTTTTTCGTGTTGCTATCAGTAACCTCTACCGTAGTGACCTAAAAGGCTTTGTTTGTAGCCGATCACCGGTTGCATTCTTAACCTAAAAATCGTGATTGGGGTTTATTACTAACTGGCTTGCGTTATGATTTGAAATGAGAAGCTTTGGAATTTTTCACAGGTCAGAGGATTAAATTTCAGGAGGCATGAAAATCAATTGACCCTTCAACAAATTTCTATTTTGGTTGAGAACAAATTTTTCTTGAAATTGTCAAATAATCAATATATGACACTGTTATGTATGTCAAAAATTACTGTATTTTTTGAACGCTGATTCACTTGACACTTGTTTGATTAGAAATTATCCTGGTGTATGAAGAAATTTAATCCTAATTGAGCCATGGATATGGCATGGAACAAGGAAATCATATTTTATGGTTGAGTAGGAATATTCAATAATATACTTTACACAGACTATCTATTGTTGCAAATGAAGAAAAAATCCCTTCATCGACATTTTGGGTCGAATCAGGTTCAAGTGGATCTGTAAGACTTTGAGGTAGAATCCGATGCGACACTCGGTTTTGAGGAATAACTTCATCAGCTCAGCGAAAACGTGTGTTGACTGTTAGGTATACTGAGGTTTTCCATTAGTTGGTAAACTTTAAACTAAATTTTCCTCGAAATCAGCTTTGAGTTAATTACGGGGTTTTTCCCCTGGACTCTTCGAATGGAAAAGAACCTCAACCCTTCAGTGTAAGTATAGAAATGTATTACTTAGTTATTCAGGTATCATCAGCAAATAGTTGATTGGTATTCCTCATCTTGTGGATTTTGTCTGACGAGTTCCTCTGCAGTTATTTTTGCTGGGATCCTGAAGTCCATTAAACCAGAAGTCCGGCTATGCATCGACTCATTTCGGTCTTGAATTAACAAAAGGGAGAAGTGTTGAAGAAATCAGACAGGGAACTACCTAAACCTCAGTCACTCCCTGAATGTTTTGGCCATTGCGACGATTCGAACTTGAAATTTGATATAAGACACATTTCTACCGGTCACAGTAATTTGGGGAGTCTGTGATTTATCTTACTATGACAGGGGTACGAAATCCAAAGCAAAACGTGCGATATGGATAAGTAAGGACCATTTTTAGACGATAAGGTCGAAAACACGAAAAAAATCTTGAGAGTGAAATAACAAAAAAACTAAGCCTTTAAAAAAAAAACTTCCACTGGTTCAATTGCATGATTTATTAAGCTTTGGACTGTTCGTGTTTCACAGGTGATTGAGCGATTATTGAATTTCAGGAGATAAGCATGGAGCACGTAAATCTGTTCTCGACCAAAATAGCTATTTGGATTGATCAATTGATCATATTTGTGTGCCTCCTGAAATTCAATAATCGCTCTATCACCTGTGAAACACGTACACTCCAAAGCTTAGCAAGAAATTCAAATCATGAACGCAAGCCAATTGAATAATAAACCCCAGTGAAAGAATTTGCAGCGTTTTTCCCCCTCAGAAACACATTCTTTTTGGGCCATGGCAATGACCCAAGACTAAAGAAACCTGAATAAAGTACAGCGCTAGGACATTCAAAACTTGACAGTTGCTCTTCAGATGTAACTGAAGACGAGAGATTTTTCATGTAATCTTAAATCTCAGGTAGAATATTCAAAAAACCTACTCGAAAATGGGAACCTCGATGCAATTGCCGGTCATGACAATGATAATTCAGGGTTTCTCAACCCTAAAAAGCATATAAATTAAATTACCTTCCGAGGTTTTGCTATTGGTCAGTACAGTGCTCAATAAACGTATGTAGTCAAAGGGGAAAAATTGAATATCAGAAGACTTTAACCAGCACAGCGTTTCTTTTACTTGAATTTACCCGTCGTTTGAGAATCACACCCATACCTGAGTCTATATCCCACCGAACTTGGTTGACGCGTTTATCATCGTAACTAAAGGGTGACGAATTTTTAGCCATAAGGAATGCTCTAAAACCAGAATCGAAAGAACTTTTCTTCAGGAAAGTACAGTTGACTCCGACCCTAAAAGAACCTCAGGGTGTTTATTAACACCCTGAAAATTTATATGTGCATTCGCAGCTTATTACTGAGTGCGTTTAAATGGGTTTACGCGTATAAATGTGAGCAAATCTAACTGGATATTGAATAGACACTAGGTACGTATGAGGAAGTTCGATTCAAACACCATATTCGATGAAGAAAGATAGTGCATGTGGGAGTAGCCCGAGGGAACCTTGATTAAGCGTGGGCCGAGTATTCGGGTTCTACATTTCCATTGTTAAGAAGTAAACCCCTGAGGGGTTATATTCCCGCTGTGTAACTAACTTCGGGGTTATCACTATTAACTTAACTTAGTTTTGAAACTCCCAAATTAGGTGTACCATGACTGCAATTCGTAGAATCTTCTACTAGGTCAGTTTTCTAACCCTTTAGGTAAGTAGGTTATTGAATTCAATATCTACTTGTTAGTGGATATTGTAGAATATTGGAGGATTCGCTATTCGTAACGAAAACCGTAGTATCAACTGTATCAAATAAAGTTTTGTTCTTACTTGGTTGAATTATTGTACATAAGAAAGACTATGGAATTAGTTCATCAGTAATAAATAACTTTTAAGGTACAAAAATGAGTGTTCTTACATTGTTCAGAGGCTGGAGTTCGGAAACAAAATACTGCATGTGAGCACAACCGCCTATTGATACGACAGCGAGTAGTCCCATAGGAGTCCATCTAGGGCCTAACCCGCACAACCTCTGAAAACTTGATCGATAAATGTAGCAATCCAAAATACACGGGTCCGGAACGAAACTAACACGAATCAGCAAAATTTAGGTCGGTACGTGTGAGATTTCCTTCATTTGTGAAGCCGTTTGAAGATGTTTGGACTTAATGTGAATTAAAAAAAAATACACTGCCAAGGAGATGGCACAGCAGCTTCTTCGTTACAATCAAAGTGAAACTATTATAAGATAGAAAATGAAGAAATCTTCAGCACATTAATTATTTCCATGTAAAGGCATGCGCACAGAGTACCGCTAGTTCGATCATGATTAAATTCAAATGAGACCTTTAGGGGCGTTGTGTGTATAACCATTTATCATATGAGCATCAAAATTGTGAAAGTTATACCTGTTTCAAGAACTTCAGTTTAGCGCATGCTCAGAACGTACCGCTGATTATATTGGAATGACATTCCTATGGGACCTCAAGAGATCTTATCTACATAATGGGAACAGGTTGTCCGAGCGAGCTAAAGCATCAGTCTTTTGGCTGTCTACTTTCAGTGGGAGTACTGATTTCCCCTGTTCGAATCCGGCAGGCACCAATGATTAGGGCCAAAATCCTATCAAGTGTGGTATACCTGTCCTGTCGTTAGACAGTTCACCTCTGATCTCAATATCACGTGAATCCAAATCGCTCCCAACCCAGGGGCGTGAGGCAATGGGAAGCCACGCGCGAAACAGACAGAGTTCCGATTCTCTCTAGAGGACAGCTGGCGACGTCCGCGACACCTCTGAGTAGTCGGACGGAAATCCAAAGGAAACTCCTTGTTTACTTTACTTTTTTACTTTACTCTTATCTGCATAATCCTTCCAAATTAGAGGCTAAATTCATTGAAAAATTTGGAAATTACGGCTGTTTCAACATTTTCACGTTAGCGCATGCGCAGTGCGTACCATTGGTTATATTGAAATTAAATTCCTATAGGACCTCAAGAGACCTTATCCGCATGATCCCTCAAAATATGAGCTAAATTCTTTCAAAATTGTGGAGGTTATGGCTGTAACAAGGAAATGCGGACAGACAGACCGAAAGACACGGAACCAAATTTGGTCAGTAGGCTATGAAACACAAAATGCGAGTGGAAATTTTGAATACGGACAACAAACATTTTTTGGTTCCCGAAAGTGAACACAAGGCTTCGCAGACTCGGAAGCAATATTCATGGTTGTACCCTTGTCTGTTTTTTGAATTTGTTAGCTTTAATAACTCAAGTATCACAACGAATTATTTTGTGGTGTGCATGTACAATCGAACTTGATTAAACCGGCAAGAACAGTAAATCAAATCTATTTAACAACAAAAAAAATCAATAATTATCCCACCATAGACGCCTGGAGTTAATTAGAAGGTGGGTAGGTACCGTCTGAATCTTCTACGACCAAACCCGATATAAACTCGAACGAAGCACCGAGCTGTCCCTTTTTTTTACTACCTGGGAGGTTCCTAGGACGAGGTTTTTACTACCAGACCCTCCTCATCCGCTTCTCCAGATTAAACGCCTTTTAGAAGAACAATTTATTGCTTATTGCCGATCCTCATCGGTCAAGACCACCTTGCACAGGAAGAAAATGCACAATGCACACGAACTAGAGACGATGGGGTCTGCCACCCACTATCGATAAACCAACCATAAATATGCTAATCTAACTTTTAAAAAAAATGAAATTATATGAAGCTTTCATTCATTTAATCATGCAATTTCTCATTATCTAAAACGCTGCCAATTCTAAAATATGAATTAATAATATTTCCCATGGTCGCTCGTCTCACTTTGAGGTTGGGAGGTTATTTTACGTTCCGAAATTGCAATTCCTGTTATAGGGGAATTTCTAAAAATCTGAAACCCATTTTAGTCTATTTTGCCTGTATCAGTAAAAACTTCGAAGAATCGCGTTTTTGATCAGTTTTTGGCTGCTTAGCCAATTGGACTGGCTAGAAGTTAGCACCAACTGGAATCCAAGTGCGAAAGGACTAATTTTGTACACCAATACTAAGGTATTTTATGACACGTACGGCGAACTGAAATTGCGGATTTGGTATCGACGTATTTTGATGATTCTTCCGAAATTGAGAAGCTAAAATTTTAGAAGGACAGGTTTCTATAAGTTTCACCACCGTGGGACCGTCAGCGAAGCGTACTTACCTATATTTGCAAACCTGATATCATGCAACATCAGTTGGTCTCAATTCGAAGGCACAAATTTGCCATTTGGCACGATCTATAGTTCAAATTTGGTGAATTTACTAGCCACAAAATTGTCCATAAGGATGACGGAATAGATGTGTAGCAAGGGAGGAAGCAGAAAGTCCACATTGCCTCAGAAAGGATGGTGCACCTTCTGGTAAAGAGGCATCTAACAAATTTCGTAAAAATGTGCTGTGGTAGGCGTTTGCCAGTGATAGGCGAAATAAGTGGTATCGGTTTTTGCAGTTCTATCAAGCAAATGAGGAATTTTGGGCAGCGGTTTCGAAAATAGTGGCTCAACGACTTATGTTAACTGCATGGGAATGCACATCTGGGCAACCAAATCACTCCGATAAATAGAATAACATAAATTAACACACAAATATTACATAACATGAACAAAAATCCATTTATGCTGCGAATTTCCTACAATTATCTTATTACGATCATTGAATTTACACGGTACTTTTTTGTTAAATTGTATTGAGATTTGTAAGCGTATTTTTTGAAATTTTACCAATTTACTTTGATCAAAAGGTGCTGTTCAACGAACTCATCTTTTCTTTTGGAGTGCTTAATTTTTTACCGAAAGAGAGTCTAAAGCAAAATTCCCAAGATGAAGTATGTGTGTGCAATTTTAATCATTTTTGTTGCATTTTTCGTTTCTAGTTTCGTATTGTTAGATTCTTCTGGTAAACCGTGTTCTGTGGTTTGACTTCTTTTGAGCCTTGACAGTTTTTGGAAGATCAGAAATTCAACAAATTAATGCCAGAACAAACTCCTGACGTCATTGATTGAATCTTTTTTCTTTGTCGATTTGGGAAAAGTATTTTATGAAGTGGATGGAAAATATCTTATCCAATACCGAACCATTTCTCCACGATTGAATAAAATACCTACTTAGGCATCCGCAGTGTCTGTCGGTCTGCCTAATTCTATCCGCGGGTTCTACTATCTGGATAAGTAAGCGGTATTCGACTGCATTTCCCTCGACGAGATCCGGGGATATCTCAGATTGGGAATAATGAGGGGGTCTCGAATCCTAATGACGGGTTTCGGAACGTTATGAATTGAGCCGTTTTACCGACGATTCACCTATAAAACGATGGAGCGACTTGCGGGTCACGAACCGGCCGTTAGACCACGGTATTGCATTTAATGATTGATCGATTTTCACACGGTGTTATTTTTTCGATGATCAACTAAACCAAAACATTTAGATTATACGTAACGCTTTCAGGGACTCGATGATTGAATCTTAATACCCACCAACCATTTTGAATGAGAAGGTACTCAAACTATTGTCAATAGAAAACACGAATAATGGTTTTACTCGTTTCAAGTTTTTCAAGTCTCCTTTTTCCGTTTCTAGTTCAACTTATCACATTCTTGGATAGTACCATTACGTAACAGAACACTTGAAAGGTCCATTAAACAGTGACACCGTTCAGGTAAAGACTTTCTAAGAAAGATTTCATTTTTCTTGAGTCAAGGTATCAGTGTGTTAGCACTCCGCTTAATGTTGCTACGGGTAACTACGGGCTGAGCCGCAAGGATTTAGGAAAGTAATGCAACCGTGCTGAGATATTGTTCTTACCCCAAAAAGGATCTTATAGTACTTGTAGCAATACATGTACTTGTAGGCACAGAGCTATGAAGACTACTTTTTTTTACCTAACTGCGTTATTGTAGCAACTAGATAATTTTGTTAGTGGCTTTTCTGCTAATTTCGATTGTTTTGAAACGTTAGATTTCAAAATGTCATTATATGGTATGGAATTACTATGAAATACACTACATAATATCGAAATTGAACGTATAGTTATGGTAAGTGATTGTCCAAGTATAGTGTTGTGACGTGAACGGAATAAGAACACACTGTTTCATTTATCAACGTATACGATCAATAATTTGTACAAATGTCAACCAACTTCTTGCAAATCAAAACCCATGCTCCTTCCTGGGAAATGTCACCATAGTTGCTCCAGGTCTGTGTGTCACTCATTCTATAAAATTATTTCCTTGCAGTCTGTAAGTTTTACAACCTCATCTCATGAGTGTGTTGTTGACATTGGTGAACGTTGCATTATTGGTGAGCATTTTTTGAGAACCCATCTCTGATCATTCTCTGATTCATTCCATAATGTATCATTGGCGTTGGGCTTGGATCACTCTTAGTTTTAAAAGCCCCAATTTTCATACATATTCCGCCATACAATAATTGTTTGTTGGGCTGGAACAGCCAAATATTGGTTGATTTACTTCGGTCTTACAATAACTAGAAAAATTTGAAAAGAAATCGGAGAAGGAACTACCCGAACCTCCCCTTGTGAGATAATCGTGATCAGATGCTTAAGCAATCACCTTGAGGCTGTTCTTCAAAACCCACCAACCAAATTCCGGCCTTTAGATCGGGAGAGATTGATGTTTCAGTCAACAATTTCCAAAGCCGACTCACCATCACGATCATGGTGGGTTAGGTACCTACCAACCTAATATTAGATGAATAAATCATATAGATATGCTTACTGCACTTGCTAACAAATATTTGAAATTGTCTTTTCAGGATGTGGTGGACGATCACAGGGAACTTCGGAAACATCCTTCCGATTGATTGGTCGAAGTCTTATGCGAGGAAACTCCACATGCCGGCCCTGAATCTAAACGAAAACAAGGTTGGTTCATGCGATTGAAGATAATTGAATAAGTGGGTACCTGATATTTGGAAGAAATCGGTAGATATTTTACAAGTGAAAGTTCTAACAGCTTATCGTACCTATTCCCTATGAGTAAAAGATTCTAAAAAAAATCATGTTACATAATTACTGATAAACACAATTTTTTAAGTTTAGTAAAACTGTACGTCAAACGAAGAAGGAAGCCAAACGCTGGTTGTAAGCAGCAAGATATTAATGTTTAACAACGGGTTCTACACCAAATATACTCGTACATCATACCCTCTCATTTTGCCATATTTTAAAACTTTGGACACCGAAAACTTTGGAATTACAGTGGGAGACGCGTCTGACAAAGAATAAAGACGAACGCTGGTTCTAAGAAACAAGATAGTAATGTTTAAAAATGGATTGTACACCAAATATATATCATCCTCTCTCATTTTGCCATATTTTAAAACTTAGGACACTGAAAACTTCTGAATTACAGCGGGAACCGTGTCTGACAAAGAAAGCCGAACGCTGGTTCTAAGCAACTAGATAGTAATGTTTAAAAATGGATTCTACGCCGAATAATATTCAATATTAATAATAATAATATTAATAATGTATATTATACATCATCTGTTTCATTTTCCTGTATTTTAAACCTTTAGACGCCGAAAACTTAGGAAATACAGAGGGAAAACTTGCAAAGCCACTACAACTTTGAATACCTACATTAAACACAATCATAGAATCATATCTTACTTATTAATTAATTCGTTTTTATTTAGGATAAAATTATGGATGAAGGAGAATTGAGCAGCGAGGACGAAGCTGTCGCTAGCGACCTCGACATGCATTCGCTGATCCTTTCGGGCTTTACTCAAGACACTGAGCCTCCAGTGAAGACTGCTGATGAGGTCATAAGAGAAATCGACGATATAATGGAGGTAATGAAAATTTTGTAGCTATTTAGTGTAAATTACATGCACTGCAATAGGCTATCACCGAAAACTAGCGTAGGAAGTAGATTTATTGAAATTCTGCATTACAACTGTTTAATTTTCTTCTGAATCTGTCTGAACTGTATGGGATACTTGTTGAATACTATTGAATAAAGTACCTAGGTGATTTCTCCGTTTCTTCTTCTGTTGTGCAATAATATGTTGTGACTCCTTCCAGGAGACGTCAAGTGAATGCACACCAGATGCCGAACACGCTGAGGACACACTCCAGAGGAAAGCCAAACAAGTGCTGTATTCCCCTTTATATCACGACAGTAAGTTTACGTTCATTTTGATTTTTTTCTGGCTGACTATTCGATGATATTACTTTGCTAAGTGACTAGTTTTGACTCTAAGCCCCTGTAGTAACCGTTCAGTTGTTGTCACAGTTATGCCTCTCTTGTCATTATAGTTAGTTACCCAGTCTCCTTCAACCATGTCATGTTTCCGCAGTATTAAAAGCAGTAAGTGTCATTCATCCGTGTTCAATGGAGTTAGTTCGTTTATATGGTAGTGTTGTTTGGTCACCCCGAGTCACAACAAGTTTGGCGACGAGGATGTGATCAAACTTGAGATCTTGGTAGAGGTGCACAAATAACACTACATCACTGTTTAAACGAACTACCTTTATTGAACACACACTGTACTTACTACTAAGGGAACATGAACTGGTTGATGGAAACTGGGTAACTAACTGTAATGACAAAAAGAGAGACATAACCGTGACAACAACCGAAAGGTAACTACAGTACTACAGCTCCGTCGCCCTCGGCAAGCTAAGTGAAAACGGCGGTGAAATTGCCAACTGACAAAATTAGTTATATCAATATTTAATATTGATGAAAATGGGACACCCAAAAACAAATGTAACATGGCCAACGTACCGAAATAACATGGCCAAACGTAACAAATGTAAAAATCCCGAAAAAGTACCTACCTAAATTGAGAATTTTTGTCTTGAAAATCGCATACACCTAGTTCATTTAATAGTTGTTATCAAATGGCGTAGGTCTGTGTATTATATTTTGAAGAAATTCCCGACTTTTATTAAATTTCCACAGAACTAAAGACGCTGACGGTGTCACAACTGAACGAGCTGTACATGGAGCTGGAGTTGTTGATCAGAGACTATTCGGAAACCCTCATATCGGAGCTCGCTCTCAGGGACGAGTTGGAATTTGAAAAGGAGCTCAAAAACTCCTTCATCTCTCTTCTTCTGGCCGTGCAGAACCGCAGGAGGCAGCATCACGTGGAAAAGAAGAAATCAAAAGGAAGCAAGCCATCGGTCTCAGAATCAAAGGTCAATTTCTATTTTTATTTTTTTAAATTTCACTGATTTTAGAAAGAAATCTTTCTTTACACTTTCTGGTGCTATGCTGTGATGCAGTGAAATTCTCAGAACGGGATCTATGTTTTTATAGAAATTCCTATTAATTTATGTTTTTCCAAAACCATGTGCACATCACAGGCATTATTGCCTCTGTGCATCTAGGTCCCCAGTTCTAGTTGGTTCTTAGCCAATATTCTGGAGCTCATTTCCGTCTTTTACTTCTTGTATTTTTTTGCACATACCATGGCAAACTTTTTAACCTTTAAGTCGTCAATATTTAACTCATCTTAGGGAACTAAGTCAAAGCATATGACATTTTAAGGGTAAAAACGGAGTAAGATAGAACGTTGTCTATATTTCCGCGAAAGTAAAGAGTTACACTGTTAAATCGATTTCGACGGTCACAAACAAAACTGAAAGTACATCACAGAAAGCATATCTTATTTAGGATCGAGTGAGAGGAGATTGAATCCTATTGGCTCAAGGAAGTGAAAGGGGCGGGGAGGACCAACCAATGCCACTCAAGGCTTACAAAGTGAAAGGGGCACAAACAGTATCATTATGGAGAGGCGGAGCCAAACTTATTGCAAGAAAGAATAATGGTGAAATATTTTGAGGAATGACATCATTAAACATTTTCCTGACCTATCACCCTTAACAATTTCGAATTTATTTCTAGCACATCCAACATACCTCCCTTTGGGCAAAAGTGAGGAAATTCTACATATTGCCTGTTTGTCAGATCAAAACTGAAGCTATGATTGGATTCATTCGGATGACTTGCAAAGGCAGAGTCACCTTTGTTGTTCAATCTCCTCTCACTCGATCCTATATAAGATATGCTTACTGTGATGTACTTTCAGTTCATGTTTGTTACTGATGATGATCGAAATCGATTTAACAGTGTAACTCTTTACTTTCGTGGAAATATAGACAACTTTGAAATTTGAAATGGGTTTCCACAACTTCGTCGCGAGTGACTTAGTCCGTACATTTTAAGGGGTTGAACGGGTGGCCTCACAGTATCCTCTTAGGGGTGTTATGTTTGTGCGCAAATGTTCATTAAGCACTTATTCCTCACGATCTTTTACAAAATAAATCAAATTTACTCACAATTGGAAAGCTTTGATGGTTGATCACTATGGGATTGCTACGATTAGATAAGGTATGACCGCTGTGATTAGCCCCTTGGACGTCTTGTTTTGCTTTATTGCTTGCAGAATACGAAGTTCCCCATTGTTGTCCATAGAACCATTCTATGATGTATGCATGGTCCCTAATTTTAAACTTCAAATACATGTATTACATATGTTTGAGATTGATGAATGAAAGGTTAAAGTACCTATTTATTTTTCCATTTCAGTATCTGACCACTGTCATCCCCTACCACATGGACAGTGGTCCATTGGACAATCAAGCCCTTCAAGTCCTCATCAAAAGTAAGTAAACACTGTCCACTACTCTTTAAACGAAATGATCTCTCCAATGTTTCCTGGTGTTTGGTCTGGGCTCTGATTGGTTTAGTATTGTAAAATATTGGAGTAAGCCAGTCGCGAAACCAGTCAAATTCATTTTTAATAGCACTCTAAAGAATTGTTTGAGTTGGAGCTTTGGTTTGACTCAAGATGGCGTCAGTTACAATACTGGCCTACATAATATAATATGTAGATTCCAATAAGATCCATATGGTAGAGAGTTGAGCTAAAAAGATCTTAACATGTTAAACCAGGTGATTCACGTCAAACTCACCCCATTACAGTATGATTGGTACAGGAAATAAAAAGCTATAGAAGTTGCAAATCTGGATATATTCAACTTGAAATGTTTAGTGATTATTATCATTTCGGCATGATATAGGTTAAATCTAACAAACCTATTGTATTATTCGTTTTTGAAATGTTAAAGGGAAAGTAGAGACAATGGGGAATGCTTATCTTGAAAGTCAATAGATAACGCTGTTTTGCATTTTTCACCGTATCGTTTACACTAGATTGAATTGCGTTTGCAAATGGCCAACTCATTTACCTATTAATAGCTACCAACCTAAATACGTATTTCACTGTAATAAAGTGTTGTTATGATTTTTTACAGTCTTGAAAGCGATAAATGAAGATAGCCCTACAGTCCCCACCTTACTCACAGACTACATACTGAAAGGTAAAATTCTATGCATTTCATTGAATTTCAGGAGATATGCATAGAGCACGTAAATCTGTCAACCAAAATACCTATTTGGATTGATCAGTTGATCATATTTGTGTGCCTCCTGAAATTCAATAATCGCTCTATCACTTGTGAAACACGCACACTCCAAAGCTTAGTAGAAATTCAAATCATGAACGCAAGCCAATTGAATAATAAACCCCAGTGAAAGAATTTGCAGCGTTTCATGCATATCAGAATGCTTCAGCCCGTGTATCGGCTACAAAGCCTTTTAGGAGTTCACTCCAGTATCCACATTTGCATCACTACATCACTAGGTTACTGATATCAAAACAAAAACAATAATAAACCAAAATAACGCAAATGTTGGCACCATAAATCGGGCCATACATCGGGAATGGTTTGACCTACGGACCTGGGGAGGGGCTCATTCGATTCCTCGTGGAAAGTTCTTCAAAAAGAGTTCAAATTTAGGCCGCCTTGACTTTTTTGAGGTTTTTAGGGATTTTACAAAACTTTGACAACCCTTAAAGGGCACTTTAAATTAAGTGAGAGAGCTGGCTCAAGAATTGGGGCGTCGTCGGACCAACATGGATTTTTCCTGAAAATGTCAGCTTTTTTGCTTCAGCCGTTTGGGAGAAATCGTGCTTACGGCGGACGGACGGAAAAATTGTTATTGCAGATTCGGATTCTACACCCTTTGAAACGTAAACCATGAAATTTTCAGGGGGAGTTAGAATTTTTTTTTCAAGAGCGATTCAATGGTTTATTATTGCATAATTAACCAAAATTACCTAACTCCGCATGTAGTATTGAAATCAAGCTCTGTGACCCACGAATTATTCTGGACTACAGTTTCATAACCGATTTTAACTAATATTTTTCACCCTTTGCTCTCCATGAACTGGAAACTACCATTGAAATAAAACTGTCCAAAATTCATCAACCAAATATATATTTTACCTTGGTTTCAGTTCTCTGCCCTACGTAAATAAAACTTCTTAATCGTGTTTATTCATGCATGTTAATGCATTCATGAATAATACATAATTATATACGTTTCAGTTGTAACGACTTATTTTAAAACCCAAATGATACACCTTTCTTGATGAGACCATTTTTATTAATCGTATACACCTAATTATTGAAAACCATGACAACGAAACGCGAGCTAACTCAATTTCATATTCACCCAATAACGATGGTTATTCACAATGGTGCACAATTGTTGAGAAAACATTTAATGATTAGCGGGAAGTTAATGAAAAGATGACAACGAAACGCGGATTCCTAAACCGGTCTTACTTAACATATGAGTTATTGAAAAAAGTGATAATTTGGTGGTGAAATGAGTTTTAATTATGTGTCTTAAGGACGTATCGGTGGTTTTTAGTTTTTATCACGGACAGTGAAACTTGTAAACACCCTTAGTTGTCAAATAAGTAAATTAATAGCTAGTGCCATATTATCGAGCTGGAAGAACGTGGAATTGCAATCCATTCATGTAAGCATTCATGAATTCTTGCAATCCTTACATGGTGGTTGTATTTCATTCGATTATTTCCCGGTACTATTAAATACATGTTTCTTTTAGAAAAATATTTCTTGAGTTGATGAATTCGGCAAAAGAGAAAGGTAATTAGCAATCATCTAGCTAGTCTCGCAAGTTGTAGAGCTCTC
Organism: Creontiades dilutus; assembly: GCA_031894815.1. Lineage (NCBI taxonomy): Eukaryota > Metazoa > Arthropoda > Insecta > Hemiptera > Miridae > Creontiades > Creontiades dilutus. The sequence goes on from JAVIWC010000334.1 coordinate 1,428,822, forward strand.
AATACTTGGTAGGTATTGGTTTTTGAAATACGAAACTACTACAGATTCGATCTGAAATGGTTTTATTCAAACGATCCAGCTGAAAATTTTGGTGCTAAACCTTTTTATAATGAAAACGAACGCAGATGCCGTCAGTTTTCTTTACATGATTAAAAAAGAAACAAATTTTTTCCTTTCAAAGCCACCAAAATCAGCTTCCTTTCGTATTTGCGCTATTTGATGCATACAGAGCCGATTCAATTTATTACAAATGTACTACCCAGTTTTAATGAAACAGCTTGTAGTCTGTGATTTTTTAAGCACATTCCTCTTTTATTGTAAATAGTTTGAAATTTTATTTATTATTTAAATTTTATAGACGATTCGGTCATGATCAAAATTTCCCTTTGAGATATTCGTATTAAGATGTGTGAGGGCCAATGTACGCCCTTTAGTTACGCCACTTCTGTAGCTATAAAGCAAACACGTTTTTTAAACATACCTACTCGTATTATCTTGCATCATTCGTTTGAAAATAACTAAAAAAAAAGTGTGTAATTCATGATAATGCCTGTGATCTCAGTTAGTGCAAGTTTAATGAGCAAAAAGTACACCTGTAATCAACTCACAGTTCTGCAAAAGAATAAGAACATTGTTCAAGTTGCATGATACGTTTTGAAGTTCACTGAAAATACTCGTAGCGTAAGGAGCGTAAATATTTCCCAATCCAAATCAATAAGGTTATGGAAACGTGGTGATTGGGTTACCTAGGAAGTGAATATTGAATTCAGAGTAAAATCAATCGAAAGTATAAGGTTGGATGTTTACTATTACTAACGGTATATTATGTAGGCTTGAATTCTAAAAAAAATCTATACATTCTGGAGATCAAGCTAAATATCAAGGAACGGTTTAAAGAACTCCAAAAACATATATTTCTTCTCATACAACATCTTCAAGGCAAGAATCAAAAAATCTATCAATTGGAACGAGTTTACAACTCAAAACACGTCAAAACTTTTCAGTACAGCAGCTAAATACTGCTGAATGATGTTCTATTCCCATTTTTAATCTTTTCGTTCAAGTATACTTGAATCCTCACAGTAACACGCAAAAGGCCGAGTAAATTGTTCAAATTTATCATTCTGCCCATGTTGAAATCATTAATTTTCGCCCCAATTTATAATTATAACACGTACATTTAAACGGACTCTTAAATATCCAGTTTATAAGAATTAAAATCCAATAAGTGCAAGAATCACTTGAAACAGCCCATGTACGCCGAACTGTGAGGGTAAATAACAATTTGACAATACCAGTGCTGCTGAAAACATTGTAATACCAAAAAAACGCGCAAGGCGTTACTACTGTAGAATTCGAAGCGCAAATTTTTGACTGTTACGACCAAAATGAAGGCTAATTGTAAGGCTTGAGTGAATGATGAATGGATGGATGAGAGGAATTTTGAATGGTTACAATGAAGATTCGATATTTTTAATATGTAGACATCCAAGTGGCATGGATAAAATCGCCTTTAGAATAAGCTTTTTTTGTCTGGCAAATACATAATACACAAAACTCTAGGAACGATATGATTACCAAATATTTATCAAAGGAGAAGCTTATTTAGAATGGTTCTTCATGCTTGCACTGGTATTTCTAGTATCCTCAAACTAAAGCACAAACCGCTGTGTATTTGAAGTACGCTTTTTTCACAGTTATACTTTATGATAACTATTGTTTATGGATTTAATGAATTAGCTTGATGACAAATATTGCTACCAATAAGTAGGTACGCATGAAATACATTTTAAAAAATCCCCCGTTTTTCTCCTGAATCTTCAAGAGAGAGGTTTTATCAAAATCGTAACCATTAAGGTAATAAAATTCTAGTCCCATTAATTATTTAACTACGTATTGTAAATATCATATTTGTTTAGATTTACGTGATATTGAATAAACATTAAAATGACAATTTTTGTTTTTGCGATTTTATTTCTTTCCCCCGAATCTTCCTTTAACAGTTCCTTTAGTAGTGGATCAAATGTATACCTACAATTTCAGGTTTGAATCCACTTGCAATTTTATTTGTTAAAAAATTGAACTGACAAAACATTTTTGAACATCATTCCGTTCATTCATGTTATTCTTATAAGTAACGATTTCCTCCATCACTGAAGACAGGGACGGCTGCACCCCCCGGGCAAAATGAAAAAGATACCTTACAATAATAATTTTAAAAGTAAAATATTATCATCATACTATTTTCCAACTTTTCCCCAAGATTCCTCATTGAAGAACAGGGGAGTTTCAAATTCACGCGCCAGGCAGAGCCTCAGGATGGGTGAGAGGATGGTGGAGTTGTGAGTTTGGCGAGGAGTTTTAGGAGCTTGCTGTCTGGGAGGAAAGCTTTACGGCTTTGCGCGCAATAGTCGGAACTTCGACGTTCCACTCTGTTAAATTCGATCTGGCTCCAAATAATGAACCAATGAGGGGGCAGAAAAATAGTTTTCTGACCCCCCCCAAGAATGTTGGAGTCACCAAAACACGCTCTTATCCTTTTTATTTGTCATTTTGTTAGCCTTAATTCAAACTTTATAGGTTATCCACCAGGAAGCGGATTGTTGTTTCACAAAGGCTGGAAATGTTGTATATTCATTCTTCTATGGGAAAAAGAATGAATATACAAAACTAAGCTATACACAGATTAAGCTATCCCTTTATGTTGCACGATCACAGAGCAAGACTGCATATTGGACGCAGATAAAAAGGGAAGTTACATGAATCTGGAGTTAGAATCTGAATAGTATGACGTTAGTGTAACCAGTCCGTTAGTGTAATCAGCTGTATATGGAAATAAAGAATTCTACCAGCAATAGACTACGCTACGCTAATTAAACTTCTGAAAATATTGCTATTGAATGAATAGTGATACCATTACTCATTTCCAAGTACATTTGGGACATGATTAGGTGTTCATAGAAAAGCAACGGTAAAATATTAAAACGTATGTACTATAAGAACTTCATACAAAACACATAGCTAACAACAAAGGAGGTACCTACACAGGATACCGTACGTTCATCAACACTTCACTGATATCAATAAATAACATAAGACGCACAACAACTTTATACAGTTGCAAAGATTTCTCTCATAAAATACGTTCCGTACATAAAAATAATATTTTACCTTCTGAGATTACTTGATCCTTTCCGTTAGTGGTAAGTTGTCATACCATAATTTAGAATATTAACTATTTCGGTTCTATAATATTATAAGACATAAATATCACATTTGCTCAAAATAGAAGCATTCTCAACAACTCCTTCCTTCAATTTGAGGAGGAGAATGGGAAGGTTCATCCGTTCATCAACATGGAAGACGGTTGACAACTTGGTTTTCCCTTACCATAGAGGAAGATTAGCAAAACCAATAACAAAATAGATGCAGCATCGGGATAAGAATTATTACGGGTAGAGGGAATGTGAGTTGAGTTAAGAAATGAGTAAGTAGTGAATTGGATTGCATATTTTCAAAACTTAAAGACCGACTTGAAAAAAGTATGTTTCCTCGTCCAAGATCACAGATTCAAGAGGATTTCTGATGAGTCAGACAAAGCCCAGAACTTGGTTCATAAACTGGTTCCTCAACATTTTGGGGCTAATGTACAGCCAAGAAGAGAATAAATACAACAGCTTGCAGGCTTGTCTGCGATCACGGAAGATCATTCCACGCCTTGTCTGCTAAATTGACAAGACAAGAAATTTTAGTTTTTCTAATAATCTGGCGTCATGTTGTTATGGGTACATTCTAGAAATATTTTTCTAATTTCGACGATGATCTGTACATCAGTGTATTAATAACTTGACACTGAAATCAGATTCCTCCGCATTACAACAGTTAAGGCAGCAGACTATTTCGGCATAAGTTCTCCAACAATTGATCGATTTTTGTGGGATTAAATGACAGAATTGATTTTCGTTAGTAACATCGCTTGCACATCAAAACAAAATGACAGTTCAAGAAGAATGGTGGCGTTTTTCGTATTGTATTATAGTGAAAGAGAGCTCACAGCTCATAATTACTTCACTCGACCCAGCCTCTTAGCAACGAGTAACTACTGAGCCTGCAGTAAGCACTTCGTTGTTCAACCCCGATTTCATACGAGGACAGCTGATGTTGGGGTCTGGGAAAATGTCTGCAGGGTAGGGATTTGATTACTTGGCCTCAGTATCCCAGTTATGTAAGAGGTGACCATTCCTCAAAGCTGTTAAGGAAATGCATGGATTCTGCCAAGGTATCCATAATTTATGATTGACTAGCACAGATGGTATAAACGATTGGTTCTAGTAGGGAGAATAATAGATGGGCAGACCACCGGAATTGACTCAGGGGAAGGGGCATCTAGTTCTGGGAGAAATCCAAAACATTTAAATTTAAAAACTCTCCTAAGGTTGAAGGTGTAGTTCCACAGTTCCCTTTTTGAAGCTTGTGGAAACAAGCAAACGGTAGTTGATGCAGAAGTAGATACACCGAGTTGAATGTTTTAATTCACACTTTGAGTGTGAATACTCCGTAAATATCGCCTTATGTAAAATGAAAATCAGTTTTGTAGGACTAACTAGAAAGTAAACCATTGGGCATCACTACAAAGTACAGCAATTAAATGGCACAGTTCGATACGGTAAAAAAACAAAATTGTTCCACAAACATTCTGGATTTTGAAAATCCAGCTTCTGTCTTTAAAATACTTCTCAGTAATGAACGGAGTGAAATCTAAATCTTAAAAAATAATGTTTTTGAGAACCTTCCTAATCCAGTGACAATGATTATATCGCCTGTAGATTTACAATAAGTAACATCAACATTAGGATTCAGACCGTCTGGTGGATACAGTTTCGCATCACGGCAGATAAGCTTCGCAGTGAAGGATGTTGGAGATATCCAATGAGAACAGATATCATTATGCCATCGTAGATACAGTTCAGCTGAGACTTTTCATAGCTTGTCAGACCAAAACAATTCGTCCACTCCGATGCTGCCATGGGCCTTATCCCTGTACCGGGCAATGTCCTTTCTCGTCACCATACCAACAACCTGCGAAAAATTCAAAATACATGTTTCACTTATGGATAAATCCGTTCCAAAAAGTAGTACTCTCCTAATTTTGTATCTTCACTTAGGAAAAAAACCCTACATAGATGGTCAGTACAGCTCCCTCAATCGTTGTAACATGGGCAAATAGAATTGAAAAAAAAAAAAAAACAAGGACAAGTCAAAAAGAATGCAAAACAAAAACATAGTCTAACGTGAAAATTGCATATGCAAGTTACGTTTGCGCATGCGCACACCTACTATCCCCATCAACCCAAATGTACGATAACAAGGGGACAGGGGGACAAGGGGTCGTATAACAAGGGGACAGACTCCTGATCATTTAATCAAAATTGGAAATAAACGAATTTCAGACGGTGATATATATAAGATATTATATGAAGAGCTGATCAAGAGGATAAATAAGGATACAAACCTCATTGGTATCAGTGACGACGACCAAATGCCTCAACCCAAGAGCTCGGAACAGCCTGAATATCCGAGGGAGCGAAGCAGCCTAGGATCAGAGTCAGTTTTAGCATTAGTACGATCTTAAATAAAGGTTTGTTTTGACAATAGGTTCAGAACCAGTTCAGAACCAAACACGCCCCTTTTTGGCTGTTTTGACACGCCAGAACTAGTTCTGAAAAATCTCGAACCTCTTGGTTCGCTGTTCGGACAAGGAGTCCAGAACCATTTAGAACTAGTTCAAGTGGTTCGAAGATTTTTGCCAGAACTTTTAGTCCGAGACATGCGCAGTAGATTTATCGCGTTATCAACGGTTATCATTTATTCCCGCCCAAACCTACCTACGCTGCAAATATACTTATGCTGCGAAGGAAATATATTTTTGCGTCGAATGTGCACTTGCAGTTTCGGGGAATCAATTCTGACAATAGTTTCGTTGGTCGACACAATCGGTTGGCGTGAAAAAATTGCACACTTCTTACAAAAACGAGTGAGTCCATTGCGTTTTTTGGTCATGGCTAAAACATGTTTATGCTGAAAGTGTAGGGCAGAACTGCATAAAAAGCTTTCATTGAAACGGAGGAAACTAAAGACAAACAGTTTGTGCATAAGTAGGTATGTACTCGATAATGGATAAGCGATTAATTCTTCCCAACTTACTTTCCATTGATGAGCAGAAGTACAGATAGAGAATCAGTCGTCAGAATCAAAAATACAGTCACAGACAGAAACAGTCAGGAAAAAAAAATTAGGTAGTCAAGTTGTTTTGATTTTTGTATGAATATTATTATGTGTTATTGTTGCTGTTGCCTCTTTTTTTTGGTCTCGATGTCTGACGGAACCATGCGGGAAGGGGACGTTCAGGTTTTTTGTTCCAAACTAGTTCGGAAAGCGTTCGGACAAGTAGAACGAATACCGAAAGTTCTCGGTGGTCCTATCCCTCCCCCTGTAGGTTCCGGCACGGTTAGTAGAAGAAGACGGTAGGGGTCATTAGGGAGCGAGTGGCGGCCTCGTGACGTCACTGGTGAAGACCAGACCAGGCGCTCCGTTTCTTTTGCATTAAACTAAACGTTTTTCGGAAAAGCGCCGTGTGGTTCAACCTAGATCCTCCTTCTGTACTTGTTCTGCTAATTGTATTGTATTATGTTTAGTATACTGTAGTATACTGGCTGCATCCATTCATCTACTATACTCCTTATCAGCAGTACCTGCACATACCTATGAGGTCCTCTAACTATTTCTTCGGTTGAATCAAAACATAAATCACCATTAATTTTCATCTCATCAAAGCTGATTACTACGTCTTTCTCAAACTCGGAAAACACTTGTGCTTGTGCTTTTAAAATATTCAAACTAAGGTGAATAGAGCCAGGAGTCACTGAAAACTGGCGAATCCGCCTCTTGATAGTGCTCTCACTTGGAAGTGGGTAATTCAGTACATTTTTTGCAAAGTGAAATGCTTTATATGACAAAGAGCGCAAAGTAATAGCCTTTGCGATATCATCCGTCGACCAACTCTTACATCTTCGCTTTAACAGCGCTTGCTGCTGATTCAATGAAAAATGGCCATCAAAAACCGATGTCATGTTTCGGAACTTAGCTAATTTCCGCCACATTTCCGTCTAAACCATTCGTAATCTCATCCATCACATTTTCATTTCATTCTTTTAATGGTGATTTCAAAGATCCTTCAATTCTTTACGCGCATTCCGTTTGTTTGTTCTTATTTTCCAAGCCAAGGAAGGTGTATTTGAATCGCCCAAGTAACTACTTTTCGGCAGGAATAAATGCGGAACCGCATCCGGTTTAGCTCAAATTTAGGATGGTGTTGAGCAGTTCATTTATCAGCGAATGTAGTCCGTGTCATCAAAATGAACAGAACAGACACGCGAATGATCCACCGAAAATGCGTCAGCCCGCTTACAAACGTTCACCCATAATATTTTGATCGCAATATTTTGTCCTTTGGAAAACGGCGAAAATGAAATTCGTACTTTCTTTTAGGTACATTGTAATTGTCACAAGCAGCAATTGCATTGCACACCATATCCGAGCTGTAATAAGCAAAAATAACGTTGTTTAAATGAGCTAAAGAACTTAAGACTGTGCCCGGTGTTGGGCGAGGGTAAAATGGAACGGTCTTCACCAGATACGTCACGTGAGTTGGGTTTTCCCCGAGCGTCGAGCTGATGACCCCTACCGCCTTCTTCCACTAACCGTGGGTTCCGGTTCTATCCCAAACTGGTTCGGAACCTCTTGTCGAAACAAACCACATGTAAATAACGTAGGACGTACAAGTAAATTTAAATTATTGTCAACTAACAATATGATAATTACAGAAAATGTGATTTCCAAATTCATTTTGACATCCATACTACAAGATTCACTTACATCGTGGACTGTATATGGGGATGGGTTCATGTATGGCCTGAGGTCCAAGGTGTAGTTCATCTCTTCATTGAGAATACAAATATCCTAAATAGACAAAAATCAGTGAGTAAACCAATAAAAAATGCATGGTTTAGTAAAATTATTTTTAATGTTAGGACTTGAGAATTGTGTAGTCAACATCTCTCTCTGATGATGAGCATTTATGTTTCTGAGTTTTCACATTTTTTCTCTGACAAGAGTATTGTCCGTTCTTAGTATTAGAAGAGAAATATAGTAATGGCTTTTTAAAAACAAATTTTAAAAATTGTTCTATTCAGTAACAGTGATTTATAGTGATGAACTGTGGTTTCGAATTTTTCAACTGATTCTGTTCGACTATGGACGCTAATACAAGCTGTGAGTTCTCGGTTCTATGTCAACAAATACCTAAAAACTACTGTAATGGCTTTTAAAAAAAAATTGTTAATGGCAATGATTTTGAAAAAAAAATTTTGAAAATTTGTTCTATTCAGTAACAATGATTTACAGTGATGAACAATAGTTTCGAATTTTTCAACGGATTCTGTTCGACTATGGACGCTTAAACGAACTGTGAGCTCTCGGTTCACAAACAAACTAAACAAACGCATAATTAGGGGGCGTGGTCCGTTATGCAGCTTTGGAATCTTGCTGAATCTAAGTTAAAAAGAAACATCGGCATTCAAACGAGACCGGATGATTCAGACTGACTCAGGGTGGTGCAAAAAGTTTGTTGATGTGTGATCGGCTCATCGAAATCTCTATCAAACTCAAATCCATTTTGTGGTCTTTCAACCAAATCTCATAAAATCACTGGATTGTACATAAGTTTTTATGTGTAAGTCAACAGATCCTGTTCTTTTTAAACGGTTCAAATATGCAACAAAGTTTTTCTTTCTATGGTTAAAATGGTTTGACTGTACCTTAATCTCGCTATAACGGGGATAGTGGTTTCTGAACTCTGACAAGGGCAAATGAGTTCCATCACTGACATATCCGTTTTCCACATAAGCTCGATGTTGAAGCAGTACAATTAGCTGAGATCTTAGAATCAGGCCTCTCAGTTTCCCGACAGTGGGCAATCCGTCCTGAAAAAATGGTTAATTGTCTCAAAAGCTCAAAAAAGGAATAAGCAAGTTCAACAGGAAGTGAAGTATGACAAATATCCAAGGAAACTGAACAAAAATTACACCTACATTCGTTCTGGGTAAAGGATTGATCTCCACGATAGGAAATCCATTGTAAGTTTGGCTGGACAATGCTTCGACGATCGTTCCAACGCTTTCGATTGGCTTGAAGGCGAGGACGGGGTAGCTCATGACTTGGAGAGCATTCAATTCAATTGACATCGCAGGTGGTTCCCACGGAAGCAAGGGGACTCCTTGAAGCTGAATGTGAAGATCGTAAAAGGCCTGGAAGCAAGCATAGACTTTCACAGACATCGAAGAAATAGAAAATTTAATGTGGTGAGTTTTGGAAAGACAAGTTTTCTTAGATATTCAAGGTAGCTAGGTCACCTTAGCTAGGGAAGGTGCTGCTGCTCTCTCAGTGGGTCCAGAACCCTTCTGTTAAACCTTAAACCCTTGGTTTAAAAATAAAATTAAGAATAATGAAAATTATCAACCAAAACCAACTTAAAATATCCAAACTAGATATTTCCCATGGAAATTACACTTATAATACTTGACTCCTAGTTATTAAGATGCAAGTATGTAGCTGATCCCTAATTTTTGTTAGAGAGCTAGAGAGAAGCAGACAGATTGACTGAATCCTCGCTCTAAATTTAAGAATAAGAAAATTAAATTTGAGAGACTCACCTCGGTAAAGTAATCTCCGACCCATTTAGCAGTCATGAGGGTTATCATTAGCGGTAGACCGAAGTTGATGTTGCCAGTCGCTTCTATGAGAATAATTGTCAAACTTATAGTCATCCTGACAACTCCACCAAGTTGAGCGGCGGCACCGACAAGCGCATATTTTCCGGGATCGACCCACGACTGAAAATGAAGGTAACTACGCTAGTTATTTTGTAATGACTTCAATAATTTAAAACATCAAATTTTTAAAATGCTCTACGTTGATATTCATTTTGGGGATTCTGGAATGATTCATCGAGACATTTTCGAAGATGTGCATGATAACTGCTGAAGATCTGGCAGCAATTAAGGAACTCCATTGTAAACAACTGTAAAAATGATGTACCACCATTGCTTGCAATGCATAAGAATTTGGATCCAGATAGGACTTCCTGCTCCAGCACACCTCTCTAAAGGCGCACAAAATTTTCGCCAACAACAAACATTGGTAGAAGAAAATTTCAAGTCGCGAGGGGTGGAATGTTAGTAGTGTAGTTTTGGACCCATAGGTAGCTGATATTGGTCAGAGGAACTGTGACTCGAGGAGTTCTAAAGGACGCCAAGATTAGGGTCCTCTCTCCCTTCACTTATATCTTCCTTGTCCTGTATTAAGGTAAGACGTATTCTAATGGTGCGGATAGCAAATAATTATTATAATACCCCGATACATTCATATCTATTACCCCTTGCCATCCATACCAACCTTACCTCTACTGTATCTTCTTACTACGAATTAAATTGCATTCAATACATCTCTACAATACAGTAGTCAGAGAATCCTCCCTCTCATACCTTTCTGAGAGCAACCGTTAAAGAGATTTGTATTACAATTTCCAAGCGACTGAATTTCGTATCTCATTTACTAAAACTCATCACTAAACATCATACATAGAAATAAGAAATTTAATAACGATAATCACAGATTGTCACAGAACTTACAGCGTTAGTGAATACGTGACCCAAGAGTTTGCCAGTAAGCCTGCCCCAACCTGCTCCAGCCAGAAGACAAGGAATGAAGATTCCAGCTGACACACTGATGCCATACGTCCATATTGACAGAGCTAGGTACGCAATGGTGAACACGATCAACGTCTGAGCACTCTGGGAACCTGCAAGACGAATTATGAGATGCTATAACATGTTTTTGATATAAATTTCACTCTAAGAAATATAAATGGAGACAATATTTTATGGCACTTGCATGCTATCTACAAAAATATCTGAAGAACTGTATTTATCGGATAACTTGTTTTTAATGAAAATCGCACCATCAAAATACAGAGTGTCCCACGTTACATCCTTCAACTCCACCCACGTATTGCCAAAATTGCATCTTAGAGTTGTTTCTCTCTACTAACAGTCTGACCTTTTTCTCTTTCAAGCGTTAATTGTGAACCACGCACATTTTCTCCAAAGGAACTTAGTAAAAACAAAGTTCATTTTCATGAATCATCAACGCCATACCTTTGGTCTCCAAAATAAGTAATAAGATCCATGAGGTCAAACGTAGCTCAACCTGTTTGAGTGTTGGGACTAAAGCTGACACATATCAGTAAGGAACCTGATAACATTTTAATTATAATTTGCGCTGTAACAACACCCGAAATAATACAAAACAATAATTAATGAAATCCCATTCGATACAAAACACTGTAAACATCACATTCCCTGACGTAAGCATCCCTCACTTGAGTTTAAAAAAAACCACGCTTTGACAATGACGTCACTTGGCCTTCCAGAGAGCACCTGCTGAGCAAGCAACCAGCAGTTTCACTTCGTCAACGCGTCCGACCCCAAATCAGCCAAAACGGGAAATGCTAACCCACCGTCGAAGCAAAACAACAACAAGTTAAAGCAAACGCCTCAGCTTTCCCGTGGTACAACCAGTTTCATCATAAAAAAGGGCTATGTAATGGGGAAAGCTGACACAGATGGACCTCAACAGAACTACCTAGTACTGTTCATAATCTTAGAATCGCTCGCAGGCTAGCAATTTGTAACCTCTCATCAACTACAACAAACTCTACCTCATGAAATCAATTCAAGATCAATTGTAGCCACATCAACGATCGTCCAAATGTACGCCCAAAAATTCAATAGCTTTACTTTTTGTGTCAAATGCATACTGAAGGCACATATTGTACAATGAAACGAGTAGGGTTCAATTAAACAACAAACAGCGGATCAAATCTGATTACGAATAAATATGAATTGTCAAAAAACCGGAAACTAACAAGCCTTATCACTTAACACAGCTACAGAGCTATTAACGTGTTAACATTTACAGACTTCACATACGCACCAGGTTCATCATGAAAAAGGGCTCTGACGCTATTTTCGGGGTTTTGCAGCCATAATGCGGCAACAGCGTTGTACTCCCCGTCTCCACAATACATCTGAAAATTGGAACATATTAACACTGATTGAATTGAAGTCTTTCGGTTCGAACGTACCAACACAATAGAGTTGGGGTAATAATTAATTACAAGATCAATCAAATACATCTGCAATTATTCAACTAATTAAGCAATCGTTTGAATCCATCGGTTACCAAAGAAATTGCAACCGTTCTCCATTACCAAAAGTAATTCCATTACCAATTCTGTTGAATGAATTTTCTTTCTTTGTTAGAGAAAAATGAAGGAAATGTGGAAAAATGTATTCATACAGTGTAATAGGAGTTGAAATCATTTGAGTAAGTTTATGATACTGAGATTAGTTGTTCATGATTCTACATCATCCAAATTTGAGATGGGTTCAAGCCAATTTGGAGGTCAATACGAAGACGATGGTGTCATCACACGCGGACTTACTACCATCATATCCATACTCCATTTATACCTAAAGTACAGGTGAAATACAAAATTGATAGCAATTAATGTCATATCTTAGATACCATTAAGTTCGCATTAAGAGACACAAGCGGATCAGTGTTGACCTCCAGATTGGATTGAACCCATCCTAAAATGGTGAATGAAAAATTATAAACAACTAATAACAGTGTAATCAGTTGAACAATTTCTATTACTCTTCTGAGCCCTGTAATTGCAATAATTAATTACAAGGAATTGCCAGGTTATTGCGATTACATTTTGACCACTTCTGGCAGTAGGTACCTGTCATCAAATATTAGCCGATATGGACAAATGGCTGGATGACCCACCTCACCCAAAATAGGACGAGATAAGCGAGCTGTTTAAGTGGGCTAAGTCACAAATTCCGAAATCAATACATACCTGAATAGGGTGATTGGTGGGGTCCGTACCCAATGGTCTGCAATCATTCACCAAATATACCATCATCATGCCGACCGTAGCTGTGACAGCAGCGACTATGATTGCTTCTAGAACCTTTAACCATCTCGCACGGATGTACCTGCAGATGAAATTTCAGTAAGTTACTGCTTAAATGTAGTACTTACTTTAACACTAAAAAATCATGAAAAGCTTCATAATAAATGTTCATAGAGGAACTCGATACAATTAATCCATACGGACTATTACTATGAGTATTGTCGTTAAACTAATAGGAGATTTGAGGAGCTTACTTTCAAACAGGCACATGTCCATTCCGACAAAATGTTCAGGAAGTGAAAAAAAACGATTTGCAGATTAGTGGAGATGTTTTTCTGCAGTTTCTCATCGGAGTAATGTGTGAGAAGGCACAGATAAAGATGCCTCAGAATATGAATCAATTTTCTCCAAAACACGAGGCTGTATATCCATTTTCACTTTGGAAATGTGCCCTTTTAATCAAAACTCAACCTGCCTTGTGCCTTTTTAAAAAGGAAAGAATTCGTTCTCCATTCTGTAGGTTTTATTGAAAACTTTACATGACTCCACATTTCCATTTGTCATGCCTGCCATCTATCAAGTCTCGCGTAAATATTCACCGTCAAGACGAAGGCGCAATGCTTCTTTTTGGATATGTTTTTTTGAAAACCCACGACTTATCGCCTGACGAAATTCGGAGGATATGTGCCATTTCGATTGCAAGGCACTGACAAAAATGTAGGGGACGGATTTGTTACCTTTTGATGCAAACATATAACTATAATTGACGTGGATGTGTTCTGTTTTGTTCGGAAATGATAGGGGGATCTGATTCAACTCATATTCAGAGATAGAAAATTGAGAAAAAAACGTTTTCCCCCAGATTTGGATATGTGCCTTTTTGAAAGTAAGCTCCTCATTTGAGGATACATAAGAGTTATTAATATTATTAAGGGTATTAATAAGTTTGAAGAGGATTTGACGGACAGTAAGGGTAAATCTGCTTAAGAAATCATTTTAGGGAATTAAATTATCATTAACCTCGATTTGGCGGACTGATAGTTAGGATGATGCTCCCCCACACCCTATATTTCTCACTTTGGCCTGATTTAACTAGCTTTTTTTTCGATGAGGGATGGGAGGAGCCCCTGGTCATTGAGACCGCTAGGATCTATTGTGACGCTGTCCCCATTTTAATTCATAACCTTTTTAATAACCTCTTCGTTCACAAAGTGTAGGAGGTTTTCAGGTGTTTCCAAGGCAATATCAGAGGGTGTTAGGGCACCCTTCCCGAAATGCCGGAATCTAGTTGATGCAACAGCAGGACAATTACAAAGTATGTGTTCTGCTGTTTCCGCCTCTTCGCAGCAGAGCCGGCATTCTACTGTCCTGGCCTTACCAATTTTGTTTAGGTGATACCTTAGGGGGCAGTGGCCAGTAAGAAGACCCACAAGTTTGCGAAGGTCTTTGCGCCTCAATGATAGAAGGGCTTTTGCGCGTTTCCTTGAGATTGTAAGAAACCGCTTGGCTTGCCTCTGCTTAGGAGTGTTGTGCCAGTATTCTGTGCGTGTTTTGTCCTCCAATTTCTGAACCTGTTGAGTTATATAACTCTTGGTAACCCCTAGTTGGGGTTCAGGTCCAGATTGGGTTGGACTCTGATCCCTTTTTAGCAAGGCGATCAGCTTCCTCGTTGCCCTCTATTCCCTCATGACCCGGTACCCATAGCAGCATGAGTTTGTTGCCCTGGGCCGCTGCCTTGAGGGAGTTTAGGCAACTCCAAGTCAGCTTTGAAGTTACCGAGAAGGCAAGGCAGAAATAGCCTTTAGTGCTGCTTGGCTTTCAGATAGTATAAATATTGTTGCACCTTTGAGCTTTAATCCTTCCTCATTTGATTGGTTACAAGTTTCAGTTCACTCAACCACCAGTGCCTACATAAGCGGATACTATGCTCAGGCATTGTTTGTAATTTTATGAACTAACTCCTGAAAACGACCTAATTGGCTTCCTATAACTAGTCCAGGAGCCCAGACCAATACATGACTGTTTTGTACATTTGTACTAAATATTTATACAACATATTCAAAACTGAATTGCCTAAGGCCCTTAGGCAATAAAGTGTTGTTTGTCATATCGAAACTGCTGAAATACAAAATGGTGGCCTTAAAAAAATAGCTGTAGTTGAAAATGTTCAGAATATTCTCCTATAACTCATAAACCACGCGTTCTAAGATGATTTACAAAACCAACAAAGTTTCTAAATAATTACCTCCCAGAATATGGTGAGTTACAAAAAATTAAAAATGTGAGTAGTTTTAGATGAGTCTTCTCCACCTTTCTCCCCACCACTTAGTCCATAAATATTGTTATGAATAAAGTCTGCAGTTAACTATTTGACTACTATATTAGTATCGATCAAGTTTTAGCTCAAAATCTTTTGTAATTCTTTCGATAGATCATGGGATCAAAACAGTTTTAGTTTTTTTACATTTAACCTAACCTGTGTAATTAAAGGAGACAAAATTCAATTTTAGCCTTGTTTCTGAGGCCGATATTTTACATTACAGTTGCTTTGAGATCGCGGACAACACTTTATTACCTTAAAGGTACTTGCTAGCGCATTTCAAAATTTTTAGGGATTTGAAATCGGATCTTTTCTAGGAATCCCTAATCCCACCACTCCACAGTCAAAATGGAATTACTCTCTGTCCTTGCGGATGAATACTAGGAATGGTGTAAGTGAACTTAATTAACTTAGTTAACTTAAACACTAATTCTCATTCTATATTTTAATTTGGTAGCTGGAGGAGGCCTGCGAGTGGCTATCAGGAACAACACCTGAGATCAGAATATCTCATATCCACTGCCCCTTGAGATGGGTAAATAATGATAGTTATGGAAGTTGGGAATAATTTTCTAATCAAAATAAAATGAACAATGATTTAAAAAAAATATGTATCAATCCTCTAATAACCGGATAATGTTTATTATTTAGGTTGAAGATACCTCATGCGAAAAACGATGAGCTTGTAGTTGATGTGAATGTATACTGAACCAAGAATACCACCAATGGCACCCATGATCATGAACAAAATTAGTTCGAAAAGTTCATAATTCAGGGACTCGAAATGCCCAAAGTTGAGAAGACCATAGAAGGTTAACTGTCCTGCAAAAAGACAAGAAGTACATTACTTTATAGAATATCCTATAAACTGCGACAAGCACCATTATAATGAGGGAAGAAAAACTATGTAACAATTATGATACGATAAACTTGTCACATGATGTTTTTATAGTCGTTCATTATCGCGTTCATTGTAACCAATTTACATTCTTAGTTTTGTAATGACGAATTCTGTCGAATAAAACCTATCTTAAAGGTATTCCTTTAATCTTTCCATTACAAATCAACATTAAAATACTACTGAATTGCATGCCCGAGAATTCCATGAAGAGCATACTATTTTGGTATATTATTTTCAATAGTGTAAACAATTACGAAAAGAAACACTTTTTAACCCCCACCCCTCAAAAACTTTCGATGTAAGGGGGCAGATTTTTGTTTGATTCAGATAATATCTGAATTTTATTGGTTCATAAAATTTGTTTATAATATAAACTTTCTATGAACCAATAAAATACCTATTCCGCTTGATTTTTGATAATCTATTCACTCGCCTATCTGAAGGTTGTCTTCAATGCAAGGGTGGATATTATTTAAATAGCTGGTGACAGGCCTGGAGCAAGATGGATACTAAACGATCCTACTGGCTATAATGTCATCTCCCGCTCCCCAATTCTTCTAATAACTGGTCGAGGAAAACAAACGCAAGCATTATTTTTGGCAGTTTTTATTTTATCTCGTTAAACTTCTACTTTTTTATCCTGGGTTTGTGTTCTGAGTGTATCGAGGAAACATTGTTGTTTCAGCTTGTGATAGCCGACACCATCTATCGGCTATCAGCGGAACAATCGCGAGAGGAGAGGCGAGGAGTGACTGGGGGGAAGGAGAGATAACGAAAACTTGCGACAAGCCCCTCTCCTTACCACTTTCTACCCAGCTCTCATCCGACCAGGTAATCCGTTCTTTCAATTTCTGTATTTAAACCAAATTGATATTAATATCCCAGATCCATCCTATTAACCTAACTCCTTACCAAATACCCTGCGGTGCAATTTCACAAAAATAAACGATAGTAAAGAAATACGTAAATCGTTTCCACCTCGTGGTTAATAGGAGCCCCGTAGTAATTCTTGGAGCAATAAATACATTTATTGAATAAATAACTATATCTATTTCCAAAACCTTGCGTATAATTATTTCTTGAACCTTATATATCTATATATAAAATAACCTTAGTAATTAATAAGGTGGAAAAAAGGGAATAAGATCAAGAAATCGTAATCAAGTAAAGGTAGAATTGATTTAACAATTCCTTTCAGTATTACAAGCTGAATTGTGTACATTCCACAATAGTCTGGGCATCCACGTAGGAGGGCTATTTAGTACAGAATTTATGAAAATTTGTGTAATAATTTGAAGCACTCAAAAATAATCTGCAACGTTCTGATAACCATAAATAGTAGGTCATTTTTAATTTTCCAAGTACCTGAATGTCAAATACGGATCAAAGCGTATACCTAGAAGCAGAGAAGATTGGTAAAAGTTAACGAGAAATCAGATCACCTAGAGACCAATCTCACATTCACCCCGGAACTTTGCTAATCCCGAAAGCTCAGCTACAAACACGACTAGGTCCACCATTGTCATTTTTAATTTTCCAAGTACCTGAATGTCAAATACGGATCAAAGCGTATACCTAGAAGCAGAGAAGATTGGGTTCCATTCACATTAACACAATGCAAGTAGGTCCAAGAATTAACAGAAATGTAACATACTTATGAAGTTCAAACAGTTACAAACATCATATTCTTACCTGGGACACCGTGATATGTACTCAGAACAACGTTCAGAGTGAAAACCGAAACCGAAGAAGCAAAGAATATCCGCCAAGTCAAACTTTGATTCCAGAAACTACTTCCTTCCTCCAAACTGAACAGAACTCCACCTGGAAGGACAACATTGATAAATCAACATTTCAGGGTTTCTAATCACAATAACAGTCACAAAATTTACAAGGCAAATAAACGATGATATGTGCATGTTCACCAAATAATGCAACACTCAGCAAATGAGGTAATTGTATTCTTAAAGTTAAAAACAACGTGAGATGAGTCCTGATGAAGAATCCTCCTCTCAAACATTTCTTCAGAGGGCCTAAATTAATTTGTATTAAACGAACATGATTGAATTTCGTAACTCAGTTTATCTCTAGTTTTTACCTAGATAAATATAAGGATTTGTAACATGGAAACAGGAAATTCAAACTTTACCTCTACCGACTACAAGAAACTAAGTAAGAAATTTCAATTGGGCCTAAAAATAGTTCCTACAAGATATGGACTGCATTTAAGAAGAATATACAACAGAAAATTGTGTATATACACTATGCAGGAGTGTTTTCTGAAGGTTGAGATAATCGGTACGTACCAATAGGAGCACCGAAAGCAGCTGCAACGCCAGCTGCCGCTCCACCAGACACAAAATCCCTTTTTTCATGATCTTCCCTGAAGTATCGAAACATTCGGAAATCTGATCTGATGGATGTGCTCTTTCCTTGGGATATACCAGCGGCTATGACGGCTCCAGTGTGAATCATAGGCCCTTCCTACAAGGATAAATGTAAATACATTAATAATCAAAATATATATATATATTCTATACAAACTCAAGGAGAGAAAACTGATTACGAGCAGATACCTACCAAATAACAACAATGCTAATTTTAGAATTACACTCCAACAGATGTTCATTTGCCAATTTTAAAAAAATACTTTTCACACATGTTGGATAACTCCTGGGGACCTGTTGGCATGAATTCGCACCCAACTGCATGATTACCGCATCAAAATCTCACCTGTTCGCATACAACTCGGACCAAGAAGACGGATTAGATGTCAGACGCGCCTATTCTAATAGGTCTCTTAAGCAGAGAGATTAGCGTGTTAAACCAGCATCCATGAGGGTTAGAGCACCTCAAATTCCCACTTGTAGTCATAGACGTCGGAACGAGACAGAATTAGTGCTTCAAACTCGTACCCAATAGCGGGTATCACCCAAGCCCGAAAGACACCCCACCCCTCCAGTAGGAAAGCAGTGTAGATGTTAAGGCGGAGTTTGGAGTGAGGGATTGCGTGGGAGACAGCTGGGCGAGCTTTCCCTGGTCTGTCAGACGTACTAGAACATTAGGAATGGTGAGCTTCGTAGTCATCCCTTTAGAGAATTTCAAATCCTTGTAAAATTATCCACAAGCCAAAAATCGGAGAATAGGTGTTAAACGTTCATCAGCACTGATACTGTCCCTAACAGGGGTAGGTATCCCGTTATCTGATACTTGATTTCTCTTTTTGAAATAGTTCATACGACGAGGGGCGTATCCACTAATGAAAATTGAAATCTTCGGGCGATTTCCCCTCAATTCGTGAATCAATGGTAAATAGAGATGTTCGATATTTCTGTACCGGTAACAACGAACTGGAAAAAGCAGTGACAGATACTTTGGTGACTGCGCTGGATTCCAACACAAAGTACTATTATGCGCAGGCGTGGGATTGGAACAGGTACCGCAGTTTCGCTTCGTCTCCGCTAGGCGGCTCTGGCGTCAGTCACTGAATCTCATATCGGATATCTACTTATTTACTTACTTATTACTTAAAGCTTACAGTCTCTGACACCGCGTCACCGAATATCACACGGCAAAAGGTGACAGCACCATATTTCATTCATTTCTTACTCTCTGTCACCGATATTTCCTTGTCCCTGGAACCAAAGTCACCGATATTTGTAAGTCACTGGATCGCACATCTCTGATGGTAAATGGCTGAAACGTCGTCAGTAATCTTTCACCCTGTCATTCCATTTCCTTTTTTTAGTGAAAAATCCACTTACAACGACCATTTCCACAATCTCAAACGTGGCGTTAGGTCTTCTTTCCAAATCCGTTTTAAAGCACGAGCAAAGAAAAGGAGGCACACAATTTTTTTCAAAATAATTTAGCATCAGGAATTACACCACACAAAAACCTCGCTAGCCTACAAAATCGGTTTGTCAGCCGAACACTCCATGCTCTGGGATCGCATGCAGGGTTCCTCTTTACTCTTGCACTCTTTCCTTAGCGCCATCAGGAGGGTACGCTTTCCTTTGGGAAAGCGTGTTCTCATTTTTTTGCTTCCAAATCGATTGCGTGAGTGGTTTTACTTGCAAGCTTTCCCTGACATTCCAAGCAAGGAGGAAAGAATGCAAGCTGTCACCTTGAACTCGCACTCAGGGAAATCAGCGCATCCACTAAACCTCGGGCGGAATTGTAGAATAGAGCTTACCCCACCCGCAATCCCTGCCTTCTCAATACGTGAGCTGCCCGCGTTACCCAGAGAACACCTCGAGGAGGTTGCTCACATCGTCCCCCGAATTGGCAGCGAACAAGTTGATTTCCACAACCAAATGAAATAGACAACGGTTGGGATGCGGAAGATTGAACTCTTTATAGTACTGGCAGTGGTAGGCATCGCAAATCTTTTCAACTTTTTACTAAACATTACCATGTTGATATTATTAAGGAGATAAACATTACAGATTTGTGATTCACCATATCAATCAGTTACAAGTGAATGTTAAAACAGTAATTTGATGCAATCTCACATAATATCTTTAAAGACTAGACGGTTATTGACTCAATGTGGAGCCATTGAGTGGCTTGCAGGTGGACCAAGAAGGCAATTCAAGAGTTATTTCAACAGGTACATCATAAAGACATTATCAAGGAGCCAAACATTGAAGATTTCTGATTCATCACATCAATTAGTTATAAGTGAATGCATCATCGGTAACTTCATGAACCCGATGATATTTTTATTGACTAAACGGTTCCATACTTCAATATGGAGTTAATGAGTGGGCTGCGGTCGGACCGAGAAGGCAATTCAAGAGCTATTTCAACAGGTACATCATGAAAATATAAGTGGGAACTGAAAAATGCATTAGGCGAATTGTGTACGCAGTCCACACCTCAATTCACATCCATTTTTCTTTTCTATTTGTCGGAGGTTTAGTTATTCATCTATACTAGCAAGAGACCTCAATTCTTTTCTCAAATTTTCTTTTGATCAGGGGAATGGAGAGGCTAATTACTAAACTAAACTTTTTAGAAGCCAAACCTACAACTCTCCGTCTAGTTTTCGGACTTATCAGAAGTTTCAAATTTCATTTAGGGAGGGGGGTATTACTGAAGAATCTTCATGCTTTTACCATTGCTATCAGATTTTGATGATTGATTGTTAGATAAAAAGAACAATCCAAATTTCTGCTGTCTAGTTCCGATGAACCATGATATTTACATCTTCCGTTATCTTATGGTCTAAATTTAGGAAAAACCATTGGAGATTTCATTTTAATCTGGAGGGAGATGATACGGTACCATTCAGTTATCAGTTTCAATATCCCACCAGCACTCAACTCATCAGTTTTCTCAATTAATAACGAATAATAGCTAATTAATATCGAATCATTCAAGTTAAAGCCAGGTGAATCCACGTGAAAACAATTTATATTCTTCGTCATAACAGAGTCTTCCTCTTATACATGTACTACTTAACAATACGATTAAACTCAACCATATTTCAAATGTTTCATCGCTATTTATGTCCATTTAACAGTTTTTAGGTTGTGGCACTATAATTACGTAAATACATTTTTTCTTAAACACCCAAATGTGGAATACACTGAGGGAGATTTTAAATGAGTGTTCTCCCCTTTACACTCAATATACGAACACGTGTGAAATCACGGGTTGAGATCAACCTTAACATCCGATTTTCATTGGATTGCACACCAAAAATTCTGACAATATTATCAGAGGAATAAATAGAATAAGCTTACTTTTCCCCCTGTGAGGCCGCCGACCACAGTGCAAACGACTCCGACAGCTTTTACGACCAGAGTTTTCATTCGCACCAACCTTGGAATCTTAACACCATTCAAGTAACACTTGACTTGAGGGATTCCACTTCCAGCTGCTACAGGCTACGAAGAAATCAATCAGTCGAATAACTTCAATAATCGAAGTAATGAACTCACAAATCAATACAGAAGTAAATTCGGCCTATAATACTCACTTCCAAGTAGGCTACTATGAATGACCCGAAGAAAACAAAGGCAACGTTCAAACCCACCCATATCAAGTATGGCTGGTACAAGCAATCATCCGTTACACACTTGTCCATAGCTAGAAGCAAATCAATACAATTGAAAAAATACCATTACGAATAAAAATAAAGTAACTATTTACGATGATGGAATAATAAGAA
This sequence comes from Creontiades dilutus, assembly GCA_031894815.1. Lineage (NCBI taxonomy): Eukaryota > Metazoa > Arthropoda > Insecta > Hemiptera > Miridae > Creontiades > Creontiades dilutus. The sequence goes on from JAVIWC010000334.1 coordinate 1,451,323, forward strand.
ATTACTGATAATCAAACGATTATTATATTTTTAAGATGGGCATCTATAAAATCCATATGATTTTATTACTTAAACGCTGCAAGATATTACTAAGAGGTTTATTATTTCTGTATTAGGTAGCCAACCTCGGCACCTCGCGCCTCCATATCTTGTACTTGCGTCCAAGATTAAAATACTTGGGCAACCGCCAGTCACGAGGTTTATTTCAGACCTTCAATTTACCGGGCTCTGTAGCCCGACCACCTACCTAACCGATTTTTCAAATGGTGAGCGAACGGATGATTGTACATTAACCCGAGCGGTCTCATTCGATTCAAGGAACTAATTCCTATCAAAATCGAACAAAAAACCAATCTCTTGCAACGAAAGTTTTCGAGATATCTATTTTTTGATAGATTAATCCTTGAATACAATCCTTTACAGTTGATCAATCAATATTACTGTCACATCCGGGATAGAGGTTGGATTTGTGTGCCAAATTTCGCTAACTTTGGTCCAGTAGTTTCAGAAAAAAAGCTTTGAATTAGGAATGGCAAACGGAGAATTTTAATAAAATTCGATTTTTGAAATATATGAATCTTGAAACGTATACCAACAATTTTTGAGGAAGTTTTACTTTTTTTTCAATCAAAAAAGTTCATTATTGAAAAAAATAAATAAATAATAACTATACCTTCTTTAATCATTCCATATTTGATTAAGCCCAGTTGTTCTATTGCTATATCGATGCTTACACCAACCATCGCAGTCAGGATACCAATCAGTAAAAAAATTAACCATCTGGATACCATTTTCCGAACGAGTAAATTATGTGTGCTGCTCCTAACTTCTTCAAGAAGCACTTTATTTTCACATATGTCATAGTCTAAACTCTGCAAAAAGAAAAAAAAAACGGGTTACTAAAGTGCATTGAGTAAAAAATAAAAAGGACAGTAATCTAATTAATTCCAAGAAAATTATTTTTTCATTGTTGAACTTGGGGCCACAGTATTTCTATACTATAACAGATGCAATGTAATAGGATAGGAATGACCTGCGGCAGGTGATATCTGACCTGAAAGGACTGGCACCTAACAACATCAAGGTCGGAGCTATGACCACGTCATGGCGCGAGGTGTGGTGTGGGAAAAGTGCTTTTGAGCTTCTCGAGTAAGACATCTCGGCAGGAGTGCTTTCTGGTATCACCGCCAAGTCCTTCGAGGATTTGACCAAAACTGATGTACATTTTACAGGGGTGACTTCCTTTCATTCCTCTTTACCTCTTCCATCATCCTCAATTTCCCAAATCCCTAGAGCTGGTGTTTGGTAAGCCTGGGAATCTCCATGCTTTTATTAAGCCCCTGAAGAGAACAGGCGACGACCTATTCTTGCCCCCATATTCTGAAAGTAGCACCATTTTGCCCCTGGTCCTGGGGAAGCTAAACCAAATAAAAGTCAACTCCACCTGAAACCGAGCTGCAACCCACATCCATAAGACCAACTTAGGGCTAACTACACACTTCAACCACAAGGGAGGTGTAGAGGGGAGCTGTGCAGGCACCCATCAGTCCAGTTCAAGCACTAATTTCAGTTATTTATGAGTAGAGAATAAAGATTGGCAGAAACATGCGTAGCTGCTATCTGGTATACGACTATTAAAAGTGTTTCGTGACCTGGAAGCACAGTTGAGTTGACAATAACTTAGTTCAGTTATAATGCAGGTTCCTATAAAAATTGAAGGCAAGTGTAAAGTTACATGAAGTAATGAGAGTTTGTTCCATGATGTGTCTTGGACAATGGCAGGGGGGAGAGAGAGGTACACTAGCACAATTATCAGTCTTTTCTATTAGAGTAGGCGAAAGCGACACAGATTTTAGACCTAATGGCATAGCTGAAAAAATGCCAAACATCTTTAATGATGCCGGACCTTTCACTCATGAGACACAGCTGTTTATGGTGGAGCTCTAGAATGACTGGGAGAATGCCATCGTTATTTGGCGTATTGAGCCTGGTGAGGGTTAACTCGGAGTTTCGGCATTGGGTTCCTGGGGAGGAAGTCACCCCAGGCCCTGCAGATGGATCCACAGCATGGATCAGGGCAGGTGGTGGTTATATTCAGCAGGTGGTTGTTATATTCGGCAGTTGGTGTTTCGTGGGTTTGTGGATAGAATGGCTCCTCAGCAATCTGCCAATCCTCTGTGCATTGGTTGCCCCTTTCTCCATTTCATTCATGGTTGCTAAGTGTCTGTGGGTTCGGGGAGCTAAATATTGTAATGTAAAGTTTCATAGTACAAGTTGGATTTTAATGTTGTTGTAATACTATTTTGTGGTGTTATGGTAATGACAGCTGAAATTAAAAACAAACTTTTTACCTACGAAACCAATACCCAAACACGGATTAAATGAAGCCTACTTAAAGCATACGCTCATCATCTGTTCAGGATATTCTACCCTCTAAATTAAAAATTGATACCCAGACACAGACAATGTGATTCATTGACAAAAATTTGACGGAAATGTATAGTGTTGCCAGTAAGATTGAGTTTACTAGTGAGAGCATGATTATTTTCACACTAAATTCACTTAAAACTCTTAGTCAGTAATCATTAATTGTTCTACACCACAAAAAATATAAGTAACGTTCAATCGTGTAAAGGTCAAAACAACAAACCTCGTATTTTGCTGAAAGTACATCTCGTGTACCGGTAACGACGGTCTTGGTGATGCGGCTTTCTTTGGGCGGAAGAATGATGGGGTCGGGTATAGGTCCATCGAACGAGTCGCCATTGAGGGATTGGTTCTGGAAACACCAACAAAACTATAAATTAAAACTTCCTAAAAAAACGACTAGAACTATAAAAAGACAAGCTCTATTCAATAAACCATTCAAATTTTTTTCAGATGTCAAATTTTGGACTGCACTCAATATAATTATGATACGATTTCGCAAATGAATCACTGACAAACCATCAATGATCTCTTTTTCCAGATGTTGTCCAAATTGTCCACCTCTTTTTGGCAGAAGAGGATTTTTATTCATAAGTACTCTTGCTTGCCTTGGATCAATTAATCGTATTTATTTATTAAGATGAAAGTATCAGAGTAGGTATATCCGTATTTCATCCAGGGGATGGTTGGACGCTGGGCACGTGGGATTCACCCCCAGAACCCCCCGACCCCGCCAGTGAAGGGGAGAGGGCCCAGGGGGCGGAGCGTCTCCCAGGGCAACCGATGTGCTCCCCACCTCGGGGACTTGGAATATACGATTTTTTTACTTTGCGTATTGTCTTTATACTCCCTCATTGTATTATTCACCTATTTCTTTTTAACCTGCGTAGCAGGGCCTTTAAACTAGTATGCATATATCTGTGACATTAGATTTAGGCTGATTATGATAGAGCGAATGTAATTCATTATTCGTGCCATTGGGATGAGAGGGGCACTGCTGGGTGCCTTCGGCTGGCCTCTTCTTGGCGTTCTCCCCTGATTGGAGTGATCATTTCACTCATTAGAAACCTGTTCAGAAATGGACTGATGTCCCTGGGAGCCACCATGATGGGTGGGTCTGGGCAGGCCGGGACGCTCAGGCCCTGGCTGACCATAGCGATGGACCAATGTCTCCCCCACTCACCGTCCACATGTTTGAACCTTACTTCTTCTAAGGACGCGTACAATAGTAATATGATGAACTACCAATGATCATTTATAATATTCTGTGATGTTAGCTCCACTGTTTGTTAAAAAATTATGTTGATGACAATAAATATCTATTATTATTTTATTTTTAGTGGGAAAAACGCAGTACAATAGTGGGAAATGAGTTCAACCTTGATCTCTTCGTTTAATATCCTATATAAAACATTAACTTACTATGGCCTGTTATTAACCACATAGGTACCTGCCAATTATCATTAAGTAGAGAGGAGATTTACTTAACCCTCATTATAGTTAGTAATTTGTTTCATGATAGTGTGCTACGAAAATATTCAAAATTATTGGTGTGGCGCCCACTGATCTAACAGCCTTGATGTTTGAGTTAACTCAATTTCGATTATATCAAACCGGGAAAACGATTTGTTTGTTTCAGAATCCTCACAGCACCAGCATTGAGTTCTATACTTTTTTTTAATATTGAATTTATCAAAGTGCCATGTTATTGATTTGAAGAGAAAAATATTGAAATCTAAAACCACTCGAAGATATTGTAATTCTATTGGGCTGCAGTTGTTCTTAATAGACAAGTAATTGAATGCCCTACATTGTTTACTCGATAATTAAAGATAACATTAACCAAAAGTCAAATTGCGAAAGATGAGATTCCTTCACATTAGAAGCAGGTATTCTTGTTTCAAGCAATTTCACTTGGAAGATAGAGAAAATTCTGTTCCAAGCAATACGCCAAAAAGTAAAAACCAAGTTGGGTGTGGCACGAATCAATGAGTTCTCAAATCTATTATATACTGTATGCACCGTGGGAATGGTGCTGTGAAAAAACAAATGATGGTTGATGTACTGTATTGCAGGAACATCAAATACAAATCTTGACTCCAACCTCCACAACAAGTGGTAATTCCGTCGAAATCAGATTAAGTATATTTGAAGTTATGCGCAAACAATAATTTTGAATTAGCGCAAGTTTAGCTGGACAGGAACGACTAGACCCCAATCCGCTCAAACCCTGACCATTGCAACTACCAATAATATGACAATTGTAGATGTCATGATGAGCTATCGCTTGTTGTCATATGTTGTGCAATAGGTGTTAAATCGCATTCGCTTTCTAATGGCATTGAAACTCTTAAGAGGCACCATATACACACAATTCTAGAAAATTGTCTTATAATCTCAGTATACGAGTACAGTTTTGCCTTTCACGAATAATCGTATTAGCAGACACGAAGACAGACACAACAATACTGCTATTCAAACACTGATTTAATCACAGGTTCTGATCTATGAGTCTCTAAAAGGATTGATTTAGGATATTTTTTATTATTCTATATCACTTTTTCATATGAGTCTAATTGTTCCAAATCGTATTTTTACAATTAAAAAATGATGTTTTGAAGTGGAGAACTCCCGTTTTGAAAATCGGGGTCAGTTTAAAGAACATCTTTCTAAGTGATGTTTGCTAGCTCCCAATAGTGATAACAATGCGTTTTCTGTCTTAGCAGGCTCAGAAGCAAAACTGGAACGCCACCAAAAAAAGCATCTGTAAGCAAAGGAGTTTAATTTAAAATTTTAATTTATATAATTACCGCACTGAGCTCTGAAAGTAGCGAAAGACTCCTAATATAATCCTTCGGGCGAACCACAATATGGTATTCCGGACGTCTTTCAGGAGGGGGGGATAGGCTGTGGTTCTGCATTATGGTCGCCCCGACGGCCACTAAATCACGAATCGCTCTGATTAAAAAAACACTTTCACAACTCGACTAGCCACTGATACACTAATCAAATACTTGACTTTCTAACGAGATGATGGATGTGATTGTTCGATATACAGGACCGATTGATCGATTCGAAACGACCGGGAAGCCGGAACAAAAGTCAGCCAATAATCCCTCTCCCTCGAAACTGGACAATGAAATAATTTCATTGCCTACCAACAGAATTCACTAAAAAACAAAATTTTCCGTAGCAAAAGATAATGGAGCGACAAGATAAAAACAACGTCTGCGTATCAGATTACTAAATGGAAACATTTAAAAATAAATTGTTTGGTAAAAAAGAAAACACTTGATGGGTGATGTCAACAGGTCTGATAGAGTATCGTTAGTGTTGCTTTAGTAAATCTGTGACTTCTTTCAAGGAGAAGCTGCTTGCATTTCAATAAAATTTTATTCGCTTTTGATAGATAATGCGTTGCAAGGATGGAACCATGCAAAAATTTCGTGCGATCTGTTTACACGCGAGCTCGAGTACCGACCGGTCTGCAATTAATGGACGCGAAACTAATGGACGTAAAGGAAAATTACGATCTTTCTAATAATACACATGATAAGGATTCTTCAATAAATCACAAACGGGGAAAACCCCCGTAACTGAAAGGCCACCTTGACAAAGAGCATTGTTTCCAGGTTTTATTGACCCACCGACCTCAAGAGTAGAGTACACAATCAGATGTCTTAAATTTATAGATAGATCCCTTAAGATTTGTGTTATCGAGAAACCTTGATGATCGATTAGTTAATTCGAGACATCACACCACGTAAATCTAAAAATACGAACAGAATGCGCTGGCCACAATACCTAGAAATTAAATGCTGAAAAGAGGTTCGAAACTCTTAGACCCGGAAAGTTAGGAGGGCGAACGTTTTCAACTCTTTTGAATGGAGCGTTTTATTACTTATGATAAACAAATGTACTCTGGGGTTGTTAGTTTTGTACCCAGCCTATCTTCCTACCTTTGCCTATCTGCAGTTTGTATGTGCACTGTATGCGATTTGGATGTTTCAAGGTAGGCGCACACTAGAGACGGGCCGCAACGCATCGCATTGCATCGCAAAATCCGCCTGGTTCGGTTCTGTGGTATTTAAACGGTGAAGCGCACACTACAGGCGGGGCGGAGCGCATCCGAAACATCGCTCTCGAGGCGGATTTTTCCGTCAGGCCGCTGCGACCCGGCCCTCCTCACCTTCTTTTCAATACTTCCTCGCAACATTTGGAGAAGTTCGTTGTACTTCTCGTACGACATTCTGAAGTACCTAAAGAATTTATTTTCGTCGTCCAGAAGATCGGAAAACAGTGTATGGAACTCCCCGAACATACTTCTTTTTTTGCATATTTCGTGTACCCACATCCGACGTTTCCTTTTCCGTTTCTGAGCATGTTCCCCATCCAGCAACATCGAAAAAAATAGGAGTTCCTCGTCGGAGGAATCCATGATTTAGTTATTGTAAGCAACCTCTAAACAGGCGGATTTCTCTTGATGGTCGGATGGGATGATGGACGGATTTTTCATCCGCGATGAGACCCGACCCGCCGCTAATGTGCTTAGCAACACTTTTGTGATGTGATGCGACCCGATGCGATGCGATGCGACCCGTCCCTAGTGTGCGCCTACCTTTAAAATCATCCGCTTCGAGAAGCTGTGATCTACCTACCACGGTGGTCATTTCAACTCCTTGCATTTGGGAAGTATGCTAAATTGCAAGCTTTAGTGGATGCTGTTTAACTAATACCGTCACCGCAAAGACAAACATTTAGCGATTGGGAGGACCATAATTCAGAAAATTAGATACCAAATCTATAATGAAAACTTATCAGAGAACACTTCTCAACCCATTTAACGAAGAGCTGTCTTTTCACTCCAGAAAAAAGCCCATTAGATAATAACAATCTTAGTCCAACAAAATCAAAATTTCCCCATCCTTCTTACGTTCCTCAGTTTTTTAAACAGTTTGCGTTCTGTGTAGGTTAGCCAGTAGTATGGAATTCCTTGTCACAGAATAAAAACTAAAGGATAGATTGTATGGTTTCTTGTTCATTGATTTCATTGCTATTAAACCAGTGGTCTCTGAGCAAACACGGAAATACAATTCGTTGTCAGAGTCAATCTCCAGGGTTAGGGTTCAGATCACGCTTTCGGTTATCGCATTCTATGGAGGTGTGGGCAAAACATGAGCTTTTTGAAGGTAGGTAGACAAGGTTTCGCTCATCATACGAATGTTCTAAAAGCCATGTTAGTCTGTAAAGAATTTTAATTAATAGATTGATTATAAAAGTTTTAAAAAACTACACGTAAGAATCTAGATTTGTAAGAAAAAACGTGGAACTTGCATTCCTCTTTCAACACTTAATTTTACAGTCTATAATATAGACTGTAAAATTTTATATTATAATGGTTAGCTAAATGGTTATTATATTATAATGGTTAGCTAATTGGCATTTACACTAAAAACTCTGCTTTTCCGAATTAGCTAACCTATCTCCACGAGCTGCTCACCTATAGATACCTAGAGCCTGACAAACTACCATTAATTCAGCTATTCAAGCGTATGCACCTACCAAAAACATTATTGATGATATGCTTCACTATCAACGACCATAGATTTCAAAATTTATAATAATACTTACAAAGAGGTTTAACTTTTGGTTTATTATTTAATGATAAACCATTGTAATCGCTCTTGAAAAAAAAATTCTAGCCCCCCTGAAAATTTCATGGTTTACGTTTCAAAGGGTGTAGAATCCGAATCTGCAATAATACGCCGTACGCACGATTTCTCCCAAACGGCTGAAGCAAAAAAGCTGAAATTTTCAGGAAAAATCCACGTTGGTCCGGGACGCTCCAATTTTTTGAGCCAGCTCTCTCACTTAATTTAAACTGGCCTTTAAGGGTTGTCAAAGTTTTTTAAAATCTTTAAAAACCTCAAAAAAGTCAAGGCGGCCTAAATTTGTACTCTTTTTGAAGAACACTCCACGAGGAATCGAATGAGCCCCTTCCCAGGTCCGTAGGTCAATCCATTCCCGATCTATGGCCCGATTTATGGTGCCAACATTCGCGTTATTTTGGTTTATTATTGTTTTTGTGTTGATATCAGTAACCTAGTGACGTAGGGATGTAGTGATGTAGTAATGTGGATACTGGAGTGAACTCCTAAAAGGCTTTGTAGCCGACACACGGGTTGAAGCGTTCTGATAACCATAAAAAACGCTGCAAATTCTTTCACTGGGGTCAATTATATTATATGATATTGGATTTCAAGAGGCACACGAATACGGTCAACTGATCAATCCAAATAGGTATTTTGGTTGCGAACAGATTTACGTGCTTTATGCATATCTCCTGAAATTCAATAACCGCTCTATCACCTGTGAAACACGCACACTCCAAAGCTTAGTAGAAATTCAATTCATGAACGCAAGCCAATTGAATAATAAACCCCAGTGACAGAATTTGCAGCGTTTTTTATTTCTTTAAACTTTGGGCAATATGGGTGGTCTTATTCATATCTTTGGAATGAAATCCATCAACAACACACCAAAACACTATTTTCATTTCAAATTCCTGATGTTCTTTAATATTTAAACTCTTCAGTTTTACAGTTAAACTTAATAGTTTTAAAATTAAGATTCAACTTAGAAGTTGTAAAAACGCTACAGTTTCAGAATTGAGGAGAACTACTGCCCGTACCATGTTACATGTTGGTTCCGTAAAAAAATAGTTTTCAAACTGATCAGACATATTTCACGATCCTCCCTTAATTGGAAAAGTATATCACAAACAATGAAGTGCTCGAAAATCCCTCTTAAACCATACAACATAAACACAATCCAGACAACTAACAGTATTAAATTGCACACACTTACTTACGCTTAGAGAAAACCCGATCAAGGTAACGAAACCCATTTGCGAATCTCTGCCAAGATCCCAAATGATCCTAAAGACTGAGATTGTGAAGAGCTTCACTAAATTTAACTGACGTGAGTTTTCCATCAACCACAGCCTGATCGAGACAGTCTCTCACGTGGTATTGGTGAAGAATTTAAATTCTTAACGATTCATTGCGGTTTCACCACGTCAATCTCCACTAAATATGTTGAGGTTTTCGTGTTACTGAAGGTTCTGGATAATGTGAGAATAATAAAAACCGGGTTTTTTTATTGAAATGTAGATAGAGAACACTGATCTCAGATAAATGGGGGTTTAATTACAGATTACTGGATAAGCCACGGAGGTGTCTCACTCATTTCCCTAAGCGCCTGCATTACGACGATATTCAATATATATTTTCTGGAGAAGGAATATTTCAGAAATGAAAATTTTCACAAATTATGCTGTCACTTACAATATATAGTTCAGTAGAATTGTACATGACCAGGCGGCAATAAATAGTTAGAGATGATTTTTTACAATACACAGTCAGTAGAATTGTACATGACCAGGGGGCAATAAGTAGTTAGAGATGATTTTTGGTTTATTATTCAATAAGAAACCATGTAATCGCTCTTGAAAAAAAAAAAATATTCTAACCCCCCCTGAAAATTTCATGGTTTACGTTTCAAACGTTGTAGAATCCGAATCTGCAATAAACATTTTTCCGTCCGTCCGCCGTACGTACGATTTCTCCCAAACGGCTGAAGCTAATAAGCTGTAATTTTCAGGAAAAATCCATGTTGGTTCGGCGACGCCCCAATTCTTGAGCCAGCTCTCTCACTTAATTTAAAGTGCCCTTTAAGGGTTGTCAAAGTTTGGTAAAATCCCTAAAAATCTCAAAAAAAGTCAAGGCGGCCTAAATTTGTACTCTTTTTGAAGAACACTCCACGAGGAATCGAATGAGCCCCTCCCCAGGTCCGTAGGTCAAACCATTCTCGATCTATGGCCCGATTAATGGTGCCAACATTTGCGTTATTTTGATTTATTATTGTTTTTGTGTTGATATCAGTAACCTAGTGGCGTAGTGATGTAGTGATGTAGTAATGTGGATACTGGAGTGAACTCCTAAAAGGCTTTGTAGCCAATACACGAGTTGAAGCATTCTGATAACCATAAAAAACGCTGCAAATTCTTTCACTGGGGTTTATTATTCAATTGGCTTGCGTTCATGATTTGAATTTATACTAAGCTTTGGGAGTGTGCATGTTTCACAGGTGATAGAGCGATTATTGAATTTCAGGAGATATGCATAGAGCACGTAAATCTGTTCTCGACCAAAATACCAAGCCAATTGAATAATAAACCCCAGTGAATGAATTTGCAGCGTTTTTAATATGTTGTTAGGAACACCTTTTACAGTAAGAATACTGATTTTCGAATTCTAAAAACTTGTGGAAGCAATGTAGTGGGGGAAAACCGCAAAATAGTTGCACTTTTGGTAGCTTTTTGGTTAAATTTCTTGAACTAAGCATTTTAGCGAATGCTATTTATAAGTTTTTTGAAGTACGAATATTCTCTATTCATATCTCAAATGACAGATGTCACTCAGAATCGAGTTGATTTTCTATCTGCCAACTCTGATCATCTGTAAGTAAGCAATTATAATAGTAATGTCACGCGCATGGCTCATCATTCTGCAGAGCTTCAGCCAGATGAGAGGTGCAGTAAAGTGAGAGATTTCTAACAAGTGGTGAACGATAATTATTAAAAGTAGCCTACGGTACATATTTTAGGTAACACAGATAACTTCGACAAAAGCCCATATTGAAAGAATATGTTTGAATCAAAATAATACACCTACCTACGCTTTTCTAGACCCGTATAGGCAACGAAACGTTTTCGAAATAAATTTGATCTCCTGGAAAGATAAACCCATTGTAATTAAATCGTCAGATGAGCACGTGGGAGCTTATAAGAGGATTGTTACACGTGTCCTCATTTACAGTAATACGGAGTTTTTTCCTACTTCAAGACGTTAGAACTAATAAAATTGCAGGTCGTTTTATTAAATCATTTAAAATGGAGTCTATCAATAACAAAAGCACTATTTTAACAAATCGGGTCGATTCTGCAATTCTTGGTGGTGAATCGAGGAAGAAATTAATTCCCTACAACTTTGCAGAAGGGGCAAAATTGTTTTGGATAGCTACAGTAAGAGTAAAATGGGGAAATACGTCACAAAACTTGGTTTCTTGATGAAAAAACGTATTAAGAGGCTTTTTAAAGCGTAGAGAGAAGGGTGTTTATTCGTAATCAGAATAACTTCCTGTAAAAATAGATCATAAAAATAAAACGTGTGTACAAAAATCTAGATTGCTCCTTAACGTATATTCTTCAGTACTTCTTCTCTTGTAAGCATTATCTCGAACGGGAACTGCAAGCATGCTTAGCGATTATCAAACCAAACCAAGTTTCCCAAAACTCTCAGACGCAGATGAACGAAGCAAATGGATTGATCAGTTGATCATATTCGTGTGCCTCCTGAAATTCAATAATCGCTCTATCACCTGTGAAACACGCACACTCCAAAGCTTAGTAAATTCAAATCATGAACGCAAGCCAATTGAATAATAAACCCCAGTGAAAGAATTTGCAGCGTTTTTTATGGCTATCAAATACTTCAACCCGTGTATCGGCTATAAACCCTTTTAGGAGTTCACTGCAGTATCCACGGTCACTACATCACTAGGTTACTGAAATCAAAACAAAAACAATAATAAACCAAAATAACGCGAATGTTGGCACCATAAATCGGGCCATAAATCGGGTATGGTTTGACCTACGGACCTGGGGAGGGGCTCATTCGATTCCTCGTGGAATTTTCTTCAAAAAGAGTACAAAAAGAGGCCGCCTTGACTTTTTTGAGGTTTTTAGAGATTTTACAAAACTTTGACAACCCTTAAAAGGCACTTTAAATTAAGTGAGAGAGCTGGCTCAAGAATTGGGGCGTCGTCGAACCAACATCGAGTTTTCATGAAAATTTCAGCTTATTTGCTTCAGCCGTTTGGGAGAAATCGTGCGTACGGCTTACGGCGGACGGACTGAAAAAGTTTTATTGTCAGATTGGATTCTACACCCTTTGAAACGTAAAACATGAAATTTTCAGGGGGGTTAGAATTTTTTTTCAAGAGCGATTACAATGGTTCATTATTGAATAATAAACCAAAATGAGTTGTAATTATTATCACTTACGTCATGATCGGACTCATTGAGTTCTCTGTACCAAGCTTGGAGTAGGAAGAGAGACCTCAATTTGGTCAAGAGTGACATTTGGCTACCTCCACGTGTGTCAATCAAACCACTGTGCTAAAAATCACACTATCCGAAGCACTTATTCATTATCATAGAGACTAATGTTTCGTTAATTCATTCCGGCGGAGAGGCGGCAACTATTGGTAATGATTTCACTTCTTTTCCCCCATTTTGATACTCTGTAATCAGTTCCGAATAAAGTGATAGGCAATCGGATTGATAAATCGTGGGACGCAGTTGTAGGGACGATCTCATATTGGGAAGGCGATAGTGGATAAATATGAGCAGAAGGTTCGACGTCCTGATGACGAGTCACACGTTGGGAGAGGGAATATTCGTAAGTAACTAACTCATGACTCAGGAATTTATAATTTAAATGAATCAATGATTATATTTACTTTATTAAAATAAGTCAACATTCATTCTCCTCTTGGAGCCAAGAGATGATTAGTATTGAGAAAAAAATTGCAGAATAAAGAGATAAAGGGAGGATAAAAACATCGAGATGGGAGAGATAATTTGAATAGATAAGAGTCGTCTACGGAGAGGTTTCAGCGGATAAAAAATTATCCTGTCTTCAGACTAGATGTACCTACTATTGATCTAACGTCTACGAGATTTATAATGACGAATCTGACAGATAACGCTCACAATCCCTGAAAATGTTATAATTATGTTATGACTAACACTTAATTCGGTTTATCGTGGGACAAGAAATCGACAAAGATGGACATCATACAGGAACCAAAATTGATTAGCAAACTCTGGAACTCGTAAAGAAAGTAAACATTTTTATTTAGAAGGAAAAACATTGTTTTGAATTCGTGCATGAACAGAGATCCCTAAATGATATGCAATAATTACGTGTTATGTGATAATGATTTATGGTGTTGATTTCCTATTAATAGCAAGAAACAAATGATGTCACACTGATTTGTAACTTTTTCGTTTTATTGTACTGTAGGATTGGAGTTTTGTAAATTATTCCTAAAATTTCGATAGTTCCAATCATTGATCTCTGAGGGGTGTGCTAATAGAAGTTTCATTTCCCCCTGACGGTGGCAAAAGTGTTGAACGCAAACCTGGAAACGAAGCTGATTGGTTCAGAGCTAATTTTTCAAGGTGGTCTCCTTGCGTAGTGTCTGTTGTCGTCAAACGGTCTTGGATCATAACCTGACATCCATGTTTTGATTTGGTCGCCAGCGAAGTTTACTTGAGTTATAAACCTTCGGTACAGAACATCTCAATCAGAGAACCTCTGCGTCGCTTAGTATTGTGTCCCAAAACAAAACTCGTTTTTATTGAAAAATTAGCTGGTTATAAATTTCTATATTACACTTAGGACTGATTTGGATAATGGGTGCTCCTGCCATTCTACGTACTCAGTACAAGCTGTACTCTACCTATCTCGTAATGTATTTCCTTATATACATTTGATTTCCTTATATATATGTCTACTGTAGAGATACTGCAAAATTGCAGAGAAAACTGTTATGCACTACAGAAAAATAACCAAGATTTCCTCATTGAGCCGTAATCACCATATGGCTTAGGTTGCATTCAAAAGCAGTTTTGATCTTCGTCAATCAGATCGCCGCAATATAACCAATTCAGCTGTCATCATAAACATTGCTTAATAGTACTAAATGGAATTGAAAAAAGCAAAGACGGTTGTGGAGGTTGAAAGAGTTGAGAAACCCTGATCGGAAGAATCTGAAAATTTAATATAACACTGTTATCAGTGTTTCCCTGAGACCATAGCCTATCGGTGGTTTCTGAAACAGCGCATTTGTGACTTTGAGAATTGATGAAGGCCACTGCGTCAACTGTTTGAAACTTCTAAGCCAGTACCTATTTTGACTACCACTAGGTTAAACAAAAACTGGATCACCAATAGTTACATCAGAACCTCTACGTCTGGCTGACTAACCAAACAAATGGTTCTTGTAATGATTCACAATATAGGGTACTGTTTCCATTTCCCGTACTTTTAAGAGAAAGCTCTTTCTAAACGCACAAGGTACGCTCGTTGTTATGTCTAGTGAATAGAACAAGCTAGACCAATTAGTTGGCCAGTTACAAGTTTCAAATCCTGAGCCAGTTTGACTTCTATTGGTGGTTATTTCACATCGCTGTCAAAATTGAAGGGGAAATGGTAGAACTGACACTGATGTGTAAGCCTAGCCTAGACTGATGGATAACACGACTGTAAAATGTAATTTAAATGTTTCCACTGCAATGAGCCATCAGTTTTTATTGTGTTGAAAGGACTGACTCTGTAACTACTTTTAACAATTGGCTAGTTAATGGATGCCAATAGTTTGCAAGCTTGTACGAATCAGCTGTACTACCTAATGGTCTTGTTGACAACGCCAACTAGATGGCACCCAGGGTGAAACGCCTCTACTTTCTATTAGAACGACGCACACCACATGCACGTTGTTATGTACTAGTCAATAAATGAACAGTAGAACCTCCATGGTTTATTTGTTTAAATGCCATTGTTACATTTAAGTCACTGAAGATGAGCAAGTTTGCAACCAACAAATATGGGATTTAGCTCAGACGACCCATCTGTTCAGCATGTCGAGGTCAATCTGTTTTTCATAAGAATTTGGACCTACACTGGATGTGTAAGCCAGCCTAGACTGATGGATAACACGACTATAAAATGTAATACGCCAAATGTTTCCACTGCAATGTTGAGCCATCGAGGGTTTTTATTGGTGTTGGGAAATGGACTGCTCTGTAACTACTTTTAATGTCTGCATTGGCTAGTTAATGGATGTCAATAGTTTGCACCAGTTCGCAAGCTTGTACGAATCGCTTGAACTACCTAATGGTCTCGTGTGATCACACCAACAGGATAGCACCCAGGGTGAACACGCTTCGTACTTTTAACGTGGTAGAACGAACACCACACCACATGCACCTTACGTTTACAATAAATTAATAGTAGGGTGCCCCATACGATTGCAGCAATGTTGGGAAATGGACTGCCCTGAAACTTTACTCCTCTAGACAGTGCTCTAAAACTACTTTGGCTGGGCTGGCTTGTCACTGGATGCCAATAGTTTGCACCAGTTCGCAAGCTTGCACGAATCACTTGAACTACCTAATGGTCTCGTGTGACAACACCAACACGATATCACCCAAGGTGAACACGCCTCGTACTTTTTATGTGGTAGAACGAACACCACACCACATGCACCTTACGTTTACAATAAATTAATAGTAGGGTGCCCCATACGATTGCAGCAATGTTGGGAAATGGACTTGCCCTGACACTTTACTCCTCTAGTCAGCGCTCTAAAACTACTCTGGTCACTGGATGCCAAAAGTCTGCACCAGTTTGCAAGCTTGTATAAATCACCTCAACTGCCTAATGGTCTCGTGTGATCACACCAACAGGATAGCAACCCTGGAGGACACGGCTCGTACTTTTAACGACGTATAACGAGCACCTTGATCTCATGCACCTTAAGCTTCTAATAAATAAATAGTGGAAAGTGTTTCTACTTTCCGGTCTAGAAATCAAACTGGGAACACACCTGATTAGCAGAATCTGTGCCATAAACGACCCGTCGTACACGGCTGGGTTTTCTCTCGGAGATGAGAGGTTCAGTCTCACTAGATGAATCCATCTCTCGTCACTTGCTCAGCGACTGGTCAAGTAGTAGCTGATAAATATGACTTCATCTGTTGAAAGATAATAAATAGTTAACCACACTAAAGTATTAGCTCATACCAACCGAGTGAATTTACCAATTAACAAACTAAATTACTCAAATATTAACACTGCAAGGTGAGGGTTAGTCTTATGTTGTGTAAAAAAAACTTATTTACCATAAATATTAAAGAAAGGGAACAGTATAAGGATGAGTCATTTATAACAGCATCTAATGCGCAACAATTGCTGAACCGATTTGCCGATAACTTAATCGAAATTTGCAGGTGGAACTTAAGTATGACTTACTTTACTTGTAAAGGTAGATTACGTAACCGAGAACCCTCTTGAGTATTACAACTCTCCAGGTGGAAAAACAACTTCTTGACAACAAAAAACCAGTAAAGAGAGGAAAAAGAAACAAACTGCCAATGCGAACTGGGTTCTTATCACACAAACCATGGAGGAAGAAGCTGGTTAATCACTTGACACTAGCCACAACTTGAAAGGAAAACTAACCATTTGTCATTATCTCGTGTTATCAGTGATCTTCTTTACCTTGTGCAACATTCTGACATTTTGCAAAGTTACTAATAGAACTGCATAGAAGTTTAATGTATATTGTGTTTTAACATGATCAATGTTTCACTAATACGTACTGAATTTTTCTAGCGCTGTTAACTACCTCTTGATTAACGACAGGTAATTACACTTCAAATGTTTTGTTAGGATTACACCAACCTACCACCATCAGTTGGACAGTAGATGAAAACAGTTTTGATCCTTCCTAAGCTTATTTTGTCCTAATAAAAATAACCGATAACTTCGTTAATTCTGGATAGTAATTGGGTGACGTTAGTTCGTCTTACACAAAGCTATATTTTAGGTGTCAAAATCGTAGGCCTTTCGGTTGTTGAAAGCTCTAAAGCAAATCAATTTCGTCGTAATAAGATGTGGCATTGCATACCTACCAAAAAAATTAAAGCACATAGGTAGGTACTATTGAATTTAACCCCTGGTGAGTATAAACCCCCTGACGCAATCCCAGTGCATAAAGTGTCTGACAGACACGCAATCGTAACGGTTTTTTCAAGACACATAAGGAGTTAATTAACACATTTTTCGCCAAATCACCACTTTATTGGTTACCATGTATATTAATACTGTATAGAGTATTTAAACTCACTCTTAAGTAGTGTATGAGGGAATAATAACTAGGAATAACGATGCCAGTCGGAAAAAGCAATGAAACCAAGAACATTACATTATTCGGTATTCCGTATTCAGATTTTTTTGGTAACTTAGGTACCTGTAAAATTATAATAAAATGACCAGGCTACACCCTTTGGTGGGAGCAACAAAATTGAGCAAAAAAAACAGGGTTGGTTTAGGCAATGATGAAGCGTCTCCTGTTGATGTTATGATGTTGATCCATCATCATTGGAAGTGTCATCAGAGGCTGATTTTTCATAATTATGATCATCACTGTCATTGTAATAAATCACTCCACAGTCTTCTTCATCATCAGAATCTTGTACCTCGTCATCACTTTCAGGTAAATTCGCCAACAAATTTCAGACCCAGTCAGTGAAATCTGGGTCATCAGGATGATAAATCTCCTCATTCCCAATCATAGATCGACTAGCCATAACTCAATAAAACGCACACCATTCACAAATAAGGAGATAATGTAAACGGAAATTGATAAAATCGATGGCGTTTCGGGTGCCAGTGTATATAAATTCTGAGGGACCCACATTTTTGCTCAACTTAGAGTGTATAAAGTACCTGAGAGACAGGTGGCATTCAGAAACTCGGGGACAGAGTCCACCTTGTGTTGGTTAACGGGCCCACACACGATCCAACCGTCGGCCAACAATCAGAGGTTGGGGGAGCTGAACGATATCCCCACTCCCGACCAAGAGTCGCACGCACGACACACAGACCAACCAAAAACTAAGTTTTCCCGCCTTTTCTGTTCTTGGTTCTGTTCCCCGCCTGTGCGTGTGCTTCAAAGTGATTTGTACCCAAGCTTTTTTTCACGGTAAATGTACCTTGATTGCTCCATACCTGTGCAAAATGAAGAAATCCGCAATTATATTTTATCATTTAAATTATTAACAGGAGTACAATCCAGTTCTTAGACCAACCCCCCCCCGCTCAACACTCCTTCAACTAACCTTTGGGTGGGCTCCTTCCGCCCTTTGTTATCCCGGCATCACCACTTTCCCGTAAGCCCAAGGGGGTCATTCGTGTACCTGCCACCTTGGTAAGCACTAGCCTCTCTTGTAAGTTCCAATTGTCATGCAACATTACCTCAACATCAATAAATTGATAATCTTGACAGATTGTCATGTGTTTGAGAAATTCAATTAAGTCGATGAGGGATAGGGGCCGCTTACAAGGGCCCACAAAGCCACAAGGAATTAAGGTAGTCCCATTTGTAAATTGGACGCTGCTTCAGAATGTTGTAGCTGCATTTCCAACAGCTATTAAGAGTTCTATGTCCAAGTTTGAGAAATTTAATTACATCAATCAAGGATAAGGGCAGCTCACGAGGGCCCACAAAGCCTCCAACAAAGAATTGAGCTTATGCTATTTGTGAATTGAACACTGCTTCAGTGTGTTGAAGCTGCGTTTCCAACAGCTCTATCACTGCAAACTTCGCTCTATACACAACATATCGCACATTCTAAGAGCGTGCTGTGTCCTTACAGTTTGCCATTGTACTACGACCTGGGTCCCTTGTCATCAGAGCCCCCTCACACCAATAAAGGGAAGGCCTACCACCAATATGTTGGCATGCTTATTTGATTCTGACTGGAAATATAGTTAGTTTACATAACTTCTTCATTCTGATAAGATGGTGACTGAATTATTAGAAGAATTTTGAACCTATATAGCTACTTTTAGTTTGATTATTACCTGGATATGTTTACAGGTGACGGACCTTCTGTTTTTCTGCCTGTATTCTGTAGTTCAGAATAAATCATGTCGCAACAAATTGCCAGCGACGTTTACGGAGTTCTCAGAGGACTTGGAAAGGTGACAACTGAGAGCTTGCGTTCCAAGGAAAAATATGCACACAAGCTTTGGGTTAATTCTAGTCTCAAGACCCTTGCCGAAGACGCCTCTTCTGGGCTATCAAAATCGTTCACCTCTACTACCTCTAATAGTAATGTAAGCAGTTTCATATCTACAAAATTTACAGTTTTTACTTGTGTTGAATATGACTGCTAATTTTTGAATTGTCATTTCAGCTTGAAAAAATCTCTGTTGAAGCTCTGCAGAGAACCAATATGGTTTTTGAGGGAGTAAAAGCTCTAACTTCTTTCGTACAAAGTATGTTTTCCTGGATTAGTTTTTAGATAACTACATATATTGTGATGAGTATCTTTGTCATATCAAAAAATTAGTAGATAACAGAATGTGGTTTTAAGCTGAAGAATAATAAACGAAAAAGTTGAATAATATCTAATCAAACCGCTATCGAGGTATTTCACGTGCTCAGCACAGCACTTGATGACGTAATTGTGCACATAAATAAGATTCATAGATTTTTACGTGAAAATAACAAAAGAGTATTTACGAGTGGTTAGAAATAAAAATTACCACATTAAACAATTCACGTAATTAATTGATCATTCACAATCGAGTTACACAAGTTGTGACTTTTTTCAGGTCAAGAAAATCAGGCGCCAGCATCCTCGTATAATTTTGAAGCAGACCTTCCACCGGAATTTACTATACCAGATGACGAATTTCTGAATAATTCTGAGCTGCATCGAGTAACGAAAAACAATCCAACTGACAATCAAGCCTCAAAGTCCCATTCATCGGCAGCTTTGGATGCGGCGGTTCTTGCTACATCCGTCTCACAATCTTCCGAAGGGCTGAAATTACCATCGGTCGAGACGCCCAGTGCATTGAAGGTTGCTGCTGTAGGGACATCATTGAACTCGGGGTCAGTTGAACCTAATCGGGGAACAGCGCCGTCTCTTTTAGAAGCTCTCATTGCACCAACAGCCTTTACTGATGTTGCAAAACCGTTGGGAGCTAAACAGTCCATTCCAAAGGTAAGCGTCGAAAAATCGGTATAATTGCCTAAGATTAGACTATTGTAATACTTGTGATGGGTATGGTTAGTTGGCCCCTTCCCGATTTTACATTCCGACGCCTTCGGAGATGAATCAGACGTTACCAAGCGTCTGTTTCATCCTCTGAGCGTGGCGGAGCATTAATAATGTATCCACTTGCTCAGAAGGGGCAACCATACCATTCCATCACCCTCACATACTTTAATCACATATATATGATCTCACTTCTGACCTTCAATATGTGATCTCAAAGATCTGGATGCGATGTTGCAGAAGGGATTGCCAAATGTATTGCTCGTTAGGGTTTTCACGTATGATGACCAGGATGGCTTGTGCAATAGCGAGTTGCTGTTATGCAATACCGTTAAGCTGGTTTGCTTCTGTTGCAAAATAGTAAAAGTGATGAACGCGTGACTGGTAGGGCCAACAGTGCTTGACTGCAGCCAATCATCAAAAAAGTGATCGAGGTTGGTTCTGTTATTAACCCAGGCTAGTGAAAGGCCTACAGTACGCTTTTTTTTTCTTCGGTGGCAGGTGAGGAAATCTTTGAGATCCTTAGGTGGAAATCGGATCTCCTAAGATACCAAAAAGGGACCGCACTTTGGGTTATGTGGGATTCAAACCCACTAAAACCTCACCTTCCATTTCCCACGACGGAACTCAGCCTGAAAGTGTTTGACACATTACTTCAGGCTGGTTCTAGGGAGGGATTTGTTACTCCTCTCGGTCCGTGTTCTCTCTGCTCTGCCTCTCCTGTTCCTTCACAGCCTTTATTTTCAGGATCTTTTCAGAAAAGGATGCTACCGCGGTCCAGTTCTGTTCACACTAGAGCATTTTACTTAAGATACATTCTGGTGGCATGTCCTGAGGTGATAGCTCCAGAGTCTACTGAAGCCAACTTCTGTTGGAAGCCCAGTATTCACATTTAAAGAAAGTATGGAACACATCGTCATCATCCTCTTCCTTGCAATACGGTCATGCTGGGTCATTCACTTTCCCCATCCTATGCAAGTAGGCGTAGAAGAGTCCATGGCCTGAGAGGAACTGCGTCAGGAAAAAGTTCACCTCCATGTGATCTGTTCATCCATGTGTCGATACAGGGTATTAAGCGTGCAGTCCATCTTCCTCGGTGTTCTCCTATCCACATCTCCTGCCAGTTAGCCATCGTGCGCTGCCTCTCTTCCTTGGCGACTGTATTTTTATTTGTTTCCCCTTTTCTATCGAACTTACGTTTCCGTTCTGCTGCCATGAGTTGTATTGGGATGACTCCCGCAATAACAAGTATGGCTGGTTCCGACACAGTCCTGTATGCACAGGCGATCCTTAGTGCTCCTCTTCGTTGTACTGCTACCATTCTCTTGCGGTAATAGGCGACGTTCGAGGCGTCTGCCCACACCTCCGCGCCATACAAGAGAATAGATTGGACCACGCTCAAGATACTACAGTACGCTTAGCACCGAGGAGTATGTCCACAGGACAGACAACCACTCAGAAATTGTATCGACCAAATTACTGGAGCTGACCCTCAGACCATATAATTCTTGTAAACGCTCGTTATAGTATAAAAGTACATTGAGCCGGTAGCATGTTGGATAAGCAATTGATCGAAGAGTGGAAGCACTCGCTGCTTCTGCCAAACGTATTCCACGCCTTTTTGGGGAATTTCAAGTGGACAGCGATCTGACGGAACCCATTTTGGCACGAACGACCTTCTTCAAGGGAGCAAATCACTACGACCATCTTCATTTTCGGTGAGAAAGATAATACTACCCATTTTCCCCCCATTTCTTTACCAAGTTATCGACTCTCCAAGTGGGATCGCATACTGAGTCCAGATGGTTTGTCCAGTCGATCACAGGTTGAACTGAGATCGCTTATACAACTGCACCTCTATTTTGCTATTTTCAATTATAGATCTTTTCGCTCCAGAGCTTACCTAAAACAGAAATAGTTCTTGTCTATCATACCCTAGTTTCGACTATTCTAGCCCGTAGCTCTGAGAGCTTCTTGTCTATCATGCCTTGGAGGCATTAGAAACTAATCCAAGTCACGTTCTCTTTTAAATTATTGAACGTCACTTGACACGGGAGTTTACAATACGTTAGAGAGGGCATATTGTTTCAAATCAATGGGTCAACTCTGATATCTCCTATTTCTACTCGGTGTTTACAAGAATGTCCATGGAATGATGTTTTATACATTGTTGCCTTGTAAGGGAAGTGGCAAATTAATCAACGTTGAGATTCCTACTCATTCTTGAGTTGGAAAGAATTTATTGAAAGAAGAGAAACTGCATAGGATGTTTTCTGAATGGTTCTGGTAAAACTCATTTAAGGATTCGGTCATTTCATCTACTTCTAAATGTTTCTTATTCACCATAATAGCTCTGTACTATTAATGCCACAGGAGTAATGATCATAATTTGACACTGTAACATTATGTTAAAGCTTGGTTCGACTGCCAGGGCCAGGAAAGTGCCTTCGACGAGGATTGGTCGAATGATTTCGTTTGGTGGACTGTTCGCTGGACTGGGAGTTGGTACTGTAGCTGAAGTTACCAGGAGAACTTTGGGAGTCAATGACAGTTTGACGGATAACCCTTTCCTGACTGCTGCAAACGTTGAACGAATCGTTAGCACCATGTGCAAAGTTAGAGGTACTTATTTGTTTTCAACCATTTGAACTAGTTAAGTATGCAAAGCAGATATGCAACAACCTCGAAGATATCAAATTTGTGATAAAAGAATTTATCATTTTATTTATTTTTAATTAGATATCAATACAACTAATACATCTAATGTTAAATGATTTATTGTACGGGAGTTAGCTCCTATCACCTGTTGCTGATGAGTCCAATACGCTTCCATATGTGCTGTTCTGATTCGGATGGAACACGTTGCTTTTTTGAATGTTATTTGTGTGTTATGTTGGCCCATCCGCACTGCTGTGATATCAATTTACTTTCCTCGATTGTTCGAAGGTGCTGCTTTGAAGATTGGGCAACTTCTTAGTATCCAAGACAGTGAAATCATACCTCCAGCCTTACAGACAGCTTTTGAGAGAGTGAGACAATCAGCTGATTTCATGCCGACTTTTCAAGTTGAGGTGAGTCACATTTTTATATATGCTCTTTGCACGTTACATTACTGTAGATCTTACTTAAAAAAGTGCATCCTATCGCTTGCTAAAGAAGGACGTTGTGTTGCGAGCATGTTATTATTCATCACATTGCGGGGTATTATACGGGAAAACTTGTATTATCAGTTGCCCTAGATGTACTGATATGTACTTTAATACTATGGTTTCTTACACTTTAATAGATTTGAATTTACAAGCTAAAGTTCTTTTTCTGCTAAGTAATTGACTTAATATTTTCCATTATTTCCTTAATAAGTATATTTTTATATGGCTGGATTATGATTTCTACTAACGCCCAACCTAACGAGGGATCCTTTCTTGTGTCACCGTGTATCACGTTTTACACTTGGTTGTGTGCTTGAAAGTAATCTTAACCAGGCATGAAGTACTCATGTTCTTCTCTCCTAAAGCTTTTTTTCCTTGCTGTTTACACTGTGAAGCTGCAATTTAGTATGTAGATTCAGCCGATTAGCTGAGAGGCTACTAAAGCTAATGAATACACTACAGACTTCTTAGTACACTTACTTGACGTTGCAACCCCTCTGATCTGAGGATGCATTGGCCCCAGGTCATCTGAGAGGCTGCCGAAGCTCGTGTCCACGCTACTTACACTCTCAAGCTGTGATTTAGTATGTTACTCCTTAGTAGCTTTACCTGACGATGATTCGGCCCCAGATCTCAAGCTGTAATTTAGTATCTCCACTCCTTAGGACTTTTACTTGGTGATGCGTATGCCTCAGATCAGCTGAGATGCTTCTAAAGCTAATGTCCACACTATTTACTCTCTCATTCAGCATGTAGACCTTTACCTTTACCTAACGATGCTGAGAGACTCTTAAAGCTAATGCTTAAGCTACTCACACTCTCAAGCTATAATTTAGTATGTAGACTTCTTAGTACATTTACCTGAGGATGCATATTCCCCAGATCATCTGAGGGGCTCCTAAAGCTAATATCCACTCTATTTACACTCTCAAGCCGTAATTCAGTAAGTAGACTCTTTAGTACCTTTACCTGACGATACTTAGGCGCCAGTTCAGCTGAGAGACTCTTAAAGCTAATGCCTAAGCTACTCACATTCTCAAGCTATAATTTAGTATGTATGCTATTTCCACTCCCAAGCTGTAATTTAGTTTCCACTCCTTGGGACTCTTACTTGGAGATGCACAGGCCTCAGATGAGCTGAGAGGCTCCTACTTCCAGCGCTTATTTCTAAGTTATCAACACCCTCTAGCTGTTATTTAGTATATAGAATTCTTAGTACTTCTACCTGGTGATGCGTAACCAACACATGGTGCATGATTTTCGTTTGTTGTAAGCAACATGAAAATGTTCATTTTATTTTTTGAGACAGCTTAACCAATTATAGAGACCTTCAAATCCCTTATGATAAAAATTATGAAACAAAAGAATAAAATTCACTAATATATTAGAGGCAAAACATTTGAAATGAGGGATATCTCGTTAAACACAGCAGGAGCCTTGATTCGATTTTGTAGCCTGGTTTTACATCAATGTTGTCGGCTTCTGTGAATTCATGATTGGCAATGCTCAACATATCTACATATTTCTAGATGCATTATGTGTTGAAGATATTTCCAAACTTTTTGGGTCTGTAGCGGTCTCTACCTTCTATGTTGGTATATACCTATCTTTCTTTGTGAAATACGATTAGGAACTTCTCATCAAAGAGTAAGAAACTATTCACGTATATATTTGTGCGTATTACATTTACCTTTTGTTTCGTCAGGGTGTACTGAAAAGGGAGCTAGGGGAAGACTGGCGTAGCAAATTCGTTGAATTTGACATTAAACCTTTTGCGGCTGCCTCAATAGGGCAAGTCCATTGGGGAAAGCTCCACGATGGTTCAGAAGTGGCAGTGAAGATACAGTACCCGGGCGTCGCTGCTGGAATCAATAGTGATATAGAAAATCTCGTATCCGTCCTCAACATTTGGAACGTTTTTCCAGCAGGTGAAGGATATCACTTTACTGTACAAGATAATGAAAAGTTGTGAACATGCAGTTTTATAATTCTAAAATATTGGTGCCAAGTAAACACATACCCATCGTAAACTTCATAATGCACACTTTTGGTTCTAGGCATGTTCATTGACAAGTTGGTAGAAGTTGCCAAAAAGGAGCTTTCTTGGGAAGTCAATTACCTCAGAGAAGCAGAGTGTACTCGGCAGTTCAGAAAGTTATTGGAACCTTACCCAGAATACTACGTGCCTCTCGTAATAGGTAAGAAATGTTTTATACTACAAGCACATTTCATTTCAAATTTGTTGTTAATATTGCTACTGATGTGTGATTCACACTCATCATTATCACATAAAAATCCAGGTATTTATTCTCTCTTTTTTCCCTCTAATCTTTCCATAATTTGGTACTTGCCTGTACAATGAAGAATATGTTCCCCCCTGGGATTCATGAATCCCATGATTGATTTTATATTATTAAGATAGTGTCTCAGCACACTGTGCTTACGTCCTCCCCCTCCTTGCAAGCAAGGAGGAAAATCCCTGGTAAACCAGGGAGACTGTATGTTACCCACAGTCATAGGCCCCAAATCAGCAGATGTGAGTACCTGTTAGCACAGGGCACCACGGGTAGAGCCAGGCATTCTAGCTTGCCCTACCAGCTATCCGGGTTGGTACCCGAGTTATTGGCAACTCAATGCTGGCACTATCCTGGAAGACGAATCTACCAGGAGAGATCCTACGCCTCAGCTTTCAAGCGCTGTTATCCAGCCAGGGTAAACAACGACTGCCACCACAAAGCCAACTGCTTACAGGGCAGGCAAGTGATGCTTTGCCAAAGCACTGCATCTGGCGCCTGGGGCTCCCCCCCCCCCCCCCCCCCCGCCTGTAATTAGCGGTGAGACCTATCCTAAGCAATCCTTTAAAATCATCGAATTCATCTGGTAACCCCATTTTACATGAAGTATGGGAAATGTAGTATATTCCAAACCTTGGAGTTCAATCGGATGGTGTGCGTCAGCGTTCATCGCTCACCAAGTCTGATGTGGAATAACAAAATTTCATTTATGAAGAGTGAGTAGTTGATTTCATAGGGTACTTGATACTCGTGTGGTAGAAGGTCTTTAAAATCATCCAATAGTTATGTAGGAAAAATATTTAAAATTGCTTTTTGATTTGTAGATGACCTGTGTACTATGGAAGTGTTCACCTCCGAGTTGATTGAGGGATTCTCCGTCGACAAAGCAGCAGAGTATGATTTAGAAACACGAAACCGCATTTGTACGCTCATAATGCATTTATGTTTGAAAGAGTTATTTGAATTCAGAGTCATGCAGACCGATCCGAATTGGTCTAATTTCTTTTACAATACGAAAACCAAACAAGTAAGTGAATATACGTTAAGTGTTAAAGGGCAGTTTCATGTCATTGTTATTACTTAATTTATTGGTGGTATTATCACTGCCACAATTAAAGCTTAGTGAGTGTTATCCAACGTTCAACTCAAAGGCTTGACTTCAATACACAAAATAAATGTTCAACCTTGATGCCCTAATACGAAGGTTAACCATCCACTTTTAAATTGAACGCACTCGTAAGTTTTAAATGCAACAAATATGCGATTTTTTTCTTCAAATTTCACGCTCATATTAATCGAATGTAGTACATTCCATAATTGAAATATGCTAAGAATTGTTAAACAAAGGTTCATTATTAATCTCTACCGCTACGATTTCCCATTTCTTTTTCGCTTAATGAACTTGAGATGGTATTTGTAATCGCTTAACGGTACTGGCAGAATAGGGAAAGAAGTTGAAGTTTCGAAGGACAGGCTGGATAGTGCTCTTCGAAATACGGAGGAATTCGCTAGCTCGGCGGAGGGAACACGACGGATTCTCTTAAAATAACAAGAGAATGCCGAGTTCCACGTCATCTGAACGAACTGGTGAAGCGCGCATTTCGAGGGGCCACTGATCACAGCTGATGGTCTGCTTATCGGGATGTCGTTCATTCGGGTATTACGATAGCTCACAACTGCTCGATGAACGACTCTACCGCACTCAAAGAAGATTCAGATCATAGCCGCCCTTTCTTCCATTGAGTAACGAGAGGTAGGAGCACGAGGCTTGATGACAATGATCTCGCAGATAGAACTAGGGAGAGAAGGTGGAGTTTCGTCGCTTTCGTGATTTGGCTAGAAACATCAACTCTTATCAGATGATCTTTGGTTGTGTTACATCAGGCTCACTTACCTCTAGCAGTTGTAAACAGAAGGAACAAAATACTTGGGTATTTGATTATTCAAAGGTCACTGTAACGGCAGCTCATTTTTGCCAACTTTCAACGATAGCATGACGCGAATTAGCGTTAAAAAACAATGAAAATTCATGTGCCACACATTAGAGTCCACCATCATCCACTACCAGTGCTTGCTGAACTGGTTGCGGGCAATAAAAAAAATTGGTTGAGGTATCAAATTATCATGAAATTTTAGGTGGAATCCGAATGTGCAATAAAAAATTGGGGTTCCCATCTAAAATAAGAAAGTTAGTGTCTCTGGCGCTTGGTTACGCGGGTTGCGGAAATATAATATTTGAGATCCTTGCAAAAATAATGAAGATAAAAGAAATGTTTGTTTATGGGACAACTCGTGGGAGACCTGTATTTCCCTTATTTGACTTCCTTATTGATTCCAATCTGAGATTTCATAGTGAAGTGTTCGTTCTTTGTTGATTTTTGGCTTGCATTCAACATGTCCAAACTTCCTGGATCAAGCGTCAGTCTTCTGAAGAAGTGGATAGATGGAGACAGTGATTTCCCCATGACTCAACCACCATTTGAATGACATTTTTCATTAGCATTATAGAACTCAGATTAAAACTTGAGTAGTTCCTATCACTAATCAGGAATTGTCTCTGTTTAGCTGATTCTTTTGGACTTTGGAGCAACAAGAAGCTACAGTAAGGAGTTCATGGATCAGTACATAAGAGTGATAAAAGCAGCAGCTGACGAAGATAGAGACGGAGTACTACAACTCTCTCGCAAAATGGGATTCCTCACTGGTTACGAATCGAAGGTATGGTTTACCAGCTCTATAATGTGAACCAATTTATTTAGATTAGATTATAATCTATGTTAATTCAAAAACACTCAGGGAATATATTTTTTTAACCGACTCAACGCTTAAGGCACTGCAACAGTGCCAAGCGGGTTTTCCCCGCTCATGGGGGGGGGGGGGCACTGGGGCGGTGCCCTGCTGTGTAAAATGCCTTCTCACTGTCGAAAAATTATCCTTCCCAGATAATTCTTATTTCAGTGTTGCCAACTGTTCAGTAAATCCCTGAACAGTAGTTTTTATTTTTCCACCAGGTTTCCCATTTATAGAGTTCATTTCTTTTATATTCTAGTTTTTGTTTCTCTCTAGAGCTTTTCGAAGGATGTCTGAGGTTGATAACTCACACAGTCAATGCTACGTCAACGAGCCCTTTTGCTTACCTACATATTTTCTAGCTCTTACATTTTTCAACCTTTTTTTATGATGAAAATGGTAAGTTAATACCTGAAAAAATGGATAATGAACCTTTTTCTAGCCCGATATTGTAAACACCTGTATTTATTCTCGTTTGTTCAAAATGTGGAATAACAGGTTGAAAATTTACTTGTGTGTGTGAGGGGGGGGGTTAGTCAAGCATCCCAGATAGCCTAAAAATAAAAAGTTTATCCCAGATAATCTAAAAAAGTGTATTCCTAATGAATTCGTCGTCATACAGAGCAATCTAAGTAGTTATTTGTGCGGGTTAGAATACCTTTGGTCATTCCCGTTCATGTGAGGCACCACACAGGTCATGGGCGGTCCCAGGGGGGGTTTCAAAGGGGTCATGACCCCCCCAAATGTTTAATTTTATGGTTTATAATAAGCTTATTTTACAAACATACTTTTTTCTTCCTCCGTTTTCTGTTAATTTTAACCTGGATTAAAAACCGTCAAGTGAAGTGATTAAATATGAATTAAACTGAGTCTTTAGGTAAGGACTTGGCTTTGGTTTGATAAAAAAATGTATTACATTTTCTAACAATGACCCCCCCCCCCCCCCCCCCCCCCAAATGTAAGCCTAGGACCTCCACTGACACAGGTGCCATGGTCCAAAAAAATATGCGCCCCCTTATGCATCTAAACTTCCTATATACATTTGGGAAGACATTTATTGAGTTTTCAGTGAAAGCTGCACAAAAAGTTTTTCATGTCATGGTTCTTAGTCCCACGTTGAGTTGGTTAAGCAGGTTAGAAACGTAGTAAATTTGTACATACGTATCCATGAGGTGATCCACCTAACCAACTATGCCCATTCCATCATTTTCTCCATAATTAAAGAGTTAGGTGGTTACTCAACTAACCCAATGTATTTCTTACATGTTGCAGAGTATGGAAGAAGCCCATGTAGACACAGTTATGATCCTAGGTGAAGTGTTTAGCGAAAAAGCGGGAGTCTTCGACTTCGGTGGTCAAAATACCGTGCGCAGGGTCACCCATCACGTTCCAACCATGTTAAATCAAAGGTTGTGCCCACCGCCTGAAGAAATTTACTCCATCCATCGAAAAATTTCAGGAGTTTTTCTCTTATGTTCCAAACTCTCAGTAAAAATACCTTGCAGGCCAATGTTTATGGACATCTATAACAATTATAAATTTGGAGAAGTTTGATGATATTCATCAATGTGATAGGTGTTTATGTAAAAATGTATTTATTACCCACGTATAAATAGTATATTAATTTAAGTTCAATAAATGTTACTGGATTGTTGAAGTCCCGCACTAACTACAACTTAGTGTTGGAGGTCTATCTTACACCCTACTAACCTTTTCATTGCCTACCAAAAGCTGTTTAATACAATGCAATGATGCTCTTGACTTGTTCAACAAATCAACATCAGACTCCTAGGAGTCGTTTCAGCAGAATACGAACGGCAAATACCGTCCAAGGATGTCTGGAAATGAGTTAACCTTCAAAAGTCTGGGATGAAGTAGATTTTTAAGTAGAAATACACGAGTAGGACGAATCTAAATCCAAGCCTATTTAACTCTTCAACAATTGGTGTATACGAAACCTTTCAATTTGAAACATTCAGAGCGTCCGTCCAGATCTGGAAGCCTATTACTATTGACTCTTCTTTTCCATCAGCAGGGTCTCTGAAGTTCACTGTATAAATGCATACAACTGCCATGTATATTAACATAATTACACGCTGTTTATGTGAAAACGATCCTTTTCCCGAACATATGAATAACGAAGAGCCTAGTGCAATAGGCGAGCAGTCCAGTATGACTACACCTGATGACAACTCCCCAGCAGTGAGAGTACCTAAGTATACGATGGCATTTGGCCCAATAACATTTCCCCACATCTACAGTACCAGCTGATGAAATTAAACCGAAGAAATCAAATCAGGCTGTATGGAGTTTTCCAATCAATGATCCGCAACTAAATCGAAATTGCTCCGAATTATCACACAGAGGATGATTTATTTATTAGATATCTCTCCTACGCAAAACTAATCCATTTATATTAGACATAGTCTGTGGCAAATTATCAAATTCGGCACCACGAGCCTCCATATCTTTTGATGTCATTCAAGATGAAAATACGTGGGATGCCGCCAGCCACGTGGTCTAGCTCAGACCTAGAACAGGCACTGCAGCCCAACCGCTTAACTGACCGTTTTTCATGGTGAGCGGAAGGATAATCGTATTATAATCGGAGTAGTCTCATTCGATTCAGGGAAATAATTCCCATGTTGACTTTTTGAGCTATATGGGTGATTCTCAAACTACAGGCAATTTTCAGGTCCTGACATTTTTAAAATTTAAGTGTTTCTTTTGCTAGGTTATTGGCTGTCTTTTTGATGCCCAGTCATTCAAGACATCCCATTATTCTCCGCAAAATTCAAATTTGATAGGAGTCATAACAATGGCGAGGCGGTTTTGGTCACGACTGGCTTGTTTTCACCTACATGTCCACGCGGACTTTCAACAGAGATTCTTCTAATACTACTGGACTTTTTATGGGTTTTGAAAATGCAACATGATAGGCCAATCATCCAAGAGAATAAGTGGGTAGAAAGAAAATTTTGGGATCAAACATAATAGGTGAGCAACAACTGCCATTGAATAAACATACTAACCTGTTTTCAAGTGTTCTCGCTCGATCAGAAAACACACCACCTACCGTTAAGGGCAACTCAAAGGTACGAACCTCACCACCAAAACAAGAACTTCTTCGAAAATCTCCGTTTTGTTCCCTCAGGAACACATTCTTTTTAGGCCATGACAATGACCCTAGACTAAAGTGACCTGAATAAAGTGCAGCATTAGGACATTAAAAACTTGATGCAAGGGTTGAAAAACCATCGACAGTTGCCTTCAGATGGAACTAAAGACGAGAGAACTTTCAAGTAATTGAAAATCTCTAGTAGAATATTCGTAAAACCCAACTAGAAATTGGGAGCCACAATACAGTTGCAGTTTCTTAACCCTAAAAAACATGGAAATTATATTAGCTTCCGAGGGTTTTCTATTGGTCAACGCAGTACTCAATAAATGTATGCAGATAAGGAGAAAAAGTTGAAAGTCAGGCGGTTTTGAATGGCACAGCGTGCCATTTACACTACTTTGCCCGTAATTTGAGAATCACCCATATACTGTAAACTTGGGTTCAGCAGTCTCAGAAAAAAAGCTTAGAACGGCGGACGGATGGAGTGTTTTCGGAATCTATGTTCTGGGGGGTTTAAAACTTGATAATAAACGAAAACCTCGATATATTGAAATACAGCGTAACCAAACATATCCGAAGTTTTCGCTTCCTTGTGAAGCATGATTACCCCTAGAATGCTAACGTAAAAGACCTTACTATCTTACAAACTTTTTTGTATTTATAATAGAGAACCACGTGGAGTAAATAAACCTCGACAAATTCAAAGATCGTCCTTGAAAAGGAGTATAGAAATTTCAAAATTCTAATAAATACGATTATGACAAAAATCCAAGCTAACCCTCCTAAATACCGACGATTTCTAATCAATCTACATCATGCGCTCCAAGTTGAACGTACTGGGCAAAATTCGATGAAGGTCGTCCTTACCTGCAGTAGTTTTTTCTTGCTCAGTTACCGATGTTCGTATGTACTTTTAATATATAAAATTATTGTCCAACCATCGCGGTTATGAGCTTCCAATTCGCCATGAAATCAGCGCTTTCTGGACAAGACTTCTGTGAGTCTTAGAGAGACGAATTCTTCCACTAAAAAATTGCTCCCAACCATCCCCACCACCTCACTTTATTGTGAGCTACCACATTGTTAACTAGAAGCTTTGGCTATTTGAAATGGTTGAGGAAATCAAATTTCGTTTCACCCTCATTTAGAACAGAGTTGGCCAAAAATAAGAGCTATTTTACACTCTAATGGGAAATTCGGATTTGTTTATTATGTGCAAAGGAAAACGGCAATAACATGCAAATAAACCAATACCTCGATCATCAAGGGTGGTACAGTAAGATTGGATATGTTTACGAACACTGTATTAAGACTCATACGCCACATATAAAAGAAAATTTACATTCAAGGTTTTCTAAGGACACGAAAATGGTTTGATACAATCTACATTACATCCTAATAACAAAAGTTGCTGGCCCTTCACAAACTACAACGTTCTGGACAATCCTTGATCTTCTTCGTAAATAGGATACGAAGATCGATTTTGACGTTGTTAATTGACTATTAAAAAAAATTAATAATAGGAAATTCAGGATGGGCTCATGGGTAAAAAAAGTGTTTCAGAAAATCCCTTTCTGTCGGGCAGATGAGAAAAATTAACCTAACTGTCGCTTCGGTCTGAACTCTGATCGCGGAGCTTTTTCATCGATTTCAAGGCTTTTTCCCGCAGCTTCTTTTCAACTTCTTCAGTCTCCGAGCCGTCATCAGAGTCCTGCAACGGAGCAAAACAGACATTAAATCGATTGAAAATGGAGTTCCAAATTTATCGGATTCAGAGTTCGACTAAATACTTCCAAATCGGGACTTATTCCGGTTATCGAGTGTATCCAGATTTGAATTGTCTGACTATAGTTTGTTCCTTAGTTTCTTCATATAAAAACCAAGTACTCTTTTTCCAATTGTTTATTTTTTTAAGAATAGCTAAATCGGAAACTTATTGTTTTTGAGGATAGAAAGTTTGAGTGACCGCTCTACGATGAAGGTATCAATGAATAGAACGGCTTATATAGGTAGCAGAGATACTGATCTTTATATGGTCCTTGAATCCCTTGTTATGACTGAAATGTTTGTCACAATAGATTCTTCATCGAAGAATACAAAGATTCTTTATTGGAGATAATAAACCAAGCTGAAAGTGCAGCGTGCTAAATTACATGGCCTCCCAAACATTCCAGAAGGTTCAAAAGCCAAAGTTGAGTTGTACTAGACAGCAGATAACTATGCAACTGAAGTGCATCAAGTAACACTGTTTGTCTGTGAGAATTTACCAAAAAATGGGAAGGGACTTGACATTATTGGAAATAACGTTACACGAAGGATATATATAGATATTAGAAGTTGTACAGATATAATAGCATTGCCATCCTGTTCAGCGATTTCCGTCAGAGCTGTAAATAGCGGAGAAAGCCTTGATATTTATAAACCTTGATAGGTTGTAGCAGGTATAAGTACATCCAAATCAACCATCTCGATTTAGTACAGAAGAACCCCGATTAACTGGCAACCCCATGGTGCAGAAATTTTTGTGTTCTGTTTCCGTGTCAGCACAAATGTACATGAATAGTTTGATCTTTCATTCTTTTCTTATTGAAATAATTTGTATTATTCACTTGAACTTCGTGTAGTTTTGTTTACTCCTCTTTTAAAATCATTTCACATTCAAAACTGCACAGCAATCATGACAATTAGGACTTAACAATGGCGCCGCTTTAACGTGCAAGGCAGTGAAAAGCGACGTTGCCACGCCAAACACTGTCTAGTGCCAACATTGTACCGGCGCTAGTGTTATTTCTGTTATCCGTCTATTCGATTATCCATCACGGTCCTGGTCCTGACGGTGCCGGTTAATCGAGGTTCTACTATACTTGATACATCTAAATTTGGCGTATTGAAGTTTGATTCGACCTACTGATTATTCCATTAGAGGGTGAAACGAAATTTTGACAGAAACCAACTGGTTTACCGTATTCCTGTTGACAAAGCTTCCAAAGTGAAGAGAAACTTCATGATTATAACGAAGTACTAAAGATCACAGAACCCAACAGCAACTCTAAGGGCCCAGGATAACGAACTAATAACAAACTAATCAAATTTAAGAAGCAGTTTAGGAACTGCTGTAGGAATAGCAAGAAAGCTCCAACAACATAATTCTAAATAAGCCCTACTTTTCACGTAAATTTCAACTCGGAACCACCCAAAAGCACCTCAATGCAAATGCACTCAGAACGAAATAAACGTAGAAAGTAATTGAAAATCTTTATTCCAAAATATAAGTAATACAACATTAAAATCAACGTCCTTATAATTTTTGAAAACTAAATTTGATTAAATTTTATTGAAATGCTGCAAAACAATGGGGCTGTATCTGGTAGATACATGAAAAATAAATTGTACTCATACATTTTTCAGTTGGATGAGCTTACCCCACTTTCTTCAACCTTCCTCTTCTTCGTTTTCTTGTGTTTTTTATGTTTTTTGTGTTTCTTGTGCTTCTTCTCTCGCTTTTTCTTTTTATCATCGTCGCTGTCCTGTAAATTCGAGGTTTCTCGAATGACGAAAGTTACGAACCCAAACATCAAATAAAACATTGACATGAAAGAAAGTTCTTCCTTCACGCAGTCGGTGCTGTCTCGTGATCTGGAGGGGACCAAAGATGGCAAATGGCTCCCGATTACTGTGGGACCAGGCTAAGGAGCCGTGCTAATAACTGTTAACATGGACCAACCCTACATCTACGGGGTAAGGAGCAACGGCAGGGTATAGGGGTGGTCATATGACACCGCAGTAGCCGGCAACAAACACCGTGCTAAGAGGTTAGCATCTTCCATTTTCCCTAGAACGGTGCCCATCAACCCGACTGTGTGAAGCAAGAACTCTCTAATATATACCGCAGCTGAACACTGCCGCAACGACTTTAACAGACATATGGGTGGAAAGGCTAAAAAATTAAAACGAAAAACTACTGCAACTAACTGAATGTTAAAATATCTTTCCCACCATGTCCTCTAAGGCTTTTTTCAAGGAACACAATGAAGCTGATTCACCTCTACATCCTGGTGACCTAGTGCCCTCAACTAGTCCTCCTGCCAAAGTCAACCTAATCCATCTTCGACTTAAAGAGGGGTCGCTCAAAACATATTTTAAAAATTCATTATATTCATTAAAATGTTTCTAGGTATGTCCAACTATCTTTTTTTAAATATCCGTAATCGTCCATACAAAGAAAGTTATGGTCTTACAATGTCAGGGCCTCCAGCTGTGTAGCAATGGGAGCATTTCCTTCCGCTCGGGCAAAATACCCATTAAGAAATATAGAATTTATTTAATTTTGAAGTGATGCTAAAGTGGTTCCCAAACAATAGCTGAATAAGGATATGAAATAAGGATATATTAATAATATTATATTATATCTTATAAGTAATAATAGAAAAATCTATTGTTTCTTGAAGTTCAAGAACTGAACGGCTAGGAATTCCTCACCAGATTTTCTCAAAACTATGTTTTTTGGCTCTACTGAATTCATCAGAATTTCATTAAAATACCTACTCTCAAACCTCCTCTCAATGTTTTATTGGAGTCATTCAGCTCAGATTTATGTGGCAAGAGTAATTTTGAATGTTAGGACTTGAAACTGAATTCATACTTTTATAGCCAATATGTCTGCTTTGCCTGTATGATCATTTCAAAAATATATTTTTTCTAATTGCTGACACGTGGGCTCCTATTATCGACACACATTGCCAATTGATCTATCTATTTCTGTGACGAATAAGGTTAGTTCTCCCTCCATACTTCTTGAATCAGCCGCCCCTGAAGATAACAGACTTCTTTTAGCGTCAAACATATCCTCTGGGTGTAGCAGGCATAATCACCACTGCCTTTGAGAGGGATAACCATACTATCCCATAAACTCCCATGTTGCATTTCTCCATAGCACCTTCAGTATCGTACCCTTAATTTTTACCGTTTTATCAACCCTAGCTCTACATACGCCTGGACTTCATTAGAAATGGCTAAAACATGGGCCATGCTCAGTTTCTTCAAAACATCCAATTTTGTATCAATCTGCTTAACCTCTGACATTCGCATCAAATTTTTCTGTATGAGTAAGTAGTT
This sequence comes from Creontiades dilutus, assembly GCA_031894815.1. NCBI lineage: Eukaryota > Metazoa > Arthropoda > Insecta > Hemiptera > Miridae > Creontiades > Creontiades dilutus. Next base: position 1,488,202 of record JAVIWC010000334.1, read on the forward strand.
TTTGCAAGATTTAGTTTAATACTGTTAGTTTTTGATTTGTCCAGCCTAGTACTTTACATTTTTCAGTTTATGCGCTGTTTCCCAATGATGAACAATGAATTATTATTTACCTTATTTCAGGAGAGGGAATCGTCATGAAAACCGTTTTGATTATGAAACAATACTTGTTTAAAGCTATTTGTGAATATACTACGTTTATCAAGGGTCATTCAACCGAGACAATAATTGAAAACGTATGTACATCTAAGTAGTAAATAAAACTTAACTCGTGACAAAGTTGTGGGAAACCCATTTCAATAAAAACAGAGTAAAATAGAACGTTGTCTATATTTCCACAAAAAAAGAAAAAAAGCTACACAGTTAAATCGGTTTTAACGGTTAACTACAAACATAATAGGTTCATTCTTGCAATAAGTTGGGCTCCCAATCTCCATAATATTACTGTTTGTGCCCCTTTCACCTTATAAGCCTTGAGTGGCATTGGTTGGTTCTCCCTACCCCTTTCACTTCCCTGAGCCAATAGGATTCAATTCTCCTTTCACTTGGGCCAATAGAAGATCTGCTTTCTGTGACGTACCTTCAGTTCATGTTTGTTATTGATGATGAACTAACCAGCGAAATTGATTCAACAGGGTAACATTATTTTCATGGAAATATAGACAATATTCTATCTTACTCCGTTTTTATTAGTAAATAAAAGCAAGCTTTTGTTTTGAAGTTCTATCCTAGAAAACAGTTCTAATCCAAAATACAAGGAACTTGTATCTCTCCAAAATGTATGGAAAGCTACAGCCCATTCAGGATAATTTTGAAGGGATTTTAAAAGATGTTACGCACCTCTGATTCTGATGAAGATGCAGTTTTGGTCTTCTTCTTCTTCTTTTTCTTTTTCTTGACTACAGCGTCTTCGTCAGATGAAGAATCGTCTTTCTTCTTCTTCTTCTTTTTGGCATCAGGCTCATTGTCATCGTCGTCGTCATCCGAAGAACTGTCATCTTTTCTCGCCTTCCTTTTCTTTTTAGATTTCCTATCTTCTTCTTCAGAGTCGCTGGTGTCAGCCTTCTTCTTCTTCTTTCTTCCTTTTTCGTGTTTAGCTGAATCGTCAGAATCATCAGCTTTGTCTTTCTTTGAGGGCACCTGCAATGAAAATATTGAATTACTAGTAGAAATTGGTACTTTTCGTCATAATCTGAGAGTCATGTATTAGTTAAAACATACAAGGGGCGTTCAGAAAATACCCAGAATGTTTAAATTTCACACAATTGGAGAGTTCGATAGTCAATTTATTTTGTTCGTATACATGCCCCCGAAGTATGACACAATTTTCAGGTGTATTCATAGTTTACTTTATCGGTGGGAGCCATTAAGGTTTGTCGTGCTTCAAGAGTTTGGCAATTCCTGATTGTTTAAAAAAATATGATTTAAAGAATTTGTATTAAGTTATGTGTAAAAAATGAAATAAACTGTAACAAAGTGGGTGAAATGTTGCGAGGGCTGATCATGGCATATTGATTCGCTCATGCCATGACAGTTTTGGGTATGAAACGCGTGGCAGTGAAATTTATCCTGACATCGTTGAATTTTGAATCATTGCTTGTTAGTGATTTTTTGGCGAAAACCAACACTGTAATGAAGCCCCAGCCTCTAAATTCACCAGACATTGCTCCTTGTGACTACTTTGAAAGGGACAACAGCGTAAATGAGTAATTTTTTTTCTCCAAAAAACCAAAATTCTGGGTATTTTTGTAACGCGGTATTCATGTTTTGTGAAGGAATTTTCATCATATAAAAAACAATGTAGCGTTAGCCGGACAGTTTAGACGTTCCAATCAACCATTTGCCATGTGATTGGTGAAGTTAGACAATATAGTGAGAAGTCTGGTAGGTGATTGCTTTGGTCCCCCATACAAGTAAACTTCACGCTTGTACACAGAGATTACGATTAGCATTCAGCTATTTCAGCAGAATTAGCTTTTAATAAATAATTCAGACTGAATTTTGACCCAAGGCGGGTTGAAGGGGCTACAGGCAGTCCCAACCTACAATGGCTGCCTACTCTACATTAGTATGTAGCATTTCAAGAATGATTCATTAAGTATCTTTTACTCAGTTTGTTCAGCTCCTGTGTACATCAAGTCAAGTATACAGAAATCATGTTTTCAACTAAAAAGAGCATTATTTTTAGCTCATCTTGAAGTACCACATAGCGTTAAAGCAGTATAACTCAATTACAGATCATGTTGAATCAATTATGCTGCATAATCATTCAAATCTTCAGGGTAATTGAAGATTATTCTAGTAAAAATAACCGAGAGAGATTTTAGAATAGGTTAAAGTGACCACCCAGCTAAAAAAAAAATCCACCTTAATTCAATTTTAATTAATTCAAAAAATCATTCAGTATGGAAGAATGAAAGAATTACACTTACATCTTTTTTGTGAGGAGAATCAGCTTTCCTTGGAGGGGTATCCTTGGCCCTGTGAAACATTAAATGCAAATGAAAACATTATACATGAGCTCTATTTCATTAATTTTATCTCTAAAGAAAGGATATTTTTCAATAAATATGGTTGAATTAATCTTCAAAGCCCTGTGGTTTGGATAGTTACTTATAAATTGAGAGTGCAATTGTGTTTGTAGAGCATTTAATGGAGTTTTACTGGGTTAAAGTTAACCATGTAGATAAAGTGTACATTTTTTATTTGAACAGTGTCATTGGAGCAGAAATAGTACTTACCGCTCAACGCTTGTTGAATCTCGTCGTTTCCTTGGCTTGACTTTCTCTGTACCAGGAGGCGGAGTGCTTACATTCCTCGACCGCTCCTTATGGTCAGGAGAACTTGCTTCCTCATCAGAAGAAGACCTGCAATAATGTTATTTTGTTAGATATGAAAATGACATCTATTTCATTTGCAGAATCGGTAGTTAATCAGATTTAACATTAGGCATAGTATAGAAGCAATTATCACCCTATCTTTATTAAGAATGCGTTCTCCTCTCCAGCACTAAGGGAGTATGTCTTTCCATTAAAAAAAAAAAATGGTATTACACATGTTTCACGATATGATTCACTAAGAGAACTTATTGCTTCCCGATACGTAAGTTTTTAGTAAGATGGGTGTGACATTGGGCTTATCAACTCATCACCGATAACATTGAACAAATTCATTGAGACACGAGCAAGGTGTGTGTAGGAGGATAACCCTGTTACACCCAGGTTACTCTGCACAGTTCTGCTGGACTATCACCACGCGGTAAATAGGTGTTTCGAAATTTGTGAAAGGACAAGTCTCTTAGTTTTTTGGAGCATTTGCTCAAATTACAATGATTCCACACATAATCTATTGCATAATCTTGTTAGATGTTAGAGAAGTTCTACATTTTCATGGGATGAGTATCCTCTGCATGGAACTTTAGATAAGTGTTGTCGCAACTTCCCAAGATTAAGTCTATTGTAATGTGAAAGAAGTGTTGTTTTATTTTTCAAGTACTAGTGAACTTTGATTGGAGTCTTTATAGCGAATCCCTCCCCCATGCCGCATCTCTGCGTCAGTGAATCGACGACGTCTCAGTTCCATCGCTGCCCTTCGCAAGACTACATTCAACGTTTTCTCCGAAGCATCCATTGTCTTTTACTTTTTTCCAGTACCTTCTATAAGGATTTTTTTTCTGGTCTAGAATTAATAACATATTTTTCTCCATTCACCATCACCATCATTACGACCAAAGTGAGGATAAATCCACTTCGGTTAATTTTATGGTGCTGAAAATTCACGTTTTATTTCCCAGCTTTGGGACACCGGCTTCACCAGGACCTCCTGCATCTCTATCAGCCTTTTCTGAAGACATCTCTCCACCCAGATACGCTCTACCCAAGAAAACCTGGATTGCAGGGTAGTAAGCCTGCTGAGACGACGCTGGTGTGGCAGGGACCCTTCCAGAAAATCGGACTCCATGTGGCCCCGTTCCCCCTGATCACGTCAGATCCATCCTTTTATTTTCTTCGTGTTCAATTTTCCGATCTAGTCATCTTTAAGACATTCCAAACCGTTTTTTAAAATAGTCAGTACGAGATATTTATTTCTTTTGATTCATCTTACCAATGCATTTGGAGCTCCATAGGTTTTTTCATATGACAATTTGCCAATTTATACACCTATTTTTATTATAACATTATATCGCCATATCACCAGTATCATCAATCTTTTTCACTTTGTTCCATACCACGACTTTCCACGTAAAATATAAATCTTGAAAATTAATCTAGGTAAGTATTTTTATGCTTATTTAATTATCTTCACGAACAACAAAAATGGTTCAATTTTCCATAGTTGACGAATGTAACTGCCTTAAGAGGTTAATCAAAATGGATTTTATACAAATTTAAGCAGAAACCATCTCTTCCTGGAGTGTGAATGAAAATGTGGAATTAAAAAGGTGTACTAACTGGTCTCTCCTGGATGAGCGGGAGTCTTTTCTGCTTTTTTCTTCCACTTTCTTGAATGGTGATGGGCTTCGTGAAGCTGACGGAGGAGCCTGGAGAACAGTAAACAAAGAATTAATAGTGTAGAAAATAGACTTTTGTGGTCGTTGACGAAATATTACTACAACAGTTTAGAGAAACGCTCTCGAACCTCAGGCCCAAAGTTGGTGAACCATACGAATTCACTGAGTCCTGATGAAAACTATTTAAATGCCAGAAATCTTTTTTTTTTTTTTTTTTTAATAATCTAGAAGACGGAGGGGGGGACGGATATGGGAAGTTGAGGATGATGGAGGAGGAAGGGAGGGATGAAAGGAAGTGCCTCTAGAAAATGACCACCAATTTAAGTACGAGCCCCGGATGACGTGGGTGGTGATACCACGAGGTACTCCTGACGAGATGCCCAGCTCAAGTAACTCCGTGGCACTTTTCCCACACCACACTCTGCGCCATGACACAGTCGCAGCCATAACCTTGATGTTGTTAGGCGCCTAAAGGCCGAGTTATTCATTACCATGTTTGATCGTATACGGGTTCACACCTTTGCATTTTCGTTTCATAGCAATTTATCGTGATTCTGATATATTATTTCAGTTAAATTAATCTAATAGATGAACAGAATATTGAAAGATTGCTGATGATCTGTGGCTGTTACTACCTAGCAGCATCATATAGCTACATCTTCAAGTTTTCAAGTTAAATAAAAGTATAGTTAAAGTTAAATTTATTAGCAACCTCAACCAGTATCTTGCACAACTCACCCTTTTGTCGGCCGTGTCATTGGCTGCAGAGGCATTTCTGTCGGGCGAAGGGCTGCTAGAGCTGGCTGAATCTCTACGTGTATCTCGAGGCTTTTCTTTGGCCACGGGAGATCTATCCTTGCGTGGTTTCTCTTTGTCTCTTCCTTTGTCGTCCCTCCTCCGGTCCTGTAAACAGCAATGAAATTTAAATTCAACTACAGAGGCATTTAAAGCCATCATTTTCATTTCACTGGGAAATCTGCGAAGTATTTTGATCTCTCACAACAAGACACTTTTTAGCTCGTTTTCCTGTATAAATACACAGCCAAAAGCTTGAGTGAAAAGTAACTTTTCAAGATGAATATGACAGGAATAAGAAAATAGAACTTAAGAACTAGGAAAAGTGGAAATGCATCTTACCCGTGATTTTGATCTGGAAGGTGATCTTGTCCTCCTTCGACTTCCTGATCTTCTCCTGGAGTCCCTAAAATTGATAGTAAGCGTGTATAATAAACCTTGCAAGGTCGAGAGAACTATGAACATTATAGTGTTTTCAAATATATTGGACAACAATGAACTGAATCAATACTAATCAGCACAGACATCCAAGAGTCTCTTAACCATTCCAAGGAAATGTGCATATGTTCTAAGGTTACTGAGAGCAGTACAAAATAAAGCTAGGCCAATAATAAGCCGGATTCAGTAGCATTCATCCTCTGTGAAAGTCCAGCTGCTGCATCAACAAGATTCTGGCATTTTGGACAAGGTTCCCTAACACCCAAAAATGTTGCCAAGGAAATCCTTCACTTTGGGAGCAGTAGAGGTTATCAAAAAGTTCCAGGTTAGCAGTATGATTGTGTCCACAGTGTTTGAACACAGTATCAGTTTTTGACAACTTCGAAGGCGCATGGATGCAGATCCCAAAAATCGAATAAACAACTCAATAGAAGGAAATATCTCACCTTCTTCTGGGCGGAGATCTTCTAGTGGACCTCCTGCGAGCAGCTTCCCTTTCACGTTCCCGCCTCTCTCTTCTTTCTCGTTCCCTTTCCAATGAACGCCGTCCTGGACGATAACGCCCTGGCCATGTTGTATCCATCCTGTTGTATTGATTCAAACCAACATATTAATACGAAAATAAAGAAACGAAATTCTTGACATCTTGATAAGCGTTTAGAGACAAAACCACTGAGTTAGATACAAAGACACCAAGACCAACCTTCAAAGAAGCTTGAAACAGTGTCAGTAATGCGTATGGTTGGCACACAGATTCTTGAAATGTCTATTTCTTAAGGCTGTATTATACACCGAACAAACTTCTTCCAATTAATATTCTGGTGCAAAACATAAATCCAACAAATTGTATACAACTATAGTTTTTCATCATAGGGCTTTATTGCTCTCAAGTAGCTCAGAGGCAACTGTCTCAAGAAATTCATCGATCGAGGACCAAATTCCAGGAATTCATGACTATTCAGCCATATTCTTGAGGTGCGGATTCTTTTAACGCCACAAAGACGGTGGTTTTCTCATTTCTCTGATAAGTAACTACAACATTGTTCTGACCAACCTTGCAAACACACGAGGAACGATTTTGACTCCAACAGACTTCGACAGCTCCAATAACCTTTACTACAGATTTAAGAAGAGCGATAAAATATCAAACCGTTTTGATTTCAAACGCGTATAGCGTGTCCTTGTCAGCGATTTGCGACAGAGCGTGTACACGCGGGACGCACAACTCAGTTGTAATGGTTTGATCGAAAAATAAACGCTGAACCCGACCCGAGTCGCTTAGTTCCCGCTCACGTAGGACATGGCATAATTGTACTTGGAAAGTAATTTTGAAGTAGTTTTGTGGAACCATAGCCGTCATTTTTCTACTGGTTTCCTCGACTTCTGTAAAATATTATATAATTTCCTCGAGCACTTGAAATAAGGACTTCAAGTTAGGGATGGGTATCGATACCCGATATTTCAAAAAATCTATATTTTAATGTTGAGTATATATTGTACCTCCGGAATCGTAATTTTGAAATATTGGCAAATTTGTTCTCACTAGCTTAAAAAAATTTGTTTCAATATTGGGTTGATTTTCTCACTAGTCAAAAAACTACTCCAACCAATCTTTGGACACTTGTAATGGAATCTGGAATGTAAAGGAAAAGTGGCTTTAATGTAGAAGGAAAACAGGAAAAGAAGAAGAAGTAAGAAGGCAGCAGTAGGAGTCTATATTACGGGTATAGTACCCACTGTTACTGTTACATTACCTCTCACTGTGAGAGTCAAAACAAAGATTATCTTCTGTTCTGTTCAAGTAGATACGATTAGGTTTTTTGCTGTTTAATTTTGAAAAATTGATGTTGAAATCGATACTCGATATTTATAAATATTGATACTTTGCTTGACTGATATTTAGAGTATCAATATATACCTTCCGATACAGTATTAGTACAAAATATCGATACTTGTTCAACGTTACCCATCCCTACTTCAAGTACCAAATGGACTTGGGTATTCCAAATCTGTACTCAAGTTAAGACTCACCTCATGCGGTCCCGCGAGCGAGATCGGCGTCTCAAGGGTGGCGACCGACGTCCCCTAGATCGTGACCTCCTCCTGGACCTCGACCGCCTCCTGGATCTCGAACGTCTCGGTCTAGAAATCGATCGCCTCCTGGAACCCGAGCGCCGCCTCCTTGGGGTTGATCGCCGTCTCGAACCAGACCGCCGTCGCCTGTCTCCAACTTTCCCACGGGAACCAGATCTTCCAGACTGTGAACAATCAGAGACAACAAAAATAAACAATTGAGGTCTAGAGATTCAACATTCGTGGACAATGACCGTTGGCAATAATTACACAAAGGTTTACTATGTCTGTTATCAGATCATTGCTTTACATATTCTATAGTTAGGCCGAACCAACTGAAATCCAGCCCACTTTTGCCTGCTAAGTCGCTTCAGCTTTAGTTGTGTACTTTTTTTTTTAAATAGAAACGGTTATACGTGCAGAGCTGCCCTGGGAGGTCTTGCTCGGTTAACTCGAGTTCCCAGATCTCCACCTAATCAAACGCCCTATCATTTACAAATCTTAATTGAAGACTTTTATTAAACTTTGATGATAATTATAACCGGCGGCTATCAACCTTGAAATTCATTCAAGTTACGCCAAGATGGTTAATTTTTTACAAACATTTCGTAATTTGGTCCTTAGTTTCAGAGAAAACATTTCAATTTCTTCTTCAAAGAAATTTTTCCTTTCTCCTTCCAGATTGAGAGATATTGTTCATCTTTATTTTGTTTTAATATATTAAATTAAAAATTATTTGTAACATATTTAATATATATTTCAAAACTGCGACTCCTCCACACAAAGGCATTATAATTCGTCTTTTAAACCACCTTAGGTTGGCGAACTGACGGAGTTACCGTTAGTTTGATTTTCGCAATCAACGTATCTAGAAATATATTTATATGGGAACAATAAATGTATATATTTTTCTCATAGTGGATTACAATTATTCATTATTGAAAACTATAAACTAAAAAGAAAAGTTGGGAAAAAATAGATTTCTTTTTATTGAGGAATTCGTCCGTTTGCCCGCTCGACTACCAACAACGATTTTCCAAGACACGATCCAACACCCTCTGCAAATCTGTTTAGAAACCCTACACGCGTTTCATAAGTTTTGTAGGCCAGATCAGGAATCGCTTTGCCAAGGTAGTAAGGTAGCTAAAAATCAGTAAGGATCCCATCCCACCAAGTTCAATTGATTACCAAGTGTTTAGAATAGAATGGAGAAAGCGTTTTCACCTTGTTGGCTCGCTTATCATCATCCGAATCGCTCCCAGATGATTCTTCTTTGTTGGACCTGTACTGCCGCTTTTTCTGGACGCTGTCCTCCTTCTTCCTTATCTCGAAATCGTTCTTCTTCGGGCTCTTGTCTGTAAAAATTAGTATTCAATCTATTGTGAACACAGTTTGAAAAAGAGACACAATAGAATATTTATATTTCAATTAAATATACATGACTTCTCACACTTAGCACCAAGATCACGACTTTAAAATGCTAAGATTTCATTTCCAGATATACACTGAGCACTTCTAACGTTGAGAATGGCGTAAATTGCTTCTTAAGTAAGTTGAAGAGGAATCATCATAAGGCAACTGCTTGAAGGTGCCGATAATTTAAAATGTGAACTGTGGTTCTGAAAGAAGATATGGGTTGCTGAGGGGTAAAGGACCACAGAGGTATGCGTTGTTAGATGTAAGCGTTATTGACACTCCCTGCAAAACCTCTCGTGCTGGTGCAGCATTTTTCATGAAGCAGAAGTGGAGAATGTTGGTTACGCGGTTCATTCAAGAACCAAGAAATAGATAGGACCAGCTGGACCTCCCTTACTTCACTCCTGGAAATGCCTTGTTTAAAAAACCAGGAAGAGGAAGTATGCAGCTGCTTGTGAAGAGCAACTAGCAAAATTTACTCTTCTAGTTTGCTACGTGGATGCTCGTTCTGTACCTCATATGATCAGTCTTCTATAAGTTCCCCAAGTTCGTGGTAAATGGATGGAACAGCCCAAGTTTTTAGCCTTCTCAATTCTGCGCGCATCCAACATTTTCATAAATGGGCCCCACAAACCCAGGCGCAATGTTGAAGAACTAACCACGTTCTATTATGGCGACTACAAAATCACAGCGAGACAAGGAATGAATATACCGAATAACCTTCTCAATATGAAATTCAAGACTCTTGAAATTCTGAAATTCTTTCCAACAAAACATCTGTATCTTAACATCACCCATGTATTAACAACAAACTACTGCTTCCAATATAATTAATAGCATAATTATTATGCATCAGGAAACGTGTAGGCAAGAAGAAATCAAGCTGGTTTCGAAACTTGGTCGTATTTTTGAAGCTGTTGCACAGGGTATAGCATTTTTAAACCATTAAAACAACCCCTCCTTCTCCTTCCAAAACATATTTTAAATATGTCACATTTGCTTTTTTCATTTTTCTCCTTTTACATGTGGGAAATGCTTACCCGAGGCTCCAGAGTCAGAGCTGCTACTTCGGCCACCTTTATTGTTGCCAGTTTTTGATCTTGAGCGCGAACGAGAAGCAGACGATTTCCTAACAGCGTCCTTTGGTTTGCTGGGTCGCTCCTTCGAGGATGAAGATGAACCCGAAGAAGATCGACGGCGGTCACCGGCACCATTTTTGTTCACAGATCTACAGAGAAATAAACAACAAACCCGTATAAAGCAAGACCCAACTTGGAACCAATCAACGAAACGATCAACAAAAGGCATAAAACAAAAATTCAATGTTTGTGGTGTTCTAAAAGCACGGTTTAGCAAGGATGACAGAAACAATAGTATTAATACACAGAAAATTGTCAATTTGAAAAAAAAAAATCATCAAGACGCGATTAGGATTATCTAAATCAGGTTCCATTTTAGTGTAACCACACGTCATGTATGTGTCTTAGAGAACATGAGGAATCTGAATAATGTTCATTGCAATTCACTCATTATAAAATCTCTATTTGACATCACGAAGTATCGGTCTCTTGTTCCGAGTAGTGAAACGCCAGAATAGAACTCAATCGGGTGGTGAATGACTGGAAACGGGGATTCCAGTTTTATATGCTAAAAAAACCTCCGAAGTAGCAGTTTTCAATTGATGACTTAGGTCACTGTCGATTATTAGTAACCCCTTGAACATGACCCGAATTTTATATCAGGATGTTGATTCACAATCAACTTTTGAGCTTGATGAGTGAACAAATCAACTGTATTCTGAGTTTTATGTTTTCCACAATCATCCCCACTTGCAATAAAACAACAGATATAGCAATCAGAATTATTGTCCAGTAAATGGTGCAATACAACTAAAATAGCACTTCACAAACCAAGTTGAAGAACCTAATCACTAAAATAAATAGGCACCTTTTTCAAACTGCTGCACGGCTGACTAAAAGTTTATCGGATCACAATCCAATTATATATAGTTTATATTTTCTCAAAAGAAAACAATCAGAGCTTCAATTTTGAATAGGATGGGAACTAGATAAATAATGGGTGAAATCAAGTCATTCATTCTATCATGAACGCATTGGAGAAGGGATTCATACACAATAGTCAAAGTGCACCTTCATGATGGTATAGTTACGATATCACAGGGAACCTGGACGTAAATATTTCTCAAACTTTCGTTGAGATTTTGGAAGACAGCTTGAGGCCTTCGACAGAGGGTTTAGGGACTTAAATCCAGATTCTAACTTCTGAGCAGGTCTGCTGGAGTTTTTAAAATGAGCTTCTCAAAGATCTAATCCATACATCGTTTCGTTAGCGATGATAACGACGCAACTTGAAACGCCACCTATTCATACTTTTCTTTGCAATTGACCAACTCGTAACCAGAAATGGAATGCTTGCGATTTTATTCCAACTTCAACAGGGAGCAATGGGTACATAATATGTACTTGTGTTGCGAGTACCTGGTGAAAGTTGGGCGGGATGAGAGAGCGTTCATCTATGGGCAGTCTCCCAAAGCAGACAAGGAGTGGAGGTCATTGAAAGTGGTCACCACAAATTCTTAAAGACTACACTTTCAAGTTCTACTAGTGCAAGATTATTCAACGGAACGACCAATTGAATTAGAAGACATTGTTTCTGACCTTTGACTCCTTCATTCGTCGACGCTCTAGGTTCAACAGATCTAACAAAAATTCTGTCGACACGATTCTTTCACTAGAGTTTCTCATCAACTCAATTACAAAGAAATTTTACATGAGAGGTTCAACTAGTTGGATTCTGGCATTCCATTAATCTGTGGAATCTGTATGATATTTGACTTATTTCCAGTAGTGTTTTGCGTATCCCACCCCTCAAGTGCAAATGGATAAGACACCTACAAAAACCATCAGGAGGGATAGAACACAGTTAGCAAAGACAAGCGTTTACAGAGGCAACTTTGTGAGAGGTCCATCACCATGATCGGTACCTAACGAAATGATAAGGGTGTTTTACTGTTGTGACACCTACTTAGAAGCAATTGTCACTTCATACAACAAGTACAAAATAAGTTGCCAGGGTAAGAGAATCGTAACAGAGAAAGGTACTGAATTTTAACTGTAATTGAAAGAGATCTACCCACGAGATGGTCTACCTGTGTAAAATAAAGAACAACTATCATCGATTGAACTGAATTACATATTTGCACAATTCATGAAGTTGGGTTATCGATAAATTACTGGAGCATTTAACGGTAACAAACTTGTTGGAAAAAGGTTACTTGAGAAAAGGGCTGCAGCCTCCTTCAGGAAAGGCTCCTTGAGAGGGCTAATCCGTGAAGTTTGTCAGACGATCCTTGTCTCTCTGTGAAGACGAATCTTGGTGCACGAACTCGGCGACAGCGTCATGAAGCGGAGTCACTATACAACGGAACTACCGTCGAAAAACTCGAAAAGAAGTTCTGGAAGTTCTTGGACGGTCTGGACGTTCTCCGATGTTCTGGAGGTTCTCAGAAGATCTGGAAGTGAAGACTCTTCAGAGAGAAGTCGTCGTTTAGAAGCAGCGACTGCTGAAACTGACGTTTTGTCGAGCGCAGATGGCGGGAGGATGCTCCGAGTCATGACTTGTAGTAACTGCTATGACTGGAGTGGGTGGGTGGAGAGCCCTCACAGACATCCAAGCCTGTAGCATTAAATACTTGACCAAAATGTTCTCATGCAAAGGGGAAAAACAGTCAAATAAAAAATAAAGGAAATTAAAATCTTTAATGACCTGAAACATATGAAACGTGATTAAGCTGTAATCAGAAACAATGACAAATAATTAAGAAACATTGTGTCTTACAACAAATGAAACGACCACACAAAAAGTATAATTCCCAAAATTCAACTCTTGTTTTCATAACGCAATAAAAAATGAACCACACGACTTGACACTAAAATGCTAAATCTGCTGCAGCCATATACATACATCATCTAGCTGTAGAAGACCGAGAGAAAGCATAAAACTTTATCCTACTCAGACCACAACAATTTCATGGTGAAGCCATCATAAGACAATATATAATAACAAAATTGGCAAATAACAAATAATATTTAATAAATCAGTGTTTTAAAACCCTGCACGAAAAAATAGACTGAATTGAATAGAAATTCATCAGAAACTATGTCATTTAACCTATATACACGAGCGATCATTTCTTACACTTCATAGCTCGGTTTTGTGTAGTAATGCCGCACAGAGGTCAATATTTTGAATAGTTACCAAAGTTTGAACAGTTTCAAAAACATACGACATCCATCGCTGATAGCTCCCGATTTCAACAATACAATGCCTTTCTTGAACTTCACCTTTAGACGAACCTGCGAACACCTGAAAGACCTGTGCAAAAACTGACGCCAACGTACGCCATAATTTAGAGCAAAAGAGACGCGACTGCTAATCACAATTGAACTGAGGGAATCTTCAGTCCGAACGGCCTAAGTAATTTGTCATCCCGTCGTTATCGAACACTTGGTGCACCAACACAGCTTACTTGATTCAAGAACCGATAATACTTACACCATAATTGCATCAACAGAAATTCATATACTGTATAAATACTCCTCATAATAAATTACTTCAAGAATTGCTAACTTGCTTCCATGTAAACATAACGTCATCAAAGTAAATGTGAGGACCGGTTCAGAAAAGTTTCCTTATCACACATTCGATATGTAAAACAGAATAAAATCAATCTATGCAATTCTAAAAACAGAACCAATAAAAGTCAAGTATTTAAAGATGATAATGGACCAAATTTGATTGGATAGATTAAAATGAGACTCTTGATCATGTTCTGACATTCGTAATCACACAGCTACTCTATAAGCACCCCATCGATCTTCAATATATATATCAGAAGGGTTTATACCCCGTAATATGTTGAAAGATAACGTAAAATCGAGGTTACGAAATGGTTAAAGAGCAATCAACTGACATAAATACCGTGAGATAAGAATCCACCACAAACATATGATATGATAAATAAGTACTTAGAATAAAATTCAGACAAGGTTCATGGAAAACAAGTTTAAGATAAAAGGTACATTATTCAATTAACGAAATTAAATTTGTCAATCTGAATGATTGAAACAGTGAGACGAATTCATTATCAATATGAATATCTAAAACGACAAACAGTCGTCTTTATTATTGCTGGATTACGTATTTATCCAAGACCATTGAAATCGTATATAACTTCGAATGTTTCAAAATCTTTATTCACTAAATTCACTTAAAATGGGATTCGTTGGAACTAACTCATTGCGCGAGGTTTGGTGGAAGTAAACAGTGTGGAATAACTACCTCTGTCTGGACTTGCTCCGTGACCTCGAAGATCTAGATGAGGCTGAAGGCGAACGCGACCTCTTCTTGTCATCGGCATTGGGCTTGGTGGTCGATGTAGTATTATTCCTGCGTAGAAAATGTTGAATTAGCAATGAAATTCCAAGTGGTAAACGCAGAGCTAATTGCTCAAATTGAATTCTCGATTGCTAATTGAGCAGAATTGACTGCACAAAGTTCACCTTCGTGGTAAGGTTAGGATATCCAAAAATGGGCAAAGCCTTGCTAAGCATCTAGTAACTCCCCAATCATCATCATTCGAGAAATTGTCTTTTGTAGCAAGCGATTCCTATCATAGAAAATACCTATGGCAATTTTTTTTAATTTTTTAACCACCTATTGTGGCTGGAGAAGGAGGTCGTGACCTCACCCGACCTGAGCACCCTGCCGAACCGAGCACTGAATGCCAAGTGAACGGCACTTGTACTCATCGTCAGGAGCTGCCAGGGACCCAAGCACTAACTGCCTGGTAATTACTGGGTGGGCATTACCATCCCAGTCTGTTGTGGCGGCCTATTGTCGTCAACCCCAGATAAAGCTGGAAGGTCCACCCTTCCCCACCACGTTTTGGCGAATGAGAGGAGATCCTTCACCTCTCCCGTCTTAATAACCTGGGGATCAACGGAAGCTTGCCCCCAGGTTAGAAAACGCTGTCTTGCCAGCACCGGGCAGTGGCAGATCACATGACACGCAGTCTCATCCTCAGCCCCACAGAACCGGCAGAGGGTTGTGTCAGATTTGCCCATTTTGTGGAGATGGAATTTAAGTGGACAGTGCCCCGATACTATACGTATCTCCTTTCTTCCTAGGCTGAGCAGCTCATTAGCTCTCTTCCTGGAGAAATCCCTATGGCAATTTTGTCTTGTCTTCTATTTGCTTCAGAGAAATATCTTGATAAGGGATTTGTAATACAATGGTTATCAATATAATGAACGAAAAGGACACATAGTGGTGAGAAAGCATAACGAAGAGCTACGAGTATACTGGCAATCACTAACTTGCGAATAACTTTCCATATTTTTCAACCCACAAAAATCACACCTCTTTGGAAAAGTCTCAATTCATATTTTTTATACATTTATAACAATTTATCATGGCAAGTGCCAGGTAATTTTCATTCTTTTGCTTTGGCACATAGACTTGAAGTTCGAGAGGAAATGGAGAATCGAGAGTTGTAATAAAGTAGGTACGGTATTGTTAAGTTAGTAAGATACTGTGCCGAATAACTTGAGTCTTTTTGCAGAGCCGGAGTGCAGCGACATGAGCTTTCCCAGAGGAAGAAATGTTTGGTGGGCAGTGTTCTATGGGGGCCACTGTGCTGTTCTAGTTAGGTGAGCTGGCATGCTAAGGTCGTATCTCAAAAATGAAAACCAATCCTTCTAATAATCTATATAGATCGGAATCAGTCATAAAACTAGCTGGGTGAAAACCAATGGCCTCCGTTTAATACCCAGTATGTATGAACAGTCCTAATTTGAGAATTGTCGCCACTGGGAGCGTTCATGTAACTGCACTCCAGGTCTATGAAAATACATCCATTGTAGAGAGGTGCTTATTGCAAAGGAATGATGTTTCTTAGCTACGATTTCGTCAATAGTCCTTAATCAGCGCTGGAGTATGAGAATATGAAAGTCTCAACATCCACTAATGTTATCACGAAGAAATATATTAAATTGAATGAACTCATTAATCAATGGTTTGCCGTGATAGTGGTGACAATCCCATTTTTGAATGACATCACCATGGAGGACTACGAAAGAAGAAGAGAGTAACTTAACTCACAGCACTAGCTCAATCGTGTGCAAGGTCTAATGGGGGCATTATTTCTCATCTGCTAGTTCACTATAATTATTAAAAGTGACATTCACTATGATCAATCACACATTAGTACATCAATCGCGTTAGGGAACTGAGTATGCTGCAACTTTTGCCTCACCACGCTCAACAACGGCACAGCATAAAAACTATTCCAGCAGTATAGGTGGAGTATATCAATTAACTACTAACATCCCCCACACAAGCAATATCAATTCTAACATACCGATGCAGTCGCAAGAAATTGAAATTCGAAGTCACAAGTCAACTTGCAAAGAAGAGTACGCACATCACACAATTGTGGACAATACACGGAACAGCAAACACAATTCATGAAACTCACTTATTTTTATCATTAGAAGCAGCGGAAGGGGTGTCCCCCTTAGTCGCATCGCCTCCACTTTTCTTGGAGTCCTTTCTTTCAGACCTTTTCAAAACCAAATCGAACGCATTTTCAGACCAAATTTCCATTCGCCTATTCGAAATATTTTACATTTTCAAGACAAATAAATGAAAGAGACAACCAATGAGGTATTCTGGAAGATCACAAACTCCTATGAAGGAACAATTTAATGAAAGATAAAACGTGATTTTTGTCAAATTCGCCTTCATTAAACGGACTAGAATAAATTATCCTGAATTTTTCTATAACCCTATTCCACTCCCGTTTTCTAAACGCTTCCACTGAGCTTTGCACCCCAATTTATTAATACACTGTTTCAAAGCAATTTAAGACATAACCTGTATACATTTTCACGCCGCCTTTTAAATGATCAGCTCAATTAAATAAAACAAAAACACCATCGCAATCATGTCGAAAAAATCAAATGGGTTAAGCAGGAATAGAGATGTTCGATATATCGGTGACAAGGAACTGGAAAATGCGGTGACAGATATTTCGGTGACTGCGCTGGATTCCAACACAAACTACTACTATACGCAGGCGCGGCTTTGGAACGGCGGCTAGGCGGCTCTGGCCTCAGTCACTGAATCTCATATCGGATATCTACTTACGGTCTCTGTAACCGCTTAGCGACAAATAATAAATAGTACTAAATGAAATTGAAAAAAGCAAAGACGATTGTGGAGGTTGAAAGAGATTCTGAGGCGAAGAGGGCGATTATGGTTCCGAATGCACTCTATTGGGATTTCAACCAACCATATCGTCCACCAGCCTTCCCCGTCAATTCCTTGCAAATAGTATCGTTTTTCTAAATTAATTTGCTACAAAAATCTGTGTGACAATGGCCTCCCAGTGCTCCGAGTCATTTTCTCTTTTTCCATTCAAATTCAAGCTCCAAAGAGAGCGGAAGGAACATTGATGGTTGGACGAAATCCCGTTGGAATGCGTACGAAACCGAAATCTCCTGAAAGATTTGCGAACTCTATAACACTGTTATCAGTGAAACCTTCCTTGAAACTATACGGCTAGAGATGTTCGATATTTCTGTACCGGTGACAAAATCACCGATATGATATCGATATGAGGACTTGTCACCGAAATCATTTCGGCGACTTTCTCACCTTCCGATATTTCACCGACTTTGTCCCCGGTACGGATATATCGTGAGCCCGGCTTCGCTTCCACACAGCTTCGAGCTCCTAGTTCCCGGTGTGTCCCCATTGCGTAGTCACTCGACTACCGCCTACATTTCTACATCTATGTGATTTTTATCACCAAAGAAATATTTTGTGATGTAATAGTAGAAATATTTGTGTTAAGTTTTTTGTTGTTTTGTTGAATTTAACGCTAAAGAATTTGTGTTATCATTCGACATGAATTTATGTTACCATTCATAAGTTCCTTAAAACTTTACGTTTTCATGTAATAAAATTAATTTTTAAAGCGATGAATGTGTTTTTTAATATTCTCTCATTCTTATTCAGAAGTTTAAAATTTAGTAAAACATTTGTTTACACACACAAGAATAAAAACAGATTACTATTATTTTAACTGTAAAGCAATTCCTCTTTAATCATAAAAATTTATGTTCAACATCTCTTTTTATGCTTCCTTCCTTCAAAAAACTGTGACAGCGCCACCTTTCATTCATTCCACTCTCTGTCACCGATATGCCAGTCACCAATATTTCCTTGTCACTGTATCGCACAACTCTAAGCAGGAAGCGAGAAAGAATAAATAATAATTCATTTCATAAAGTGCATATTGAAGGTTGAAGAAAGCATGCACATGTGACCACAAGAGTTATATCCTAACGTATTCTCTGATAACTACGATAAAGAAGAATGTAAGAAGTGTTGCAATTCGTGTACCCTGAACTTCATCACACAAGACTGTCGCACTTGGAGTGTAAATGAGGCGATGGAATGATTAATAACCCCTTATAAGGGCCGATGCGATTAGCCGGCAACGTCCAGAAGACACCATTTTAAATTAGACGAAGCAGTTTCATGAAATGGGAAGGGGTACTATCCATATCCTTCACAGGCGAGAGGCCTTCCAATGCAATACTCACTGATGTAAAACATCTGATTTGGGATTACACTATCCCAAGGTCTCCTTACCGATGTGCCATGTATATACAAACTTTTTCAACAGAAGGAGCAATATTAGTGAGTATTTTATGTATATCTTCCACTAAGTGTGGCAGAATACACCAAAATACCTCATTGAGAAGTTCATTTTTAGCATATTGATTGCTCAGACAAAACCACAAACATGTATAAAGAAAACTAATTTAAAATTCAACACACCTTGAAGGAGATCTAGAATTGGAGCGCTTGCTTTTTGATCTCTCCTTATCTTTGCGATCGCGATCTTTGTCCCGACGATCACGTGAGCGACTTCTTTTCCTGAAAGAGGGAAAAACACATTACAATTAAATTGATGCTAATGATGAAGTTGTAATTACAAATTTAGATTTTATAAAGTAGTGTTCCTCCTAGTTTTTGTATAACATACCCATCATAATTTTCTTGAATTCAACTGAAACCTACTATGCATCTACGTAGAACAGAGATTAGACATGGAGACGATATTCAACAATCTCTCCTTGAGAATAAGGTTAAGGATTATTACTCATATATACATTAGCAGTTTAATAAATTATTCATCAATACCTATGCAAAGAAAAAAAAAAAGGTTTTGTTGGTAAGGATCTACTGAATTTTCTTTGCAAGAGATTTTTCATAGTACTGGGCGATACAACTTGACGAAATGCTAGTTTCGTTGTCATTTCACTGATAACAATCTGGGTATCGAAAGAAAGATACCATTGACCGTTCAACACCAGGAACAGACAATGCTGCACCACTAAGTCATGGTTTGTGAAAGTGAATGAAATCTTTGTCCACCACTTCAACAAACTACTTTACTCCTTGAAAATCTCTGGATCCATCCACAGAAGAATTTGGCTAATGTTAGTAAACCTTAACAGAGAGACTATCTGAGGTTCATTCTCTTTTTTTCCAAAACCGAGTGAAGGAGGGAAATTCTGACCCAGAATCCAGTAATCACGCGTCTTGTTAAATTTATTCCGTCATTTTTCATGTTAAGAATTATTTTGAATTTGTTAAATTACACTTTAATTCAAAAAGGACTTTGTAAGGTGCCATCAAATGGGGTTTCATATTCTTGGTTTATTATTCAATAATAAACCATTGTAATCGCTCTTAAAAAAAAAAAAAATTCTAATCCCCCCCTAAAAATTTCATGGTTTACGTTTCAAAGGGTGTAGAATCGGAATCTGCAATAAAAAAATTTCCGTCCGTCCGCCGTACGCACGATTTTTCCCAAACGGCTGAAGCAAAAAAACTGAAATTTTCAGGAAAAATCCATGTTGGTCCGGCGACGCCCCAATTCTTGAGCCAGCTATCTCACTTAATTTAAAGTGCCCTTTAAGGGTTGTCAAAGTTTTGTAAAATCCCTAAAAACCTCAAAAAAAGTCAAGGCGGCCTAAATGTGTACTCTTTTTGAAGAACACTCCACGAGGAATCGATGAGCCCCTCCCCAGGTCCGTAGGTCAAACCATTCCCGATCTATGGTGCCAACTTTCGCGTTATTTTGGTTTATTATTGTTTTTGTGTTGATATCAGTAACCTAGTGACGTAGTAATGTGGATACTGGAGTGAACTCCTAAAAGGCTTTGTAGCCGATACACAGGTTGAAGCATTCTGATAACCATAAAAAAAGCTGCAAATTCTTTCACTGGGGTTTATTATTCAATTGGCTTGCGTTCATGATTTGAATTTATACTAAGCTTTGGAGTGTGCGTGTTTCACAGGTGATAGAGCGATTATTGAATTTCAGGAAATATGCATAGAGCACGTAAATCTGTTCTCAACCAAAATACCTATTTGGATTGATCAGTTGATCATATTTTTGTGATCCTGAAATTCAATAATTGCTTTATCATTTGTGAAACACGCACACTCCAAAGCTTAGTATAAATTCAAATCATGAACGCAAGCCAATTGAATTATAAACCACAATGAAAGAATTTGCAGCGTTTTTAATGTGAAGGCATCATGGCTCTCCATTAGTTATTAATAATTCGCGTTACTCATTAGGAATGCAACTAATTGTGCTTTGAAGTAATGCGACTAGATAATATCTTTGAGTCTGGTGTCTACACATTTTGTATTTGATGCGTTTAATTAGCTTTTAGCCGACTGAGCTCCCTTGCAATCCGTGAAATTTCCATCTGAAATCCCTGCAATACGTCCTGCGATGATCCCTCTCACAATTTTAATGCCAAACGACACAAAACTAATTTGAAAAATTAGAAAATCACCTATCTCTACTGCGATCCCTTCGTCGACTGCTGCTTTCCTTATCATCCCTTTCTCTCTTCTCCAACTTTTTGGATATTTCATGCATCCGTTCTTGCTCCTCCTGTAACAAGAAAATTTGTATCACATATGCTACAGTATTCAGTAGAAATTGAGGGACAGCCACGTGTTTATTTTTCATTTTGGTTCACAAGAACATTTGTCTCATATCAGCAAACTTTAAAAAAATTCATTTATCTGTGAAAATGGCCTGTTAATCCATTCTGAACCCATAACTCAAGTTTATATTCGCAAAAGGGGCAAATGTGGCTCCTAATTGAATAAGAGTATATAAATACCAATAGGCTAATTGACATGATTCAGCTTAGAAAGCATTCAATTCAATCAGGAACGCATTAATTACTTAATTCTCCAGGCAGTAACTATTACTACTAAAGATGTCACATGTCCGTTGATATATATTTTATGAGAGCCCAACAAATTAGAAATATTGACTATACTTTCCTATGCAATATGACTATTCTTTGGGTAATGCTAAGAAGAAGAAAAATCAAAGGCTTACTGCTTATGTAATTAGGCTTATTAATTTCAAGCATGAAGGAAAATGTTTTAAACTCACCATCCGTTTCTTTATTTCCTCTTTCTTCATTTCCATTAGAACGTCCGGTATTCCGGTAGGCGATTCCTGAGCAGACAGCAGTAGCTCCCACAGATCCGTCATGAAGACCCTGGCACTTTTGCCGTTCAAAAAGCCAGTCAAGTTAATCTGCATCTTCTTTGGATCGGGGAACTGCAGACAAAATGTAAATGGAATCAATAAAAAGAAAATCGTAATAACTAGAAGAGTTTATATAAAACAGGGTAATTAACGGTTCAGAACTGAACGTGCTCCCATTTGGAAGTTTAGTCTCAGGAACCGTTAGGAACGGATAGCCTGTCGTTAGTTCAAGAGGTTAGAACCAGTTCAACAGCGCTAGCGCATACAAATAATACAAATTTATTTGTCACATTAGAATAATGACGCGAGATTCAATTCTAACTTAGAATTTCTAAGTATGCAGTGGTAATACAGGATTATGAAAACGAGGAACTGTTTTGCAAAATTATAGTAAAAGTGTTGGATTTCTCTGGCTGGTAGAGTTTTTCCTTTTTGTTTTATTTGATTAAATTGTCGCAGAATAAACCTCTCAAATGTTAGGCTCTAATCGAATAAAACGTGGATAAATGATTTAAATTCAGAATGATTAAAATATAACGCAATGTGTTTCAGGGGCTAGGGAAACACAACTCGAGTAACAACAACACTAAACGAGAATTTAAAATGGAAACCAAATGGGAAGCCACGAAAATGCTAGCTGAACTGGATACTGCACTCACAAACTGTCACTTAGAAAGATTATCACGTGCCTGGTGGTTTCTTTATGTTTGGGGATGGGTTCCATCTAGGATTACCATTCGCTTGCATGGACATAGAACGAGTATTATCAACTAAACCTCTCCTTTAACTCAGATGTAGTATGGAGTAGCGCATCCACTACCGGGTCATATTGCATACTTCGTGCCACTGCTCTTGAGAAAATTCTTAGTACTTCAAGGTAATAATGAAACTGCCGGCACCGAATAACTGATTCTCAAAGCAAAATATATTTTTACGGTCAGGGTTTTCATAGTTGTTAAAAAGTTGATTTCCCATAGGATCGAAGTAGGTACATGCACTTAACGATATGAAATCAGAAGTTCGCAAGACAGTAATGTATACTCGAAGGTAGTAATGCTGAAGCATACCTTTTCATCTTCCAGCTGGTTGAAGACGAATTCGACAACCACATCGTCTTCCATACCTAGAAGTTCCGTGATCTTCTTGGTAATCCACGGCTTGATTGTCTCCAGCTTCACTCTTGTCATGTCCACCTGCACATTAATGATAAATTCACTAAGCTAAAAGTATCAAGCATTACTACTAGGTGGATAAGATAAATATAGATAATTCACCAAAGTTATTGCTTCCTAATCCTCAAAAGGTGAGAAAGCCTTTGTGACAACTTTTGGGACATTTCGTCAAAACGAGAAATGTCCGCTACCAGACAACCAGAAATGAATTCAATAAGATATCATAATAAACTCACTCTTTTCGTAAGAGCATCTCCGAATTTCATGACTTTCATGAGCTTCTTCTCCTTATCACTAAAGCGATTGTCTTGTTCAGCAGTAGTTCCCTGGAAAATAACAAAGACGAACGATATGCAGGCAATAAGCAATACATTCCTCTAAGTAATAACGAACAGTCATTCTGGCAAGGAAACAGCAATTTATAAAGAGCCAACAATTATTGGGATCATAATTACACTTTTTACTGTGTTCACGGTTATAAATAAGATAGTTTGATTTTGAAGCGCAAACATTTGTTCAAAATGCCTACGATCCTTAATGCAGAATAATATTCACTAATTTAAGTACGATTAATAAACTGCTCCGATCAGTTAATGGGAGACAACGTTATCCGATATCTTATGTAACTACCTCTCCCCAAAGGTTTTTGTGATTTTCAACAGTTGAATTTGCGTAAAATCCTTCATGTACTTCATTTTTGTTGAAATCTATTCTTGTGAAATCTTTCTTTCCTCGCCGTTCCCTAGTACTTGTACTGGGCGAACAAGGGAAATTTACGAAAATTGGATAATAGAGAGTTCCTAGGAGATTCGGACACCGTGGTATCGTATCTAGTCGGTGGTGGTATCTAGGGCGAGCACAGCTCTGGTTAGCATAAATGGCGGCGTTACCACCAACTCAGCTGAACTAGTGGTATCTCTGATCCGTATCCAAGAGTCACGTACATTTTGCTTTCACGTCACTATAGAAAACGAGCAGCCTTCTTGATGTTTTACAAGACCACTCGGTTCACTCGTTCTTTCGTTTTTTTTTTTAATAAAAAATTACGGGGGTGGAAGACTATTTTGAATATGATGTTAACGGATTGATTTCAACTGAGGAGCTGCCGTTGATTTTTCGAACGTATTTGGAGCGGGAGAGTGTAAGGGTAAGTTGTAATGTCAACCGAGCAGGCTTAATCGTTGAGGTGCTTCCCTTACACTTTCCCGCTCCAAATACGTTCAAAAAATCAACAGCAACTCCTCAGTTGAAATCAATCCGTTAACATAATATTCAAAAAAGTCTTCCACCCCGGCATTTTTTATTAAAAAAAAAAAAAAAAACGAAAGAACGAGTGATCTTGTAAAGGGTTGACGGATTGAGCGGCCCCGCAGGCAAGTTGGGGTACATGAGTGGCCCCTTACTCAGTGAGGAGAGGAATCACGGACAAAAAATCCTCGCGTTTAGCCCACCCCGGACAAAAAATCCCCGTGTGAAAAATGACAGAAATATCCTATCGTCTAGTTTGCTGGTTTGGATGCTTGCTACGCTCGCATCTCAAAAACTAAAAAATATCCTACATCAATCCTTTTAGTAAAGTATAGATCAGTTGGAAAAATAGATGCGTTACGTATTCTGTGATTCAGCCCTAGTTTTCCGAAGTTGGGGATTTTTTGTCTAGCGAGTTCTCGTCCGGGCTTTTTTGTCAGATTACCGTGCGGGAGCACTTGTACCAGCGGCCCCGGTCGGTCAAGGCCTATATGTACGAGCGGCCCCACGGAAATATGAGAAATGAAACCAACAGCACGAACTCGAAACTTTTTTCATGCGTATAATTTATTGCTCTAAAATGAACACTGTCAAAACATTAATAGACAATCACAGTTACATGACTCTCGACCCAAGTAGGTACGTACTTCTCAGTTATTCGATCTGGGCTGGTACTTATACGAAACGATTCGGACATACTTGGCTAGGGTAACCGTTTACCAACATAATATCTCGATTTCCACGCGAACTTTTCGTTAACAAGGCTACTTCGGGTTCCATCTTCGCTCGGATTTCTTCCAGTCACTGGGTTCAACTGGCCTGCGGGCCTTCGCTCGAGCGGAGCCGCTCGTACCATTTCTAATTTGTGCCCTTAGACCAGGCGGGGCCGCTCGTACAAGTAACCTGGGCTCTATGGGAGATTTTCCCTGGACGACATGAGCGAGGATGACGTACTATTTTCGTTCCGATTTAATAGAGAACATGTACATTTATTCCAGAAAAACAGCGGATGTACCGGCGGGTAGATGCGAAGCGGTTTACAACGAGGTTACCCCGATGGCGGGTTACTTTAGCGATAAGGCCGAAAGATACGTTCGTTCGTATCGCATCGGTGGTATCGTAACTTTCGTTAAGATACCACCGTGGTATTGCAATACGACCGTTCGTATTGGCGGCGCATGCGCTGTCGCTCGTTCGTATCGCGTTACGGATTCGTATCGGTGTTGACGGATCTCCTAGGAACTCTCTAATAACTCATAGAGTCTACTTGCAATTGAATGAACTAATTGGAATCAGTTTTGACCAACTGTAAGGCCGTCTACACACGGGGCTAATGAAAAGGAACTAATTAGTGACGGGGTGACGTTAATTAATATTTAACCCATTTCGTTATTATCGGGCGTTCCTAAAGAATATAGGGAAGACTCCCGAGGCAAGGTGTGTGTACTGCCAAATGGGGGATGATGATGTAGAGCACACATTCTTTATACGCCCAAAATGGCAACAGCAAAGGCAGGAAGTGGTTGGAGTGATAGGTGATTTCAGCCCAGAAACAGTAATAGAAAAGATGATACAATCTGCGGAGAACTGGAGTACAGTCAGCACGTATATCACTCATCGTATCAGCTGGTAGAACTTGAAATCATGTTCATCATAACATAAATTCTGTCTTCTGTACAGTAACAGTTGGACAAGTGAAGCTTAGATTGGTAATTAATTGCATCTCAATAATTTTCAATTGGTTGCTGTTATTAAATACAAATAAGACGGGGCCGCATATAACAAGAATAAGTTTTTTTTAAGAAGCCATGTTCATCTACTTTTGCTCTGGCAATCATTTTTTAATCCTGTACCTTCCAACAGTAGGATTTATTTCCAAGGATAGAAGTTCTAACTGCCCTGCTCCATCTGTAAATCTCATGGTACCCTAGCTCGTTGCAATTTCGCCACTTCTTTCATGACTCTGTGAGGCAGATACACCCATGATGGATGAATTGCAGAAAAAGATGGCGTAGCTCTCAGCCATCGGGTTATCTTCCCTTGTGGTCTGTCTTCTTCTCGCTTATTTTGTCCGCTGATATAAAGAATGCTACAGTATAAAGCCCACAAACACCGACAGATCCCCTTCAAGGTTCGTAAAATGGTATTTTTGACCGCTGTGTGTCGATGCAAGGAGGTATTAGGCTGAAGGGTGCGTTTGCACCTCGATCTCTGACCTTGCAGTAGTATAGATTAAATCAAATTTGCCCTTCACAGCCCTACGGACTCAGATGTTGTTAGACAACAGTCCTGCCCATCCCGGATTCTCTCTAGACTCTAGTAGAGTAGTAGTCTCTAGTCTCTCCACTTTTTGGTGCGGTTCACACGACGACGTTGACCGTAGCATCTGGAGAAAAATGCAGATTGCACATGCGTGACGTCCCGTCCTTCATGTAGGGCGTCATGACGAACCGTCTGACATCGGTTTCTCTCGGTTCTCCTATACGTCTTTCCTTGACAAGTTGACAGTAACATAACCTTCCACATTTATAACACATATTACCTATTTCCGTTTTTGGCATTGTAAACGTTTTTTTGCACACGGTAGCAATAACGAACGTCAGTGTTGTTTGTCAAGAATCCACAAAATACAACTTCAACTCAATAACACAAACTTCAATCCATAATAACGACAGTATTCAACTTCCAATGAATGTTGACGTCACGTTAAACGTGACTTCAACAGCCGGTAGCCTTGATGCTATTCGTCATGGAAATGTTAGCATCCAACTGCTCGCCTCAACTCGGCGAACACGGTTTCCTGGTCGTCGTCCACCAAAAAGTGTGGAGAAACTGACCTCCCCACAAAGCGGAACTGAGGCCTCATCGATCCCCCTTGATTGTGGGCTTTCACAATAACGACAGATCAATATCATGTACATATTTGTGCTTGTCATCTTTTGTGTTGGGCTGAAGACCAGAATTGCACATTAAAGAAAAAATGCCTTACCTCAGGCTAGAGAAACGATTCCCGAAATATAAACGAACTACATTTTTCAATCACAATAGCTCCATTTATAGGAAATAATGGATTCGCACTTGCACACTTCATTTGACTGTGGGGGAATTTTTCAAGTCTCTCATCACAAGAATGAAATCAGAATGAAAAATGTATTTTTTTGAAGGATGGAATAAAAACGCTGCAAATCACGTTTACGATACAGACATTTGTTATTTCTGCATCGGATAGCCTTTCTACGTAAATCTTTGATCTATCTGCATTAAACGCGGTTTGCGGTACTGTGGTTTCGACCGTATTCACCAAAATGGCCACAACTCCCTCAAATTAGAAATTAAATTGAAACCTGAAGATGCAGTAGGAAAGAATTTCGTCCCGATGATTAACCAACATTTTGTAAATGAACTGAGTAGGTGAGAAATGTTACTTTCTGGCTGAACTTTAAGGTATTTTTAAAAGCCATTTATGGCCAACAAGTCCCAATAGCAGCTTGACTACATGAGCGACTTTTCACCAAAACTTCACAAACTTTTACTGCCTTCAACTGTACAAGTACGTTTACTAGGGAACGATGAGGAAGGATTGCTTTCACGGAAATAGATTGTTAATTGTCACAAAAACCGTGGGAGAAAGATTAGTTTCTGACTTTGGCCATCTCATCCAATGACAAAGGCGTCCTTTCCAGTTGTACATATACGGAATTGTCTGCAAAAACGGTTTTTACAACGCCAATATAGCGGATTTCTACAGAATGGGTACCTAGGTAAAAAGAATAAATTAATTGGCAATAAATGCATAATATGCATCATTTCTCTACTTCATATTTAAACCTTCAACTAGTAACAATAAACTAACACGTAATGACAACTAGAAGTACTTGAATTGAAATGCGATTATAAAACATACTTGAGCTAAAATATAAGTAAAAACACACTAGTGTCCAGTCTTACCGAATTACTATGTATGTATTATTACTTATGTAACGATAAATTTGGTAACAACGAACCGTTAGCCATCTTTGATATTCATCAAATCCTTCTCACATGTTACCTTGGAAGTGAATCGGTTTTTAATCAAAAACGAATAATCTAAATACGGTAGGTAAAAGAAATTGAGACTTACCGTATACATCATCTTTGACGATTGATGACTTCTTCAATGATGATCAACTAGAAACTATGTCGAGAGTAGATTTGAGTTGAGAGAAATATATGCGGAGATTACATGCTCTTGCGTAGGAAGGTGAACGTTCAGAGGATAGTTATTCGCGTAGATTTTTCAAGCAAAAATTAACACTTACAATCATTTCCAAAACGTGGTAACGAAGTTTTGGAATCGTTTGAAAAGATATCTAAGAAAATGAGGAAGTTCTTCACTTGATCTGAACGACGCTTGATTCTCTACAGAAAAAACGCGAATCGCGATGCCAAGGCTGCAAAGCTTAAAATGAAAATGGCGTCAGACGCGCCGGTTTCAAGGCAGCCAACATGACAAATGTAAAACGTAGAGGCACTTATGTATTAATAATATTAATATTATCAAATAATATCTTGGGTTCAATATTAAAATTAATTACTTCGATTTTAATGATTTTGATTTATTGAGGATGACGGTATGAATAATCGGATAGCCCCAAGTTTTCAACTTCGTTCTGCAAAAGGCCCTGGCGGTTCCATTTGCCTCTGTTGAACAGCTCCTCCATAACACCAAGAGAGGGACCTGTGGATGACTCCTAACCATGGAGAAACAGCTTCAAATGGTTTTACTCATTTCATATTAATACGAATTTTTTTACCCAGTGAAATCAAATTTTCATTTCTTTGAACATTCTTTCTGTTTCTCCAAGTTAATTTGGTGGCAAAAAAGTAATTTTCGAACCCTGTTCAGGACCTTTCCAGTCGATCCGATGATCAGGTGAAATATTCCAAAGTCTATAGAATTTATTGGACATTGAAATGCAGTGATTGCAGTAAGTCTCGTTCATAGATTGTAGTAGTAAATTCACTTGAGAAAACTTATCCTTCGCCATAGTACATACAGAACTAGCTGGTTTACCTGGCGTTACGCGAGCTAGGGCAATACAAAAGGTTCACAATCAACGTTGTCACACAAAAGTTCAGTGAAATCCTGTTATTCACTATATGTTTTTGCAGGGAACATGCTTTAGCCCTGGACTAATCACTAGCTGAAAAATGTCACGTAAGAGGGTGATGCGAGATTTTATAATATATATTTAGATTATAAGATAAGAATAATATACTTCCTTTTACGAAAATTAGTGGTAAGTCATCATAAGCTCTATAATTCTTCATAGTTCTGCAAAAACGAGCTGCGAGTCCCCATTGACAGACTGGACGTTAATTTCCGGGAGAGCGCTACTACCCCGACCTCCGCGGGGAGCGACAGAGGTTCTCTTCTTATCTCTATCTTGGAAGCTACAACAACCTTATCTCCCACTGCTGTTTCCTGCTCTTTCCGTGCTGCTGTGTACTGTTTCGTCAATCAAACTGTTTCCATTGATGCTGTGATTATTATAGGGTTATTGGTGAGTATATAATGAAGTGCGAGGCCTGCGGTGGGGTCGTGAAAGACGAGAAAAGCCTCCAGAGGCACAATTTGCGTTTTCACAAGACAGCTACGCCCAGAGACCCAAAAATTGTTTGTGCATTGTGCCGTGACGCGTTTTTGAACAATTCGGAGCTCGAGCTTCACGTAAAACAACAACATGACGTCTCTTTGAAACACGAACACTTGTCATTCAACAGTGCCGAAGAGTTCCAAGAATGGAAGCGAACTGTCGAGGCTGAGCTCCACGCCAAGTACGTTGTTTCTTCCTCAAAGAAAAGTTCTAATAAGAAACTGGTTTACTATGTATGTAATCGATCCGGCCCGGCCAAGACCCCTGTTCCTGAGGAATCCAGGAAACGACATGTCAAACTTAAAGGATCGAGGAAAACTGGCTTACAGTGTCTTTCACGAATGACTGTTAGTTTCGTTGACAGTGGAGCTGTAGCTGTGGACTTTTGTTCGACTCATATCGGTCATAAATGTGAGTTGAAGCACCTGCCTATCGCCTCGCCAACAAAGGAAGAAATTGCCGCTAAAATAGCGGCCAAAGTCCCGATGTTTGAGATTATTGACCAAATTAGGCAGCGTGCGGTTAATCCGAATGAGAAACTGAAACGCGAGCATCTTGTGACGAGTCAAGATTTGCGAAATATCAAGTCAGCATTGCCTCCTGTCCTCATCGATCAATCCCAAGTCCTGCCTGATGAACCATCAGTTGCTCCCAGTGAATCGACCCTCTGTTTTGACGAGAACGACGAAAATACGGAAACAAAAGCCCTCTTGAACAGCCTCTGTTGTGATAAGGAGACCCTCCCTACCATAGAAAGTAAAATGAAGAAAATCGAGGACAAATTTCTTTCTGTGGTCAAGAGCGTCAAAACAGAACAGGCTGCAGACGCCCTAATGAAAGTTCTGAACAGTGCAGACCCCATCGTCGCAGCTGCCAATGCACTTCAGATGGACTCCTATAAAAAGATCAACGCCAACAGGGATATTGAGCCCCAAAGGAAGTTCATAGCCAAAAAAACGAAGACGAAAGGAAATGTAAGGTATGTGTGCTATCTATGAGTCTAAACCTCGCTAAAAGGAAGAATATTTCCTCGAAACAATGTTAACGACTGCATTAAATTAATATAAGTTGAGGTATTTTCAGGAGAAAAACTTAAAATCACTGTCATTGTCCATTGTTTCAGGTTGAAAAGGCCAGCTCAGTCCTACCTCGATAACATTGCTGCGGAAATCACTATCATGAACTCGACAGAAGATAATCATCAACGTTTTGAAAGATCAACGGAAAGTTAAATGTAGTACAGTGGAAATCGGCTGGACAGTGGACTCCGTTAAATTCCCTTCCTACTCTTGCACCACACCGTAACTCCTGCTCAAATTGGTTCCTGTTGGTAAATTTTTTAATGAAAAATCGCTAGAAAGTTTGAAAGAATTTGAAAATTCACCAACAAAATGTGTTAAAATGTAAGATTAATGTATGAAAAAATAGGAGAGTTTTCAGCGTATTATTCAGCGGTTTCATAAAATTCTAATAAACTCTAATAAACTTTGTTGAAATTTGAAGTTTTTTTGTACTTTTTAATTTGTATTTTACTGTTCAGTAAGTTCAAGCCTCCTCGTTTATTCTTTAGGTTTATTATATTGAATATAACATCAAATTTTGATTTATTGATTGATTTTTGTTGGGCATATAATACTGGTCAGTGCAATCTAATTATTTTTCTCATAATTGGTTGGTCCAACATCCCCCCAGATCAACTCTAATAGGCGACCCTCTACTGATGAAGCTTTGCTTCAAAGAGACGTCCTATAAACAATAGAGAGAAAATTATTAAAACATGTACCAACGAAAAAGAAATCCTCTACAGCTGTCAAACACTAGCAACTTCAAACAACTCCATTAAAATATTGAATTTGTCACTATATTTTCGTAGCTTTTCAGTGACGTAGCTATGTTACAATACTGATCTATTGACAGATTTCAAAACTAGCTAACTATGGCAACATCAAACAAATGCTTTCCCTCCACTATCTCAAATTTGCGAAGTTGAGGTACCCACAGGTTTTGTTTTGTAATGAACCATCGATATAAAAAAGAAATTAAAATCGTATTATTGTCAACGGTTGTGGCTGCTGTCCTGGGACATGGCTACTCAATCTACCCACCTGCCCGTCAAGCCATGTGTGCCAAGAGCCCAAACAATAAAATTTGGATGGCTGAAGATGGTTCTGGAATCAATGATCCATGGTGTCGAGCTGCTTTTGACTATGTCTACAACCGCCACAACAAAAATGCCGAAGCTGCTCGTGTGCAATTTGTCCAGCTCAATGAGTTCTCTGTAAATATCCCCCAGTATGAGCAAGGTTTCTCTGCTCTGAAGGCTGCTGTTCCATCCTCACTCTGCTCGGCTGGTGCTGACAACGTTGCCTCAGCCTCCAATGACAAGTCAGGCATGTCAATCGCCACCAACTGGAAAGTCACCCCTTTACAAACTACTGAGGGAGCTGCTAATGTCAGCATTACCTACACTTACTGTGCCACTGCTGCACACTATCCAAGCTACTGGGAGTTTTATGTCACCAAGCCATCATTCAACCAGGCCACTGATGTGCTCACCTGGGACAACGTTGACTTCATGCAACGATTTGATGGCATCATGCCCATTGATGGTACCTTTGAGGGCTGCACTTCTGGCAAGCTCTTCCAGATGACCCTCAGCATCCCCAACCGTTTTGAAGCTGCCACAATCCTCACCCGATGGCAGAGAATCGACCCAGTTGGTGAGTGCTTCATGGACTGCTTTGACTACATCTCCGTGAGTTCTTCTGGACTGCCTCACACCCAAATGGTATGTAACGTCACATTAGAGTTTCAAATGGAATCTATCCGCAATTCTTACTTCTTTGGCTCCTTTCATCAACTCCTATTATTTCAGGAGGCTGGTATATACCTACATGCTTTATTTGGCATTGCACATTTCAACACTCATGTTTGTGCTGCATAAATATGAATACAGATGAAAGTCATAAACCGGAAAAATGGTAATTTGAATGTAAATAGAGAAAGACGAAAATAATTAGAATGTCACTATAAATAACATTTTCAAGTTAAACTAAAATTCAAAATTTACTTCAGTTTGCACAAACTTTACTAAAATTCCCGATTTTACAATTAAATGTAGAGAAATTCAAGTTTTTTAACCTGAATTATGAACTCATCAATTCAGTTTCTTATAAATTTTGCTAATTTTTTTTTTTCCAATTTCATAAAAATTGTCCGTTATATCGAAATGGTTTACAAGCATTTTCATTTGTGTAACATACATTTCACTAGAATACGAAAAGGGCAATTTTTGGGAGAATCTTTTTTTTTTAATTTACTAGGAAAAACAAAACAAAAGGGTTTTAGTACAATGTTTAAAGAAAAATTTTTAACTGAATTTTGGAAAAATATCAATGACAGTGTGATTAGGATAAAAACATCTATTTCTGTTACATTTGTTGCAGAATTATGCAATTCCAGAAACATTTGAATTTAATCGCAAAGGAGTTGATTCAATCATTCATTATGAACAGTAGACAGTGTTTACACTGGTGACTAGGGCTCGTTATGAGCAAGAGGTCCGTCAGTTTTCGTTTGATGTTCAAAGCTCAGTTTCACAAAAAAAAAAAAGCTTTGCTATCTTGAACATGATATCCATAGTTGCAGGAGTGACTGGAAACTCAGAACTGAAGCATGTTGGAAGCGCCACCAGTTCTAGGTAGCAATTCTGGGTAGTCCAAAATTTCATTTGCCGCTAGTAATTTCACTCTCCATTGACTTTTAGAAGGGGGGTTTTGCTAATGAATGGATATTTACATTATGAGCGTATGATAACAGTTGAAAATGAGCGTTAGGGAAGTAAGAGTTGCACACAGATTTCTCATGAAAATGCTTGTGTCACACAACATAACGTTTGGGTTGTAGACATCTTCCTCTTTGGACACCAAGAACACTGCAACTACTGATGTTACCTCTAATGGCATTCCACCCACCGACTCTACAAGTTCACAGTCAAATGAAATAAGAGCAGAAGACAATTCCTCCCAAACCACAAAGATGGAATCCTTCAACTACCTCTTTGGAATCATTGCATCGATCTCTTTGGTTGTCCTTGCTTAATAAACAATAAGCAACTTTAATAATCCTATCCATTGATAAAGTCAGCGGATCATTAGTTTTACATAGGTATCAAGAAAAAAAATTATTAGAATTCTCAAAGTTTCAAACAACTTGATCCGTCTAACGTAGTTTCCTTAAAACGAGAGTTTTTGTTGTTGATTACACCATTAATCGCAAAAATGTTCTCAATCATCCTAAATATGGAGTCAGTTTTCATCACTCCTGTAAAGTTGATAAAAATTAATCGCGATGTTGGAATTTAAATGACAATCTTGTAGTATAATAATCAACCATCTCTAAACGTTCTTAATTATGTTCCATCGTTAAAAAAAATCCGAAATTACCAGAATCAATTACTAATTCTGAAATGAAGATCTTTTCATAAAACAATATTATTTATTAAGCAAGCACAACCAAACCAATTAACGCAATGGTATTGATGAGATAATTGCTCAATGCCATCTTTGTGGTTTTGGAGGAGCCTTTTTCTTCTCCTGCTTTATTTGACCGTGATGAGGAAGAGTCCGTGGTAGAGATGAAGTCGAAGCAGTCCATGAAGCACTCACCAACTGGGTCGATTCTCTGCCAGCGGGTGAGGATTGTGGCAGCTTCAAAACGGTTGGGGATGTTGAGGGTCATCTGGAAGAGCTTGCCAGAAGTGCAGCCCTCAAAGGTACCATCAATGGGCATGATGCCATCAAATCGTTGCATGAAGTCAACGTTGTCCCAGGTGAGCACTTCAGTGGCCTGGTTGAATGATGGCTTGGTGACATAAAACTCCCAGTAGCTTGGATAGTGTGCAGCAGTGGCACAGTAAGTGTAGGTAATGCTGACATTAGCAGCTCCCTCAGTAGTTTGTAAAGGGGTGACTTTCCAGTTGGTGGCAATAGACATGCCTGACTTGTCATTGGAGGCTGAGGCAACGTTGTCAGCACCAGCCGAGCAGAGTGAGGATGGAACAGCAGCTTTCAGAGCAGAGAAACCTTGCTCATACTGGGGGATATTTACAGAGAACTCATTGAGCTGGACAAATTGCACACGAGCAGCTTCGGCATTTTTGTTGTGGCGATTGTAGACATAGTCAAAAGCAGCTCGACACCATGGATCATTGATTCCAGAACCATCTTCAGCCATCCAAATTTTATTGTTTGGGCTCTTGGCACACATGGCTTGACGGGCAGGTGGGTAGATTGAGTAGCCATGTCCCAGGACAGCAGCCACAACCGTTGACAATAATACGACTTTAATTTCTTCTCTATATTGATGGTCCATTACAAAACCTGTGGGGAGGTACTGTGAACTTTTCAAATTTGAGATAATCGAGGGACATTGTAGGATTGATTGAATACACTAGATCCATATTTCTGTCACCTAGCTTCATCCTTGAAAAGCTAATCGCCTAAATAATCTAGTGGAGTGAATAACCAAGAAATGTTGAATAATTATCTAGTGTGTGACCCATGAAATTATTAGTATATTATTGTATAAATAAAACGTTCCACACCAATGTGGAGGAGATTGTACTGAGGGCAGCACCCACCAAGTTGAATGAAATGAACAAAACAACTCACCAAGACTTGAAATGGAGCTCCACGATAAAAATTGAGCAGAAAAAGTGTGTTTTTCACTAGTGACTGAATTAAGACACGAGGCTTTATGCTAAGATTGGTTATGGTAGCTCGCAACAATCATTGTGTTATAAGCAAGTGCTGAGTTCTTTCAAACGGCTCAAGTGTTCCAACAAACGTTTATCCACAGTTAATGGTGATGAACAGTAATCTAGAAGGCCATGTACTGTTGGCGGCAGATGTTTAATGGCGCCCTAACATGGGGGTTGACTCCCAAAATGACAGTTATGGGCCTATGAAGCAATTGTCAGACTCATGGTCAAGTACGCTTCTTTAGTATGTTGGCCAAAAACTTGCCAAACGTCTGCTCGTCTGGAACTTAATAAACTTCAGAGGCAGGCTTGTATTGGCATTACAGGGGCCATGAACACCACTCCCACAGCAGCTACTGTACACGAAACTAGGAGATGGACGTTGTGGAGTAATGTGTATATTGGATACACTAATAGTAAATAGATCTGATACACCTGGCACCGATCACAACTAATATTCATGTCAAAGAATTTTGAAAACACACCCACATGGTAGTGTAGCAGAATACTTTATCATTGGCTCAAATTATTAGCTGGATATCTTGATAATTCATGAATGCTTTCAGTCTAAAATTGTACATGGGTTCAGTAGTAAAGAATCAATTGAAATATATGCAAGAACTTTTATTATAATTATGTAGAATACAAAATCATGCATGGAAGTAACAAAATAGCTATTTCTGTACAAATCAACAACGTCCCAAATACAACAAGCCTATATCTTACCTTCTCTTTGCCAACAAGATAAGTCATGGTGTCTAATATTATTATCGGATGACATTTTTTCTCCAAACTGGTAATAGCTTTCAAGTAGCCAGCCATGATTCTTGTATAAATAGAAGCGCACCTCTTGATCGCGATTGATCTGCCTCCATCCAGCATAGCTGAGCCCCAAACAAGCGAGTTCTCCAATTAGTAGCCATTTGCCACCGCGTAGAAGATATTGGGTCCAACTAGTTTTTTTAGGTTCAACTTTCAACATCTCTCTTTCTTTGTAGGTGGATGCCTATAGACAGAAATAAAATGTAGCTCACATCAAAAATCAATATTGAATTAATCTGCTGTAATTTAGTTTTGTAGGCCTTTACTGTATAAATAGGGGAGCCTGAGAACTGAAGGTTCTTGGAGCGTGTTCTAAGTGCATGGAGGGTTCTATAGTGCCTGAGGCGAGTACTGATTCTACTGTTGGCCTACCTAGAAATATGAGATAGTAACTGCAAGGAGTCAAGGTAAAGTTCATGGAAAACGCCAAGTGCAGCTTACTTGAACACCATAATTATCGTTAAAACGCATGTACGAACATGGAAATCATATAAAAACGCGATGTAACCAGCAAGAATAAAGAAAAATAATTGACAACTTCGTGTCTTATGACTATACACCCTAAGAACTCAAAGAATACGTGTAGTTTGGTGGGCACACGCCCGTTCTTACTGCTGAAAACTGGTATGAGCAAGCTACCTTGTGGGTAGTTCAAAGGTTCGTAACTGAGGGTCATTCAGAGATGTATTCAACGTTTTAGGAGGCAAAGTGCCCTCAAGATGCCATGAAGCGGCGTGCAAAGACCGTGTTTCGAATGAAATATACGTTAACTGTTGACAATTAGATGCCTTGAGAAGGCGAAGGTTGAACTGTGACTGGCTGAGATACAACAGCACGGTAAAATGCATAAAACATGGGTTGCAGCAGGAATTCTATAGGTTAAGGTTACTTCACCAAACACGACTGCTTGTCATCCTTTTATGACAGGTAACGCCATTGCACGATTGGGGGGAATGTACTAGAGTCTCTATCTTGGGGCTGGGGTAACTATTCGTTTGATATTGAGCATGGAACAAGACCAAATGACTGTTCACTTATTCAAATTTTCACTTCCATAAAAGTGATGACTCTTCATAATGAAACTAGACAGTGGCAAAAATACTTCTGGACAA
The DNA here is from genome assembly GCA_031894815.1 of Creontiades dilutus. Taxonomy (NCBI): domain Eukaryota; kingdom Metazoa; phylum Arthropoda; class Insecta; order Hemiptera; family Miridae; genus Creontiades; species Creontiades dilutus. Next base: position 1,525,867 of record JAVIWC010000334.1, read on the forward strand.
GAGCGGAGGGCTAGGTGTTCTGAGATGCCCCTCTCCCCACCCTTGACCAGAGCTCCCACTCCTTAAGCTGGATTCACATCCATCCGGAAAGTGAATACAAGCAGCTGATTGGTTTAACACCAGCTGGGGAGAGGGAATATTTTCTCTGGACAGGCAGTTTTGAAGCAAACGGTACGCATCAGATTTTTAAATTTTTTTTTGTACCAGATGGCACAGTTCACTACTGCGCATACGGAATGCCATTGGGAACCACAACAGCTGTTGGAGGAAGCGTGGGAAACGAGTTGTTGGCGTGTGCTCGGCCGATTCCCCTCCACTGCTTTTTACTAGCTTCCCCTATCCGTATTTCCAAACGATCCAGATGGATCTGAACCCTGCTTTACTCCAGCAAGCCGCCAGACAGAGCTGCTAACCCCGAGACAGAGATTCCCGCACTGATGCCTCCTCAATTTCAAAGTGAGCTCCCAAGGGAGGCATACAGTTTATAAGAAAAATACCTTAACACAAGATGAGTGTGAAGAGCAGAAGATCATTTCATACCATTCTAAGAGCTAATTAGATCAATACATCACAACAACAAAAATCTCTTTTCAAGGGGAAGTTGAAACAAGCTCTTAGGAAAGTTGAGGCTGGATGCTGTGAAAGAATGTATTTTTTTGTGTTGAACGTTTCATATATCAATTATATTTTAGGGATAACCAATGAATGAAATTTGTTGTTACAGACCATAATACCCGATCTTCAAGAACATCTTTCAAGATCGAAAAAGGAAATCACAACTTTTCACAGGATCTAAAGAAACTCCTACAAAATTAAAAACCAGGAAGAAATTGATATTTTTAGAAGAGCCAAGAAATAAGGCGTGCGATACTGTTGTTCAAGGCATAGGCAGTTCCCAGCAGTTTGATAACTGTTATGAAACTGTTTGGGATTAATACAGTACGTATGTGTGACCATCACCCACTTTCAAACTAGTTTCAAACCTTTTGCGAAACCGTCGTTCTGTGAATGGATTTAATTGACTGGGGGCGTTACAACCGCCATGCAACTTGACTGCCACTAATAACAACCACTACCGCCACCCCTTTTTTACTTCCTCTTTTGAGACTTTACTTAAGTGAGATGAACTTTGATTAACAAACTCTTGTGATAATAGAGAAACGATTGATAAACAAATGTAGAAAATTGGCGAGAAACGAAAAGGCGGCTGCATTGGTAGCTGATTTCTATTGGTTGAACAAGAGGCAGGAAGTAGAGGGGGATAAACAGAAGCAATTTGAAGAAAAATCTCCAGTCAGTTCTGACGATTTTTCGTTAGGTTTTAAATAGTTGGAAGCCTTGTGGGAACGTGCGTATGCAATGCCCAGGGTGGGGGATAACCAGCCATGACGTCACAGTAACCTTCTGTGAACTATCAGCTTCCAAACGGGTTTGATCGCTTCTGCGAACAACCTATTACCTTTTCGTTAAATTCCTTCCTCATAAGCCGAATATTTTCACCCTTCTTCGCAGCATTCCAATAGAAAAGAGACTTACCGAAAGGAAAGAAAGGTTAGAACGGTGATACTTCATGTTGAGGAGAGCCACTAGTTTGCGAATAACCTTTTGCTTCATTGACAGCACATCCGCGTTTCTTTGAGATGCTAAGAAACCGCTAGGCTTACCACAGCCTAGAAGTTTTAATCACCATCAAGCATCTCAATTCGTCATCAAGCTGTTTGATTCCTAAACTACACGTCTTCATTATTAATTGCTATGTTGGACATCAGATTTTTTCAGAATGTTCAACTCAACATTCATTGCGCCATTCAAGATGCTATGAACACCTAGCCTGCAGGACAGCCCTAGCGCCATTAGCAACATTTCATTCATTACTGGATGCAATTCAAACAATCAATTTAAAGTATGCATTCACTTTAATTTCGATCATTAATTCAGATTATAGAAATTAATGGGAATAATTAATGACGTTTCCAGGTTGCCTGGTGCCAGTGGTTTGCCCTTCCAGGCTGGTTCTACCCTTATTTTAATCTATTAATAGTTAGGTTTAGGGTTCCCCACCATCACTGATTGACATAGCTGTCACTGATGCGGCTAGGGTGTAGACCCCAACCTCATCACCGACAAAACTGTCATTTTCCGAGCTGTTTTCTGTGACGGAAACGAATTCCATTCGCTGTCGAACAGTAAATTAGCAATTTTTAAAATGAAGTTACCAGTGGAAGGCTGGAAGCTCTGGACAGGCAACCGCCTTTCTCTTCGGAGAAATAATTTCTTATGGGTCCCCATAATTTGGACACTATGTTTTCACAACCTAAGATTATCAATTGTTAGTCTCAATTAAAACCTAAACTTTTGAAAAATTGCAGGTGATGAACCATATAGAACGTAATCAATATATTGGAACACGTTCAAACGTGTTCTAAATAAATTTTATTGTAACAAACAGTTGTTATCTAGTAAATCACAGAGGGCCAGAAATTTAAACCAAGCAACTTACTAATGAAAATTGGCTGAGAGAGTCGAATCCAGTTCAAACGGAAATTTGTGTTGGTCCTAAAAACTTCAAGGGCACAGAACACCTACGAGAAGGTTGACACACTTAACTCTTCTTAAAAACTGAAGTGAGACCCAGAGCTCGGTTTTCTTAATTTACAAATATTGATAGATTTGATTCTGTTTTTTGAAAATTTTCTCCATCCCCTACTATCAGTGATAAGTTAGTGTTATCATTATCAGATATCGGTTGTTCTTGTTGTTTTTTGTATGCTGAGCACAACCCAGAAGCAGAAGCATTGGGATTTCCTATTTTATTGCGATTTATTGTGCACAGTTTTTTATTATGATAAATCTTTGATAAATTCTTCAGTTTTCCAACCGAAGCTCAGGTCTTCTATGCCCACAAAACTGTTTTTTTACTGGGCTCGAGTGTTCAGTAGTAAGGTCTGCAGATGAGTCTACCCAATCACTTCGGCAAAGTCATGGTAAGTAAAGTGTCAAATTTCCTTCAAGATCGTTTCAAATGAGTCCCTTCCAATATTTTCAGCTACCTTAATATTTTATAGTGCAAAAGATGTATTTATTGTTCTAGCGAGCTGAAATTGAAACTTTTACTGATGCAGATATGTAAGGACCTACCTACCTTGCCACTAAAAATAACATCACCTATTTAGTGGTCCTTGTCTTCCGCGAATAGGAAAGTACCGAATTGGGTAAGTTCGTGGTATCTAGATAAGAACATTCTGGTGAATTATGTCAATAATCACCCCATCCGTGGAACAGATTTAAAATGAAAACAAGGTACATTTATTAATAGGCACGCGCTCAAAGTTTCATTCAGATATCCCATGATATAGTTCCTAATCGAAGTAATTCATAATTTTGATCCTTTCAACAACTCCAATTTAGGTATTTAATATTGAGATGACATGTCAGGAGATTGGGTCACTGTGAGTGTGACATGCTAGATCCTTTGTCATCTCTCCTGTTCAACCAGGTTGTGATAGGTCTTGGGAAAGCTGAAATATGATTTGCCCTTGTAAGGCAAGTAGGTGCATCAACAGTTGGTGAAGTTATAATCCTGAGAGGCCTTGCAGATCGGCCTGAATGCATTTAGTACCAACTAGAAAGGTGTTTGTTGTCTCATCAGGTCACCAACACAAAGTGCAGGTAGTGGAGAGGGCCTTCCTGTCATAGCAAGATCTCACATTTATCTGTGTTCTTGGTTTGGACCAGCTTGGAGTGGCTACCATGGCAACGAAGCCTTGGAAGAGCACTAGTTAGTGTTACCAAGGCTTCATTTAAGCCACTACTGGAGCTGCACCTGTTTGCACGTACCTGCTAGCAAAAATAATTTATGAGCTAGTCATTACAATGCCTAATGCTGCAAGGGTACTTAAATTGGACCAAGTGTCAAGTCACCAACACAAAGTGCAGGTAGTAGAGAGGACCTTCTTGTCATTGGGATATCTCACATCTATGCACAATCCATGTTTTTAGTTTAGAGTAGCTTGGAGTTGCCCCCATCACAAGCTACGTGGCCCTTGAAAGAGCACTAATTTGTATTAGCAAGGCTTCATTTAAGCCACTACTGGAGCTACACCTATTTGCACGTACCTACTGGCAAAAATAACCTGAGAGCTAGTCATTACAATGCTTAATGCAGCAAGGTTACTTGAATTGGACCATGAAATCTGCTGGTGACCAAGTGTCTCTAATACTAACTCTTGGCTAGGCTTATCATCTGGTGCTCCTACCAACAGAGGAAGTAGAGAGTACCTACTGTAATGTACCAGTGAAGGATGGCGGGCCTGCTATTGGCTTAGTCTGATTACTGCTTGCTGTTAGAGAGTCAAGCTTTGAGGTCACCTGATGGTTACCATCCACAGCTTTGTCTGGCACCAGTTTGTGTGGTTGTACCTTCTGTAACTGTGTTGTAACTCTGTGCTTTGAATCACCCATTGGACTGAAGGGCGTCGGAGCCTGCTTCTACCCACATTCTCATGCCATCTCAACGTCCTACCATACCTTGCCTTCAATACTTAGTCCTGAGGCAGTAAGTATATATCTTTGCGGTGCCTATCAGGATCGAAATACTCTCTTTAAAGCACTCTGCCATGTAGTGAATCAGTGTGCACGTACCTCCTGATGGTCTCATTCTATGTGATGATGTGGCAAGCAGAATGCAGTGGTCTACCATTACATTATATTTACTCAGAAAATAAGATTATGAACAAGAACATTCGTGCACAAAATTAAGCTGAGAACTGACTTGAGTTTCATTAATGTGTTAAAAATTGATTAAAACTGCAATATAATTATAATAATCCAGAAATTTGTTTGAATCACTGATTATGATTCATTGTAGAAAGGAGTTTTGGCTTAAAATGAGTAATAAATAATTCACAATAGCCAAAGTCCTCGAATTTCAAATCAATAGTAAGTACATAGATATAATAGGTAAATTAATTTAACCTTGTACCGCTGAAAGGCTTTTACTAATTAAAAATTTGATTTAATTTTCATTTAGTAGTAGGATAGTTCATGAAAATTCAATTGTACTGCCGGATTGGAATATTTTCCTTTCTCCATTTCCAGAGCCGTAGTGATGATCTAGCAAAGGAGATACCTACCGAAAGAGGATTGTTTTTTCGTTAGTTACCATTTTGACCGCTTACCAATGGCTCCCAAAGCAATTTCTTCAAGTTCCCGCCGCACTACCCGATGTCTAGAGTGAGTTCTCTGAATGCCCTAACAATATAATTTTATGAATATTTTTGGATTGAATGGTGTGTCACTTATTGGGAAGAATCAAGTTAGATGTATTATTTATAGCTAATCTTTTCTGTTCACTTACTGTTACTCACAATGTTCTATTTGCACTAATGCTCCTTGGAACATTGGGTTTTTTTTCTTAGTTTACGTACATAAATCAATGACCCACCTTCTACGAGAAGGTTGATGTGTTAGGGGAGCCTATCCTTTTTGGGCTTCACTCCCCCACTACACTACACCTCTATCCACTACAACTACTCAAACATTTCCTTGCAAGATACCTGCTCTCCAAGCCACTGCAGTTTAAGTCGAACCATCTATCTGTTTCTTCCACCTAAGCAGCTTAGAGAGGAGCATTGGACTTCTGTAGTAGTCTATGTCGAAGGCATCTTGCAGAGAAAGATCTCCCAAGAATGGGAAAGACAGGGGAGGCTACCAATGGACCGAGAAGAATAAATACATTTGGACTTGGCCTGAAGTAATGTGTTGAACAGTTCCAGGTCGATTTCCAACGAGGGAAAGGAAGGTGAGGTTTTAGTGGGTTTGAATCCTACATAACCCGAAGAGCGGTCCTTAGGATCATAGAGATTTCCTCGCCTGCCTACCGAAAAAAAACCTAAAGAGTTTGTAACCAAGCTCACGTGCAGAGGTACACAACCAGTGCACAATCCCCAGTAACACGTTCTTTACACCTAAAGAAACAGGGCAGATCCCATGGGCTGTGGTGTGGTCACTGCTGCCACCACAAAACCTACCTATATATCCGTGTATGTAAAGGTAGATTACCATGTTACTGAAAACTCCGCTGTCTCCAGATGCTTGGCCAGGTGGCAGGCCTGGGGGCCCAGAGAATTAGTGCCTGCTCTTCCTTCGACTGAATAAGGTCATTCCTCCCCAAGCTCAGCTCTAATGATAGAGGGGTGCAATGGAGCACCGTAATCTACATACATTGGTATTGTGTAAATAAGAGTAGTTAACATCTTTTTCACAGTCCTTAGGCGGGATAACCTCTGGATTTCCTTATTTCATTGCCAAAGAATGAATTTAACACCATTTTTCTGTAGAATTCATAAATGGTGAAATGATGCATTGCAAACACGCTCAATTGACTCAAACTTCGTTTTTTCAAAGAACAAATGCCAACCCCTATTTTTTAAAATTGCAAGTTCGGATTCAACAATAAAATCCATGCATTTGGGACTCCTTTATTAGTTCTCCTTCTCAATTCTTGAAACTGCGACACTTGCACATAGATCTGACGCCTTTTAGCTGGGTGTTGGAGACATTATCGCCTCACCCCTTCAAATAGGCAACCATTCATTACATTGCCATCTTGTTACATGGTAGCAGAGCTAGGTTACAACATAACACTTACCCCGTAATATTGACTGTTCTGATGTTGCCTTTCCTCCCGCTGTCCCATAATGGAATAACTATAAAACTTAACCCCTTAGATACTAAATATTTACCGCTGCTCTACCTATTGCGGGAAGACGTTTTTCAATATTAGAATGTTAATGGTATTTATACGATGAAATACCTGTATGACAGTAAAAATAAATGTCTCAATTTTCAATTTTTCAACAAATTGAGTTGATCAAGATTCTTTGGAAATTACTTCTTTGTTCGCAGCATGAACTTGAGTTGTGGTTGCAGTTTATATGATGTGTTTTCCTATTATTATATTCGTATAAATTCTTGTTGTTATAAATTGATAGGCTTAAATTTCGATTTCTAGGAGATCATTTTGTGCCACACCACCGTACCTTCGTTGAGAAGTCACAGTATTGGGTTGGTGTGCTTTATTCTGACAATTGAATCAGATGAATAATGAACAAGATGAATGAATCAGACACTACAGTGGCTTCAGATTCGTTCAGGAGCTTACCTCCTCCACCACCTTTACCTCTTGCTGTTAAACCTGAGAGAAAGGATGATCCCAGTCCAGATGCTGATACCCGTGGACCACGAGCTCAGCTGAGTGGTGATCCAAAAATTGTCCAGTTATTGAATTTTATTGTGGAAAACGGCAGCTCCAAAAAAATGATCGAGGAATCTACAGACAACAGCTTTGTAATGTATATTGACATTAAACCTGAACTTCAAGTTGGACCAACGTGTGGTTTAGTGGCTTTGTCAATGATAGCAAATCTCGCCCATCGCATAACTGCGGATGATCTTCTACGGATCGCCAAGGCCAAGGGCTTCACCAAACAGGGAGAAATGTTCAGTGCACGTAATATGTGTTGTTTAGCCAAAGAAATTATAGGAGAACATTGTGAAATTACGTTGCATGATGGTATGCTCCAAGACAATCCAGACAGTGTATGGGATCTTGTTATGAGCAATAGAATTTTCCTGGTTCCTTACGACAAAGATAAGGATAATAGCCCAGGTATTTACAATGGTCATAAGGCACATTGGTGTGTAGTAGTTGGTACTGCCGTGTGCTCTGGAGTTAGGTTTTACTGCGTAGCTCAAGGAAAAAGCCTAAAGCTGTCTCTTTGGAAAACCGACTCGCTTGCCGCTAGCAATAAACAATTATTTGAAGTTCACCCGGATTTGGTGAGCTCAGAGAACTTTGTAACGACAAATGTCCGTGACGAGCTTGCAGGACGTTGTATTTGCTTTAGTTTTCACGATCGTGTTTCCTTACCTATTATGAGAACATCATGTGATGATTCACCTACAACCCAAAAAATACTTGAGCATATTGTTGGTATGTACTAGAATGGTTGTCAAGTTAAAAAATATTTCGAATGTTGTAAGAGTGTAATAATTTAGCAAAACGATATTTTCTCAGATTTCCTGTAAGGAAGTAGGTACTTGCAAGACAATCGTTAATTTGCAAAACTCATTTTGTATAGTTTATGTAAATGAAAACCTTTTAAAGGGCTTCTTCGGCCCAATGGAAACCAAACTTAATTATTTGCTCCCTTTTCAGCTTGCCTGTCGTAACTGGCATCCGTAGTTCCCCAACTCAATTTAAACCGTTTTGAAATTGTGGGGAACGTCTGAGTAATCTGTGTTTTTCTTCAACCCTCTCAAAATATGAGTTACAACAAAACAAACGGAGAAATGCAGACTCGAATATTGCACCTTTGCGCTGTCACCCTTGTGGCTTAGTCTGTCTGTTAGAACAATATTAATAATTAATTCGTTGCCAATGTAACTGAGGGCGGATTATATGGCCTGACCAAGAGATTCGTCTGCATCCTTAGATAGCTTGTAGCTATTTTCAGTCCGATTGCCATGTTATATTGAACAAGATATGTGAATAAAAATGTAAAAGCTGGAAAATTGCTGTGAAGGGGTTATCGCCAAAGGAGATTAAAGAAGAGATAGACTCAACACTGGGGACATCCTCCCCATCATATTCAACCGTTAAGCAGTGGGTGTCCGAGTTTAAAAAGGGTCGCGTGAGCACCTCTGATGAGCCTTGCTCAGGACGCCCCATTGAGTTCACAACTCCAAAAAATTTTATTTAGGAAAAGCTTTGTGCAAGATGGGTTCGACCAAACGCACCATCGCACAATTTGACAACGTTGAAACAAACTTGAATTGAAAGTAGCCCCGAGTGACTATTCTCTGTTTCCTAACCTCAAAGAATGGCTTGGCGGTAAGAGATTTGCGGACAATGAAGAAGTAATCGAAGCTGTAAATGGGTATTTTGATTAGCTTGACGAATCAGTCTATAGAGATCTAGACTATTGAGAAATATATCAGCCTCGAAGGAGATTATGTTGAGAAATAAAAAAAAATCTTAAAAACGTTGTTTTTCTTGGTCAGGGCAGAAACTTATTTATCCACCCTCGTATATTAAATTTTCATTCGACGCATAGATTTAAATTGTTAACCCGTAGAATAGTTTTTTCTGTATAAAATTGTTATGCTATTCTTAATAACGTTACGAAACAACTGCCGGAGTTAGCTAATTAGATTTTGTGAGTTTAAATTAAATTTCGGATACTTCACTAAGATTGGGAAGAAGGCCAACTGTTGGTACCTACCTACCTATTAAAATACAATTAAAGTTTTACAAGATGCCAATAAATTATTATGGGCTTTCAAGAGATAAATGCGAAAAGGCTAGCTTTTAGACAATATTAATAATTAATTCGTTGCAATGTAACTGATATATGTTCGTCGCATCGCTCAACTTGTGAAAACTATATTTTATGGTGAATAAAGATTAATTTGTACATGAATTCATGTATTTTGATTCTTTTTCCAAGCCATCCTTTAGAGATCAGTAAAATTTAGGTCAACGGGTTATAAGTTTTAACAAACTTTCTGGAAAGTCCATACGTTTCTCACTATTGAAAATACCCTAAAATTACCCATCATTAAAAATAACTGAAACACTTCTGTGTACTGTGCGACAATCACTAGACTAAAATGTGAATTCTCCCACTCTACTGGCTTCCAGGGTTAAGAATCCTGGGCACTATTCCTAGATTTTCCTCATACATAGCCTCAAATCCAGACTGTCTGAGTTAATCCCAGATATGTATGGTAAGCCTAACTATGAGGATCAATGGAAGTATCAAAACATCATCAGAAAACCAAAATATTCTCCTCTAATATCAAGCTCGAAAATAAATTGCTAGTGGATGAAATCCACGAAATAAGCTGGACAAAACGCATTTCATAATGTCACCTGTCAATTATGATGTTTGGTTGTATGTGCGCTGAAAAATCCACCAGCCACCCTGAATAATTTCTCACATTTTTCATTCTACGTATTTTGTTACCCCATAACTTTGTGTTATGTGAAATTTGCATCCACGATTATTTTCATTTCAGGCCAGCATTTCCTAGCCATCTCACATTTTCGACTTCCGGATTAAGGACTCCGACTAGAAAAATACCACGGTACGACTCTATTCACGCTGCAGCTTTTGCTGGAGATGCAGTAGATGTGTCACTCTTCATTAAAAATGGCGTGGATGTTAATACAGTTGATTCAATGGGAGATGCTCCGATTCACTACGCTTGTATTTCCAACCATAGTCAACAAACGACAATCGTTGAGTTACTTCTGGCGCATGGAGCTAATCCTTCGACCTTGTCTGTCACGGGACAAACTGTACTACATTTGCTAGTGGTGGATTCAAAGTCACCAGCCACTCTCTCAACTTTGAGGCGTCTGGTTGAATCTGGAAGAGTTAATATTGATATATACGATGAAATTCAGAGGACACCGTTGCAGTATTTCTTAGGAACATATCGCGCAATAACTAGTAATAAATTAGAGAATATTTTAAAATTTCTCATATTAAATGGAGCTCATGTTGATAGCATGTGGGTTAGTGGTCTTGAAGATGAATATACCCTTGCTTTTATTATTGAATGTTTAACTCTGGCGAATGGTGGCTTTATGGACTCACCTAAACTAAAAAGCTTCATATCTAGCTTGGAACAAAGATGTGATCAAGATTTATTGCAATCCCTGAGCAAGATTCAGAATGAAATAATGAGAGCTCAGGTTGAGTACTGTACTCAAAAATTTGTTTATGGTCCTGATGGAGCTTCTATTTCGACTTGGGATTTTTTGAATATGTCGGAAAGCAGTATTGGAGATTTAGCGAGAAAAGAGCCACTCCTTTATTTCGCTCTCAGACAGCCATTTCCAAGTTCTATCAGCTCCCTGGGGCAATGTTCCCTCCGCAAACGCAAGCATTGGAAAATTCTGTACCAACACTATCAAGATCAATTCAATATTTTCTGTTACTATTTCGTGAGAGAACAGCTAAAAACAGTCATTTTCACCAGTGAACGGGTCACTTTAAATTACGATTGCATTTCCATCATTTCCTCCTTTCTGAATTTGAAAGATCTTGTAAATTTGTGTGAGGCATTCAATTTTAGGAACAGGAGTTTCATCATTAGTTGTTGACACGAGCAAGACCCAGCTCGATGATTCCTGTTTCTATCATTGGTTTAGTGTATTTTTTCATGCTCCCAATTTATTTGAAACACTTATTGGCGTCTGGAACTGTACCTATACTATTGCCCACATAGGAGCGACCCTGAGGTTTTCTGAAGACCTCTGGGTCTGGCAACGCCGCTCAAATCTAAGCCTCCAGGTAGTGGCCTGACAGCTCGCATCGGACCCTAATTACGGTGCGGTACTTACGTCTTATGCAATTCAAATGTGATCTAATAGTTAATTCGATCATGCCATCACCAGAATCGTGATGTACATGAAAAAAGGGACACAACGAGTATAAATTTGAACTGGAAAAACATACCTTGACGTTATGTAAAATACCCAATGGCGGTTTTCGTCAAACTCAAACAAAAATGGGTTTTTTCCCATGTGGGGTATCGTGTTCCATGTAATTTTGGACGCTGAAGCGATTGGAGTGGGTCCCAAACCTGTGCGATTGACCCAGAACGAGGAAATCCATTTTCATGGGGTAAAATGGTACAAAATGACATTATTTCCGTACTTTTTCGAGCCCCATCCCATCTGACAGGGTTGGATCAAAGAAACATGAGTTTAAGTGTAATAAAGTTCGACACAAGAATAATAAACCCATGTGTAATCAAATTTGCAGCGTTTTTTTGCAATTTATTACACTTTTGCAATACGGCCACACACTTGTTTGATAAGGTGTTCCTGAACCGATTGATATGAAATTTAGACTTGTTTTCCTCAGAACGACGAGAACATTTTGAATCTCACAAAAAATTACATTTTTCAACAAAAGCAACTAAAACGTCTTGCGTTAAAGTTCTGAAACCACCCAGAAGAGTCCACCAGTACCCACTCAGGCCCCCACTCCAGAAGATTGAAAGAAGGCTTTACTGGTGCTAATGAGGGATAGTCGGCGGAGTTAAAGGGTCTGAACTGCGGTAGTGGTTGCCACCTGTAGTGGATGGCGTGTAGAGGGATCCAACTCACAACCAATATAATTAGGGGGTATAACTTCATCTTTCTAGTTTAGAATTTTTTTCATCCCACAGCCAAGCGTTTTCCCCCCAAAAACTTGTCGCTCTGGTCGAGGAGACTTTCGTATTATATTCCTGTTCGAAATTGCTGCAAACTCCCTGACCAAGATTATGGGTCGCTCCTATATCGGCAATGGTATAGTTGCATTATTAAGCAAGGAGTTATCTACCTGAAGCTACTAATTGGTGTGAGGAAACTGTGGAATCTTGGAGTCAATGAAACGAAGCTGTCTGTAAAACTTGCAGGAAGACTTCAAACGTTAACAGTCTAGAAGAATTTGTTCTTCAGTAAGTTCTTGGGGAGTGGAAAGTGTCAATTCAAGCTTTATTAACATCATATAGGGAGTCAGACTACTAACCCTAGATGCTTGAGCTAAAAGTTCTCAGCTCCTCAAGTAAGGCGCTATTCTATTTTGGGGAAACAATAACTATCTTCAGAAGAGTCCAAAGTATAGATTTCTGTGGAACTAAAGGTTTGTTTTGACAAGAGGTTGCAAACCAGTTTGGGATAGAACCAGAACCTACAGGGGGAGGGATAGAACCACCGAGAACTTTCGGTATTTGTTCTATTAGTCGAATGCTTTCCAAACAAGTTTGGAACCAAAAACCTGAACGTCCCCTTCCCGCATGGTTCTGTCAGACATCGAGACCAAAAAAAGAGGCAACAGCAACAATAACACATAATAATATTCCTACAAAAATCAAAACATCACTTGAACTTAATGACGAACTAGACATTGTTGTGAACCTCGGAATTTATACTTGAAACAAGGTTTGTTTTGACAACCCCAACAGTGTAGGTATAGATGATAACCATTGATAACGAAATAAACCTACTGCGCATGTCTCGGACTGAAAGTTCTGGCAAAAATCTTCGAACCACTCATAACTAGTTCTAAGTGGTTCTGGACTCTTTGTCCAAACAGCGAACCAAGAGGTTCGAGATTTTTCAGAATTAGTTCTGGCGTGTCAAAACAGCCTAAAAGGGGTGTGCTCGGTTCTGAACCTCTTGTCAAAACAAACCTTTAATGAACTGTACTTCGCGATCTATATATACTAAACATGCCAACAACCTTTACAAATCCATTGTATGTAGCTGCCTAGGTATACGTTTTTGCTGTACTGCTTTTGTCAATACTCTTTTGATTATGGTTTCTAAGCTAAGTTAAGGTAGGTAGGCCGCATTTGGGCGGGAATAGATGATAACCATTGATAACGCATTAAACCTACTGTGCATGTCTCGGACTATAAGTTCTGGCAAAAATCTCCGAACCACTCAAACTAGTTCTAAGTGGTTCTGGACTCCTTGTCCAAACAGCGAACCAAGAGGTTCGAGATTTTTCAGAACTAGTTCTGACGTGTCAAAACAGCCAAAAGGGGGCGTGTTCAGTTCTGAACTTTAGATGCAAAGCTGAAGTGGAAAGAACATGTAAAAAAAAAGGAAGAGATATCAATCAGGTATAGAAAACTTTATTGGCTGTTGGGCCAAAATTCACAACTCAGTTTGCACAATAAATTGCTGTTATACAAAACAGTACTTATGACTATCTGGACCTACGGTATTCAGCTATGGGGATGCACAGCTAAAAGTAACTTGATAATGGTTCAAACATTTCAAAATAAGGTACTAAGGAGTATTGTGAATGGTGACATTCGTAATGATGACCTCCACAAGGACCTCCAAATCGAAAGAGTCACCGATGTCATTAAAAGATACTCAAAGAACTACGAAAGAGGCTTCTTGCTCATACCAACCCAGAAGCAATTATGCTTCTCGACAACTCCCAAGTAAACTGACGCCTGAAAAGGGCCAAGCCATTGGACCTTGGATGCTGATGTGAAGCTGAAATGTGGTGTATTGTCAATGGACTAACACTCGTATAATATTGCGGAATTTATGTGAAGTAAATATCTAGATAGTTGCCTGTATATTACCTCAGTTGTAACTAGTTGATATATTAACAAATAAACGCTCTATTTTAAAAAAAAGGTTTGTTTTGACAACCCCAACTGTGTAGGTAGGCCGTATTTGGGCGGGAATAGATGATAACCATTGATAACGCGATAAATCTACTGCGCATGTCTCGGACTAAAAGTTCTGGCAAAAATCTTCGAACCACTCGAACTAGTTCTAAGTGGTTCTGGACTCCTTGTCCAAACAGCGAACCAAGAGGTTCGAGATTTTTCAGAACTAGTTCTGGCGTGTCAAAACAGCCAAAAAGGGGCGTGCTCGGTTCTAAACCTCTCGTCAAAACAAACCTTTAATGAACTGTACTTCGCAATCTATATATACCAACCACCTTTCCATGCCAACAACCTTTACAAATCCATTGTATGTAGCTGCCTAGGTATACGTTTTCGCTGTACTGCTGTTGTCAATAATCTTTTGATTATGGTTTCTAAGCTAAGTTAACCATTGCCAGTTGTGAAAACATGTCAGACACTTTGCTCAACATGTTGTGAAAGCTATCTGTTACAGCGAATAAAGTTTATTTACACCTACGTAAAATGAAAGTTCTGGTTTTATGTGTCCGCCTTTCTGGACATATTTCATTTCAATTTGAAACCATTCGATCTGGAGTTGTCAAAATTGCTTTGGAAGCTAGAAAAATTTGAATTTTTTAGTAAAACGATACGTTTCACAAAAGAAACATCAATAAATAGGATTAATAGAAGTGCGTCCACACTTTTTAAATTATTCATCAGCTGTTTTATTGCGCTGTCTTACATCGTGAAGATCCGTCACCGTAAGTTTTCCTTCTCGTTCAGAATTGAACACTGTTCTTGAAAATTATATCGATTTAACGAACTCATCCTGAAATTTAGGAATAGTACTGCTTGATACTCGGCCTTTTATCCATAGTCATCTTGGGACCACGATCAGATGTCTCGTCATAAGGGGCTCTGGCGATTTTAAATTATTCATCAGCACTTTATTGCGCTGAAAAATTATATCCAACGAACTCATCCTAAATTTAGGAATGCTTGATACTTGGGACCACTGTGAGTTTTAGTGTAGCCCTACGAACTGTGATTTGCGTTAGTAAACATGGAGAGTTTTAGGGTATTAAGCTGATGGTCCACTAGGGTGGAGGCGTGGTTCCTCGACCTCTAAATTGTTTTACATATATCTTTCCTCTAGAAAACTGCCCAGTGCTTCGCCTCTACCTAGTTGATGGCCAGCTTTATACGGAAGCCACTTTTCATATGGAGTACCGCGTTCAGTTAGTTGGATACTCGCACCTCAATAAAAAATATAAAAAAATCCTAAATCAATCCTCTTGTATACTCACACGGTAAACGGAGACTCTGCAAAATTCCACAAACCTGCTGGTGAAAATTCCAGACTATTTTCCAGACTTATCAATTGATTTTCTCTGAACCTTTGAGGTGTTAGTAGAGTATCATTGCCCCGCTGAAATCGTACTAAGCTTAGAAGCAACAACGAGAAACGGTTAAACAAAGGAAAAACTCAATTCCATAACACACATTGACGACCATTTTATTTTTGATAGTTTCTACAGAGGAAAAATGAAGCTCCCCATATTTACAAAAATATCATATCAATAGAAAAGAAAACAAAATCACAAATTCAGCTTATGTACTAAAAAATAAATAAAACGAAGTACCGAGAATGAATCGTGAAGGACTGTCAGGGAGAAACAGCAATTCGTTTGGTCAAATTCTTCTTAAAAAGAGTTTATTCTGAAACAGAAGAAATAACAGAATTGTAGCCTATAGGTGCTTTTGATACGTAATTCAATATATGTCTCAAAAACTTGCAGGAAAATGTGCTATTTTTGAAAAGTTTATTTGTTTTCTATTTTCAGCTCCCTCAAGCTTGTCCAAATTTTGAATCAAAGTACACTGAAGGATGAATTCAACAAATTTTATAGATTGCAAACGTGAAATTCGATGAGCTGTCATAAATGCATTTCTCGCCCATTTCTTACAATTAAATGGCTCCAATGAGCTCAACATCGGAAAATTGTTCGAAGATTGGTCAACTTGGTTGCATTTTTATTAGCTTTAAGTTTTCCTTCTACTGAGCGCGCATTGTTCGCGAACAGGGTTTGAGAGCGTTCGAATGGTGCGCGTATTGTGGTAACTCGGCCGCGCCAAGCAACGTTGGTAAGCAGCGTTCGTTCGTGCGCTGTTCTGTTGAAACAGCCTGTCAACACAAGACCTTCCAGTTCCAGTCTGTAGTTTTTTCCCATATGCTCAGATTTGTGTGTTAAAGTGTCTAAACCCGGAATTATAGCAAGCCAACCATAAACACTTACTAGGGTTGTGATTGTTCAGAGGATGACGTTTGGCACTCTTCCACATCCATGGGTTCATCTGGGCTCGTAGTGTGGATGACGGAAGTCTCTCTGGGGCAGTCTCCTCCTCCCTCGGTGCCGGATTTCGTATCGGCTGACGAATCGGCAATAGACATCACTTTGTCTTCTTCGGAAGCTTCACACTCTCCAGGAGTTTCCACGGGATGGGTTTCAGTTTTCTCTTCATTCTGTTTCAATAATGGATAAATTAGGATATGCAGTTGGAAGAAATGAGGCGGTACGAATAACTTTGTTCTGAATGGAGAAACAATCAAGCCTTTCCTTTCTCATAACAGAGGAAGGAAACTTGTCTATTAGGAATCGTAATACCAGGGGCAATGGCCTAGGAGGAACCATTTTCCAATTGTTGACGCCAATTAGAAGTGCCTAAGTTATTTTCATCTTTTCCTAATTAACCCTGCGACCTAATGTGATTCATGAACTCTTTGTGCGACTTCGTGGGTTCACTTGGTTTTTTATTTGCACTCCCCGCAGTCCTTCCCTCTACCTCTCATCAAGAAGTCAACCATCACGTTTCCCTTCAATTCGGGTCGTCAGCATCCCTAATTATCAGGATCACCCAAATTCCTGGAAAATCAACCTTCTACCATCCTAAACAGTGGATGTTAATCAATCAAATTTGGAAAAATTCTTACTTTCAACATCTCAAAATCTTCTTTATATATCGCTGTTTCACCTCCTCGACCGCCATGATGTATGAGTTCCCACATCATGAGGTATACCTCCACACCATGCTAATCATGACTTCATGTTATATTGCAGTCGAATCACAGTACATGTTACCTCATCTGTTTACCCACTTTTCGCAATCGATCTTCCGAATTTCATTTTCCCCCCATATTATTAGGAATCAGGAACGTGGCTGCGGGGTCTCCAGCCGAATTTACTTATTCTGCTCGTATGCACCTGTGTCTCGAGCCGTGGACTTTACGGTCAGAACTCTCCTTTATTAGAGAGTTCCTAGGAGATCCGCCAACACCGATAAAAGAATATAAATGTTAACGAGGTTTTGCCTTATATTGCAAGGAGCCTCTGGAGTAAATGTACATGTTCTCTATTAAATCGGAACGAAAATAGTACATCATCCTCATGTCATCCAGGGAAAATCTCCTTAATCGTCGAGGTGCTTCCCTTACAGTCTCCCGCTCCAAAGACGTTCGAAAAATCAACAGCAACTCCTCAGTTGAAATCAATCCGTTAACATAGTATTCAAAAACGTCTTCCACCCCCTGCATTTTTGGTTAAAAAAACGAAAGAACGAG
Source organism: Creontiades dilutus (assembly GCA_031894815.1). Classification (NCBI taxonomy): domain Eukaryota; kingdom Metazoa; phylum Arthropoda; class Insecta; order Hemiptera; family Miridae; genus Creontiades; species Creontiades dilutus. The sequence goes on from JAVIWC010000334.1 coordinate 1,543,703, forward strand.
TGATCCGAGTGATCATGTAAAGCATCACATAGACTGCTCGTTTTCTTATAGTGACGTGAAAGCAAAACGTACGTGACTCTTAGGTACGGATCAGAGATACCACTAGTTCAGCTGAGTTGGTGGTAACGCCGCCATTTATGCTAACCAGAGCTGTGCTCGCCCTAGATACCACCACCGACTAGATACGATACCATGGTGTCCAAATCTCCTAGGAACACTCTAATATCTTAATAAATTCGAAACACCTTCATTTGAACGCTACGAAATAATAATTGTTAATTTATTTAATTCCATTATTTTTACAAATTTAGGAGGAGCTCCTATAGGTAGGAACTTGTTCTTTTCTTTTACACATATTTTCTTTGGAAGTTTCCAATTTTAATTAGTATTCATTCAGATTTATGCACCAGCCATGGTAGTTACAGGTTAATATTTGGGTTTCGGTGTGTTTTATTACATACCCCAGTGCACGACATCTCCAATTTAGGACTAAATTTTTTGACAAACTATTCATGTTGATGTATTATTTCCAATAATAAACCTTTGTAATCAACCAAGAAACCTGCCTCTAAATTTATTGATTTTCGTTTCAAGAGTACAATTTGGATCAGTTTATCCGACATTATTTCAAGATAATAATTCGCCTTTAAACAAGATGTAAGTGTTATACTGAACCTTGGGCAGGTGCCAACTTTCTTCCACCCCTGAACATGAGGACCTCGTGTAATGATCATTTATACACCCAAAAACTTAACCTAACAATACAGTTGAATTGCTTCACAAAGAAAGGGTCTCGTCCTAAAAGCATGTTTTTGGGAAATCGAAAAAAAAACTATCTGCCGTCCATAGTTTTTGAAACATATGGCTGGAATGGTCATAATTTGTTACAACCTGTTGCTACGATGTGTCAATCAAGTTTTTGGTGAATATGAACAATGAGGTATATATTTTTTTAATTTTTAAAGTCATGGACTGAGGCCCTTTCTTTGTGAAACGATTTTGTCTTACGGAATTTGGGCCTTTTTTTGGTAATAACATTCAGGGGGACAGGTTGTCCGAGCGAGCTGCGGCGTCAGTCCTTAAGCCGTTTACTTTCAGTGGGAGTACTGATTTCCCTGGTTCGAATCCGGCTGGCACGAATGATTAGGGCCAAAATCCTATCAAGTGTTGTATATCTGTCCTGTCGTTAGACAGTTCACCTCTGATCTGTCACGAGAATCCAAAACGCTCCCAACCCAGGGGCGTGAGACAATGGGAAGCCACGAGCGAAATCGTCAGACATAGTTCCGATCACCTCTGGAGGACAGTTGGCGACGTCCGCGACACCTCTGGGTAGTCGGACGAAAATCCAAGGTGAAATTCCTTGTTTACTTTACTTTTACTTTTGGTAATAACATTCATTATGAAACGAAATAATGTATTTAATGAAAAATTAGACATAAGAAGTTTAAAAAATTCAGATTATGAAATTGCAACGCAAAAGTCCGGACTCAGGCCCGTCTAAGACACCGCAACAAGAAGCTCAAAACTACATGAAGGAAGCGTCGGATTGAGACCCTTTCATTGTAAATAGATGCATTGTACATACCAAACGTATAATCGAGAAAAACAACATTTTGCGTTTTTTGTGACTGAGGCCCTTTCTTTGTGAAGCAATTCAGTTATATTGCCCATGAAACGTGGCAAATGTTCTATACCTGCTCTTGCGGTTGGTCTGCTTGGCGGGCTCGTATCGCCAAAAGCTCCGTGTACCTGGGGTCGTCTTGAAGGCCCTTCTCTTCCATTGCGTTAATAGCCAGCTCAATTGCAGTTGAGGTTTCCTGAGGTTCGTCAACCGTTCCCTGAACACAGAGTACGTTGGCAGTGAAGTATTACCCAAAGATCAAAAAATTAATTCAGATTAATTCATCTAACAAGAGAGAAAAGTGGTATTAGGATGAAATGTTTCCCGCAATCGTGAATTGTACATAGGAAAACGCAGGATTTTCCCAACAATTCGTCTATGATGTATCAGGAATGGAAAGCAGGTGTCAACCAGGTGAAATATCACTATTAGTGACCGCCCCTGGATATAGGAACTGAAAGAGAAAGAGATTGTTATTCTCGAACTGCATGAATTAGTTTGGGAACGAATTATTTGAATTTGAGGATAAAAGTTGATGATTTCGATCCACTGAAATACTCAAGTTCGTATAAGTTAGAAGATATCTACATAGGGCATGAATCGGCTCTTCGTTTATTAACGTTTTTAACGTGGACAATTGAGGGGCTTGTTTCCAAAACGTACTAAAGACATTTTTTTTAAATCAAGTTATTACCTTCCTGGGGGTTTTGGGACCGAGTTCTTCATAAAAATGCAATCAAATTGGAGCTAAAAGTACTGTATACCCTTGAAGAACTAAGAAGAAAATTTGGTTTTATGCATCATAAAAGAGCACTTCCATCTATTAGGGTTCAAAAAGTATTACATCCATTAAAGAGTATCACACTAGCTACAATATTTTGAGCATAAAGTACATTTGGTATTTTTAATGAAGGAACATACTATATTTCCGCCTTCGAAATAGATGAGAAGTATTAACACTTACTATTAAACCACAAATTTTGTGATTAATACACCAATGTTTACTAATCGTCTTGGAGCCTTGTCAGGATCAGGCCTCCAGGTTTCCTTGTTTGCCTTTTTTTTTAAAGGGAATATAAGGTCCATTATTTATAAGGTATTATTCATAACAATGTATAATGCGGAGAGCTCCTAAAACTATATTGTAGCCAAAGGTGGTTGAAAACGAATGTGACATCATTTGGTACTGCTCAGTGGAACTGAGCATATCGTGTTCTTTCGCAATATTTCTGCCTGAAGCGATGGAAGGTATAAGCGGAGGGGGATGAGTAGGAATTTACACTGTAAAACGGGATTGGTGGGAAAATATTGAATTGAGGTAAAATTCAACTCGAGCTCGGAGAAACAATTGATCCTGGAAGTGACAAAGGACACCTTCTCCTTCCGAGGGCCCCTGGAGTGGAGCTTGACACAAATCAACATGACTGGGAAAAACATGAAAGTTCACTAGGCTCATAAAATTACTATTTACCCACACACACACAGTTTGAAGGAATGCCAACAATCAGGGTAGGCCAAAATTCATAAAAATTGCCTTTCTACTCTACTGCAGCCATCGCACGGATTAATATGTCAAAGTTTTGGAAACAAAATTTGTGAAGCAATGAATGAAACCTCAGTGTAAACCTCCTGCTAATTTTGGAGTCATGCGATTAATCAAAATGGATGTCAATTAACAACAGAATTAGCAGAATAACTCGAATAGTATTGTAAAGAAGAAATATGTTGGCCACTATCGAGGTCATCACGGATCATCTATACGAATTAACATTGATGAAGTTATAGATTCCCCATCCGCAGTAGATATAATAGCATTGAAACGTACACAAAATTCATAATTTATATGCTATAGAATAAAATTGTTACATGCAATTGATTTTGAGGAATTCGTGTGTATTTAAAAAAAAAAAAAAGGAAATCTAGTTCAGGGAAATCTTCAGCGAAGAACAAACGTATACCTGATCCACCAATGGTTCTTCCTCAACGGGCAGTTCCTGGGGTTCTTGAACGGTGCTGTTAGTGTCACATTCTGGTCTGTCATCAACGCAAACAGCTTCTTTGCATTGGAGTTCAGCTTCATCGTTACTGGAAACAACCTGCACAATGAACACTCAGCTTAAGCAGTGTAGAACTGGCTTCTTTACCTCCCTACACAGTAATAGAAGAAGTAGAATTCAATTCTTGTAGACAATGAGCTGAAATGTCTTTTCAGTTGATGAGGAATATGTGAAACCAAGTCATTTTTATATTGCAATTGATAACTTCTCAAACTAGATAATACACAGATTACGTAGGTGTATTACAGGAAGTTAGGTCCCTTAAGAGTTTCAATGCTCATAAGCCAGTCTGTGCGTTCTAGTCTGCTACCTAATTCGCACATCTCTTGACGATTTCATGAAAATTCGATGAAAACTGTGAAAATTAGATTCGTAACAAGGATTTTAAGTACCTTAACCATAAATGGAACTACAAGATTGGAACTGAACTGAATAACAAATTATAGGAGATGAGCAGTCAAGAAAAGGGAGCGGAAGCTTCATGCTCGACCATGTGAACATGAATGTTGAGACATTTCTCAGAAGAACAAGGGAGAATGATGATTTCTGGCGTAAAACAAGGGGAGAATGTAGTTTCAGACGTGGGGTTCGCCCTTGCTCCTCTAGGAAAATCAGACTACGACTTCTTCATAGATGATGATAGATGATACCTCTCAATTCACCTTGATTTTGTGGACAGACTAAGGGCAAAACTGGGTACCTACGTGCAGTTCAGACACTTGCAGAAAAAAAAAAACGATTTTTAAGGTCCTGAGATATTGGACTTACTGGAGGTTCTTCTTCGTTATTTCCTACGTAGGTCTCCAAGTTTTCAGATCCAGACGAGCTGGGTTCATCCTCAGGGACTGCCTCGAGTGAAGGAGCTGCCTCAGCTTCTTGAGCTTCAGGTTGAGGGTTTGAGCATTCGACGTCCTGCTGGGAAGAACTTGCTTCTTCTTCTGGCCTGACCAATGTTTCAAGATTACTCTTCGAGGTACTTGGCTCAGGTTCTGCTTCAGGTTTCTTGACGGGTACAGCTTCAGATGTCGAAGGAATGGGAGTTTCAATGTGTTCGGATTCCTGGAGCTGAGGTGGTTCTTCTGTCGTTGAGGACATGGGCTGGACACTGTCCCCAGTCGGTTCCAGGGCAGGAGGGGTAGCAGTTGAGCAAATAACGCTTTCGTTCTCCGCGGTATCAGCTGCTATAGTTTCGGCCGGTTTGGGTTCTCCACTCGTACTGGGGACGTCCAAACCTTGCTGGGCTTCGGATGCAGGTGTACCGAAACATTCTTCTCGGGTTCCACCAGATAAAACCGATGTACTTGGTGGCGTATCGATCGTATCAACATTCACATTAAAGGCAGGCTCTATGTTTTCCGTGCCGACCTCGTACGGCTGTGGAGCGGCGTCAGAGTCGGCCAAATCGTTGCACGGGAAGCCGGTTTCTACTCCCGAATCATTGGCATCTGGCATGCCATTATAAGATGGATCGTTTTCGCACTCACCTTCCGCGAATCGACCCGGTTCCCTGGTGCTTACAACGAGAATATTTTTCTCTATAGCCCTCATAAACTTGTCGGCACGGTTGTATTCTTTTCTGGGATTCGTCAGAAGTTCCGATATACGTTGTACTGTGAAAGGGGCACCATGGAAAGAGTCAAGTTTCTCTAGCAAGTTAGCTTTCATCCGCTCGTAATTGAACGAGTCAACGTTAGGACAGGGGGGTAGTTCTATGCTCAGAGTACTTTCATAGAAGTCTGCAATAACATTAAGCAACTTTTCTCTGAAAAGGCATTTAATAATAGACCATTTAAAAACGGGATCACCTGTCTTTGCAACGTAACCCAAATAATCATCAAGTTCGTGGGGTATGTCCTTGGGTTTCATCTTGGAAAACTCTTCCAGGCACTGCATGACCTCTTCTGCATTATCCATAGTTATGTGTTCGCGAAAGACGCACTAATAAACGCACACAATTCAAGCACCGCTAGTTATGAACGCTCACGTTAAGCTATTGATGAAGAGGCAAGCCATCCAACCTGAGCAAAAAAGCTTAGGCTAACGAGGGACGCAACCAAACAAAAGTGAAAATTAGGAAGACCAAAACAGTGTGCAGTGTTGTTAAATGGAATGAGTTCATGAGGATCGATTTTAGTTGATGCATGGAACTAGGATCGTCTCCAAGGTTCAAGACTTGGCGGTCAATCCCCAAGCCTATGAAAGGAATAACGGCATTGGAGGTTTGAAGAAAAAAGATGCGCAGCGTGGCGGTGTAGTTAACTACTACAATTGAGTCTTTTCGGAAAGGCTGCCTCCTGAAAGTTGTAAATTACTTCCTCTCCAGTGGCGGCTCCTGCCCTGAAATGCAGGGATGCACCGAGACCATAATGGACAACCACGAAGGGAACGTGAAACAAAAATGAGCTTTTCTCGCGCAAATACAAATTTAAACTACCAGTATCCATAGGAAATCAAATTGTGAAATCATTAAACAAATGACGCAATCCTACTTTTAATAGAAGTTCACCAGTAGAAACGTAAATTCCTTAAAGAAAAAAAAGAAAATGTTGAAATGATTGTCAAACTTCATATCATCCCAGCAGGAACCGTCATGAAGCAGAAAGCCATCCATCTTAAATCCAAGCTTCATTCATATTATTGGCAGCAGAAAAATTCATTACTTACCTCAGGACTGCAGAGCCAATATACCTTTTTGTAGTAATGAGGGTTGAACTTGCAAATGTGGTGGACTGCTTTACGCTTGCCTCGGAGGTTTGTAGCAGTCCTGTCAATAGTGGCATCACAAATAATCTCTTTGCTCCACTGATAGTTTAGCAAACTCACGTTTTATAGCACTTATTGTATTCATCTTGTATTTACAGCTATTGCAGTTCAGTCACAAAGGTTGGGGACAGTCAAGTGATGATAAGAGTGTTGGTGATTCTAGCACTAATGCACACATTCTAGAGAGCTCATTCTGCGTGCTCCTGTGTAAGCTCTCTGAAATTGTGTGCGCTTTATTTTAGGCCCTCTCATTGGTTCATTCTTTCAGTTCAGGGCACAGACGGGGTTTTGCTCCCAGCACAAACCCCTAACCCCCCTCACCAAACTCATGACTACACCATCCTCATCAAGCTCGTTGATTTGAAACTCTTCTGCTCTATAATGAGGATTTATGGGGAAAAGCTTGAAAATAGCATGATAATATTACACTTATAAAATTATTATTATCAGGTACCTTTTTCATCTTTGCCGGATGGGAGTAGATGCGCCTGTACTCCAATCAGCAACTGCCCCTGCTCCTCTCAACATTGTGATGATGACCGAACTTGATAATGAAAAGCTTGGTCTCCAACGCACCTACCGGTCTATTGCTTTTGTAAAGGGAAGAACATTGATAAACTTTGGAAAAATATGAAGCAAGAAGAAGAAGAATGCATTATCTTATCATTTGTCTTATCTCGTTACTTATCAGGATTCTGTATGGGGTGTGCGCACCGTCATAAACAAAGTGGTCCATTCTCCGGAAAATAATAAAACCCTTTTTCATTTAGAAATGGATAACTTTCTGATTGTATTTTTCTTCACGTGGCTGAATGAATTATATTTCAGTGCTGTTAGCTCCTTGCCCATTACCTGAGTTCTCTGAGTAGATTTTAACAAATTAGTTAAGGTGACTTCTTGAAAGGATGTTTAATGGATCGTGGACCAAGATCATCCTACTTCTTACCTCTGTAGTGGCTGTTCTTCAAGTAATTCACTTGGTACTTTTGAACCATTTAGACTCACTTCGGCTTCAGAAGGCCAAAGTTTTGAGGACTGTAAAAGAATCTCCCGTCCCGCATGATGTTGAGGTTTGTACTCACTTGAACCTACCTTTCTATTCTGGTACGTCAACCACTATTACTAATAGATACCGGTTATTCTCTACAATTGGATATTTTGATCAGTGATAGATCCTGATAATTATTGATCTATTTCATTCAAACAGGTGAAGAATATTTTCTCTATATTCGAGGATGCTTTGAAGAATAAGCATTTGCTTGATTCAACCGGATCTTACCGAATCGCCAACGTCAATTTAGAGACCAAGCAGTCTGTGTATTCAGCACCGATTCCTGATGTTGCTCTAGTGACGCAATGCTCTCAGCATCACATCTACAAACTGATGCGCTTGAGCAAACGATGGCAGGTAAAAATAATTTAAATTTAGAAGAAACGAGCTTAGGTTTGGTCCCTTCGATAAGAACGTCCGGTAGTTGCAGGGAAAGCCCACCAATAGTTGGTGTTCCAAGCGGTTTTCTAACACTGTTCAGGTTATTGAGTGATTTCAAGGCATATCTATTCTATTAACTGGGAAATTGTTTTCCATTTTTTTAAAGTTCGAACTGTACAGCCAAATAATTTATATTTAACCAAAGTGATGACTTCGGGAATAGTCTTATCCTTAATGTGTGAACGGAGAACACAAAAGCCGAGCCTTCTTTGCGTCATCAGTGATATTCTTGAGATCACAGTAGATTCCAAAACGTTTTAAGAAGAAAATTTCTCATTCTTAACTTCAAAATTTTCAAAAGGAATGATCTGAGGAGCTGAAGCTGGTCTGACTGCTAGAGTACTGATTATGGCCCTCATAACAGCATCAAATTGGTCTTTACCCATGACTAGTTTAAAGGCCCTGCTACGCAGGTTGAAATGAAATAAGTGAATAACACAATGAGGGAGTATAAAAAAAAAATACACCAAGTAAAAAAATCGTATATTCCAAGTCCCTGAGGAGGGGAGCATGCCGGTTGCCTGGGAGATGCTCTGTCCAACTGGGGCCCTTTCCCCTTCACGTGAATTCCAACTGCCCAGCGTCACTACCCCCTGATAAACGGATATACTCTGATAATAGAACGTCGACCGCATGGTGCAATTTGCATTGTGATATACGAACCTTGATAGTTGATTGGCGTAGACCTTGAAAGCAGGGAACTCAGAGCTCAAATGGTGTGGAAGAATTTGTAAACAGCCAAGTGATTGATTACAGTCAACAAATCTGTTGCTAGAGAGTTGAGCTAATTGGTTCCACAAATTGCTAATAGAGTGCATTGGTCATTGATCATTAATTACTCAAGGAAGGTTTCACTGATGACAGTGTTTTAGAGTTAGCAACTCTTTCAGGAGATTCTTCGGCAAAGACGGTGTCTAGTGCATTCCATCGGGATTTTGTCCAACTATCAATTTTCTCTCTGCTTTCTCTGGAGCTTCAATTTGAATGGAGAAAGAGAAAATGACTCTGAGCACTGGGAGAACATTGTCACACAGATGTTTGTAGCAAAATAATTTAGAAAAACGATACTATTCACTAGGAATTGACAGGGAAGGTGGGTGGACGAAATGGTTGGACAAAATCCCGATAGAGTGCATTCGGAACCATTATTGCCTTCTTTGCCTGATAATCTCCTAACTCTTTCAACCTCCAATCAATCGTCTCTGCTTTTTCCAATTTTATTTTGTACTGTTTATTAAGCAATGTTTATGATGGAAGCCGAATTGGTCGAATTGATCGGTTTATATTGCGGCGATCTGATTGACAACGACGACCTCAAAACTGCTTTCAAATGCTACCTGTTAGCCACTGGCGATTGAAATTTACCCGGATCAATGAGGAAAGTTGGTTATTATTCTGTAGTGCATACAGTTTTCCCTGCATTTTTGCATTTATCTGTACATTTGTAGTACATTAATACAAGGAAATCTTAAGGAAATACATGTACGAGTATCGTAGAGTACAGGTTGTACTGAGTACAGTAGAATGCCAATAGATGCTGACAGTAGCACCCATTATCCGAATCAGTACTAAGCGTAAAATAGAAATTGAAAACCAACTAATTTTCCAATAAAAACGAGTTTTTTTTGCGGGGACAATACAAATGCGAGTGAAAATTGCCGTGTTGGCACTAAGTTGACGTCGAGGCAACCTACTCTGATTGAGATGTTCGAGTGAGCGTAATTTATAACTCAAGTAAACTTCGCCTACGGAAAATGTCGGCCAAATCAAAACATGGATGTTGTGATAAGGATCGTTTGACGACGGGGGGGACTCTGCAAGGAGACCACGTGACCTCTTGAAAAGTTAGCATAGATGCTAACTTATCAAGGCAGATCTGCCTTACGTTTCCCTAGGTTTGCGTTCAACACCGTTTGCCACCGTAGGGAGGAAAACTCTCTAATTTCATCTTTTTATATAGGTACGATTATTTGAAGTGGCGTACTTTACAGGTGTGCGAAATCGTGAGGCTAACAGAAGACCTAGAAAGCCGGTTTTACCTCGATTTCTACATTGTTTTTCAATGTTCATCCTCGTCGCCAACTTGTTGTGGCGAGTGATATTGAAAGAACGAGGCTTGAGTATACTTTTGATTGACCGTGAACGTATATTGCGATTGATAAAGAATTTGTAAAATGTAGCTAAGGGAACCGTGGTACCGATTTGCTGGATCAAGGTTTAAAATAGCTAAGAAGGTAATTAAAAAAGCGTAACGCCAGGTTGTCTAGAAAATACCGCAATCTCTATGTTAACAACAAGAAGGTGATGAATTTATGGTCTTGGAGAGCCTTGAATCTGATACTGTAGACCTACTGATCTAGGCTTATCTACAACTTCCAGCATCTAATCGCGTTTTAACAGAACGAAAGTGATGGGAGATAACCAATAGATACTAACGATAATCCTTGATTGCTCATTGGCTTTTGAAGATCCTCTACTAGGGTGGATACTACTCTCAGTGTCCTAAGAATGTAAATTACTATTTTGGATTGGAATCCAAGTCCTAGGATATCCAAGTCTCGTCAATCCAACAAACCAAATCATCCCAGTGACGAAGAAGTATTTGTAACTCCAATTATATCCAGTTAAGAACAATGGGTAACATATTACAAAGATTGGAAGAAAATATTATTGGAGAATGGTGTTTCATAAACTTATTCGTTTCAGGGTCCAATCTCCGTCGCCATTTACATGGACGAGGAGGCAGTGTCGGACGTATTTCAGAAAGTTGCTCTTCTGATGACGTGTTTCCCTTCATTCCGTGAAAATGTGACAATCTCATTTGTCTCGCCTCTCCCAGTGAAAGACCAACCCTCCAAGATGCCTCCGCTTGATAACAAGAAACTGTGCCTTGAAGAAAATTACGACGATGGAGGAACATCCACAAATTATGCTTCTAATGATAAGTACCCGAATAATTTGTTGAGAAACGTTGCTCGCAGAGCCAGCAGTACGGAATTCGTACTAGTGATAGATATCGACATGTTACCCAGTGAAAATCTTCGACAGGTTAGTTTCCAAATTAGTATTTTCCAGTATCCTATCAATTTTGTTTTAAAGAGAGTAGTCAGGTTTTAGCTCCCTGCAGGACCATTTTTCGTTTTGCTTTCACAGTTGGACATGGACTCCATTTGGGGTGTAGTTGATCCTAACTTATAGGCAGCCCGATCGCCTTATTTGCATGTATGCTTCTTTTAATATCGAAAAATGGTTAGTGTAATGTATTGCTTCCGAGTCTACCAAGGTAGCGGAAGCATTGTTTTCACTTTCGGAATGTGAAAATGTTTTTGTCTCCAAAATCAAAAATTCCACTCGCATTTTGCGTTTTATACCTTTCTGAACAATTCCGTGTCTGTCTGTGTGTCTGTCTGTCAGAATCCTTGTTACGGGCAAAACTACACGAAGTTACAGTCCGATTTTGATGAAATTTTCAGGGATTGTGCGGGTTGGGGTGTAGATGGTCCCCTATTGGTTTCATGACCCCCGGATCAATAGTAGCCTGTGCGCATGCGCAAACGTGAAATCCTTGTTACGCGCATAACTCCGGGAGTTTTTGACCAATTTCGATGAAATTTTCAGGGATTGTTCGGTTTGATGTGTAGATGGTCCCTTATAAGTTTCATGACCCCCGGATCAATAGTAGTCTCTGAGCACGCGCAAACGAAATCCTTGTTATGCGCATAACTCGGGGAGTTCTTGACCAATTTCGATGAAATTTCAGGGATTGTTCGGTTTGATGTGTAGATGTCATAATAATTATTTATCACTTCAGTCATCTATCCATTCAGCGTCAATGTCAATTTTTATTATTAGGTATATTTTATAGTTTGTTCAATAGTTGAACAAGCCTACCTTTATTTTCTCAAGTTATGCTCCTGCATAACAATAAATTTACCCTAATTCAATATTTACTTCGCCTAATTGAACGAAGTTCTTCAGTCAGTAATGATTTTCAATGATCTATACAGTCATGTTATGGATACGAGGATGCTATGTGCCACACCCACTTGGCAGACGTTTTTTTTTTCTTCTGAACAACCATGAGGCCTACATTATTCAACATTTTACACATACTTCTTCCATATACGTACTTGGCCGTAAATTCTAAATTAAAGCAGTACTTTCTGGAATTTTGAGTAAAAAGAATTTGTTGATTTTTTTATCCCAATTAAACGAAATTCAAGACAGTGGGGCACTAAAGTTTAAAAAAAAAACTACAAATAGCGTTAAAAACTGAACAGAATTTAGAAGTTTCATATTTCTAATCACTCCATAGATTGACATACTACCGATTTTATTGATTTAGTATCGACATTAAATTGATTTTATAATTTCATAAGCCTTCTACCTGGTCAAAATGTTTCGATATTAAGATGAATGATTCGATCTTCTTTAATTGTAGGATTTCCTTCTGTTTGCGACGCAAAGAGGTCTTTTCAAAAAGAATAACCATTTGGAGAAGATTGTTTTCGTCGTGCCCGCTTTTGAATCCAAAGAAAATGTGGTTCCTCCTCTGAACAAAGGCCAACTACTTAGCTTGGTAGAAACGGGAGAAGTGAGGCCTTTCTACAGTCAGCTGTGTTCTAAATGCCAGGTTGGATAATTCAAAAACAATAATTTTTTTTGTTAAAACAAATCATTTGTTGTACTAAGTGCCCTCTGAAAGGCGAATGTCCAACTATTACAGCATGGTCTGATAAACCCAGTTTAGTTTGAAGTATTTGGGACAGTTTTGGCTCTAAAACTGCTTGTCTTTGACTTAATTTAAGAAAAATCACTGGTTCTTTCTCACTACACCTTATTTCAACTGATTGAAACATTCCTATGTTGCTCAGGCGCCTACAAACTATGATGCCTGGTTGAATGAGCCGGCTGGAGCAGAAATGGCTACAATGTTCGATGTGCTTTGGAAAGACCCCTGGGAACCCTTTTATATTTCCAGCAATAATGTTCCACTGTATGACGAAAGATTTAAGCAATATGGGTTCAATCGGATCAGTCAAGTGAGTTAATGCTGCACAGAAATCGTTATTCTAATCATTATTTTAGAGCTGAAGTATTTAAAAACACTCTTTCTATATGTTGTTTTAACAGAAATATACGCCTGATATACCACACAGTAAAAAGCTAGATGTAGGTGTTATATTCAAAGAGAATATCCTAAAGTCGAAGAGATTTGGTTAAATTGACCTAGGAGTTTACAGGATGAGATTAATGGCAGGCAACCGAACATTTTATGTCAATGTAAAGCTCTTCAGGAGCTTTGTGATCTCGAGGACAACAAAGATGAGGCTTTACAGATCCATGGTGTGGCCTGTGGTCTGTTACGGGTCTGAGGCTTGGACCATGAGAGCTGAGGATGAGCAAAGACTGCGGGTATTTGAGAGAAAGATTGTAAGAAGAATCAATGGTGCAGTCAGAGAGGGTCAAGTTTGGAGAACTTGACAAAACGCAGAAATTGATGTATTGTTAAAGCATGGAGACATAGTCCAATTTGTCAAGGCTGGGTGCATACAATGGCTGAGGCATGTTGACTTCATGCCAAGTGGGGCCTGCACAAAAATGATGCTGCAAGCTCGGATGGAAACAAGAAGACGAAGAGGTCGTCCTCGGAATTGCTGGCTTGATGAGGTTTTGAGGGACCTCCAGGTGGTGGGGATTTGGAGGTCTCATGACCGCACCCGTTTGTGGAGAGGTGTTTGGAAAGCCAAGGGCCACATCAGCCTGTAGTGCTTTGTAGATACTTAGACCCAGGACCAGAAAATTAGAAAATCCCACGTGGGATGACTGGTTGAAAGTGAAAAGGATATTTCGCTATTTGAAAGGCACTTCCAACTGCAGCTTGGAATATTAAGCTAGATATACAAACAAACTAATTTGTTTCAGTGATGCCAACCTTCAATGTCACATTGCCGTGGATATCCATTGTTATTTTTGTTACCAGTTTCAGTATTGCGTGGTTTCAGTTGTTGCGCCAGACATTCCTACCTATTTATAAAATCTCAATTAAGGTTTTGTGATTTGTGGCTGAAAGAGTTTCACCATACTGTGGTAAAACCTGAATGGCATTCAAAAATCTTGTTACCTAATTCTGACCTCGAATTTCGTTTTCTCTGTGAAGGCCTTATTCCCGATCGAACCACCCAATAAATCCTCTGTAAATACCAATAGTGAGATGGGCAGGGTGATTCAAAAGGCCTTCCCCGAATTTAGCTAATGTGTGTCTCTGAGGAAACATGGCGGAGGTCAATAATCCAATTACTATTTGATAAGAAGGTATTCACAAGTTTCATTTTTGGCCCCAGTAGGTCATGAGAGAGGAGGGGAGGGAGATCAGCGAGCCTGATTCAACAACAAGAGGAAAATGAAGGCTTTCGATTCCTAATTGTCTTTTTGGATGAAGTGATATCCCATGTCAAAGGAATGTTCTATCACTATATGTGAAGAATTCACTCATGTACATAGTAGAATTATTCCCTAATAAAGAGGGGCCAAGCCGACCAGGTAGCGTTGCCCCTTCCACCCTCCTCAAGGGAGCAGGGTAGAAGGGGTTCACTAACCATATAAAAACCCGGCCTGCAGGCCGGAAGGATATAGTTTAGTTGGTGGAAGCCCTGGCAGCTTTAACTTGATTCCCCGCGCTTTGATTTCTACTCCCTAACTTCGCCTTTGAGTATATATTCAGTCGGTCCGTTAGGTTCACCTATCTACCTTCCTTCCGTTGCAGTGCCGCGGTCTTGCGAGACTGGTATCACCTCAACCTCTTACACCTCTCCTACATAGCTTCAAATTGGTGCTGCAGCCTCGAGAGGCTGGGAACACCAATCTTTTAGTTTTCTTTAAATTCTGTTTTAATTTTTTGAACACCAGTCTTGTTTGCTATCTCCTCTCGCTTTCCTCTCCAGCTACCAAGCTTGGTGCTTTGGCCGTCCATGGCCGGTATTGCCAATCTTTGTACGCTAACACCGCAAGCAAATAAGGTGCTTCGACCGGTATCGCCGAATTTGTGAGCAATAACCTCGCACCACAAGCTAAATAAACCTTCAGTTCATTTAGCAGAAAGAAACGTGAGCTAGTATCTCCCTTCTGGAGAAAAAGTTGTGATAGTAGGCGAATTTCCCCTCAGACAAATTCCCTACACTATACTTAACTGCTGAGTTTTGGGATTGGAAAGCCCACGCAACTTTGTGGAGCACATGGGAGACAGTTTCCTTTCTTTTGTGAAATCACTGTGACAGGTCATTCGTACCTAGAAATGTTGTAGAACTGGCTTTTCCCTCAAGTCCAACTTCAAGGAAATAACGATATTTTGTTCCAACCACATTTGGGGATGCGAGGGTTCTTAATCGAGCAGCTCCCTCAGCGGTGGGCCAGGCTTCAAGGGATCAGCGTTAGGCATTTCACTGCTGTCCACCACGTTCACCTAATCTCATAGTGTGTGACTTCTTTTTCTGGGCCTTCATACGAAATGAAGTTTATGTACCATCCATAGCATGTCCCTTGATTTGGAAGAATTGAAAGCACGAATTACTACTACTGTTGTCGAAATTTCCAATAATACTCTTCAATCTGTTTGGGAAGCTTCACTGCTGACAAGATGTGTGTCGAGTGGCTTGAGGTTCCCATATTGAACACTTGTGTGCAGATGATATTTCAAAACTTGATGACATTACAAATGTCTTGATTATTCATTCGTTGCCTTTCATTTACTTTTTACATTGAGGAAGAACTTTTGAATCACCTATTGATATTTCTACTCAAGATTGTAGGAGGCTTCTGTATGCAATCATATTAACTTTTGAAATGGAGATCAGTAAAGAGAATCGCATCATTTTGTCCTCTCCTTGTATTTTGGAATTGTCTAATAATCACTACATCTCTCTTATTTGAACTCTGAACAAGTGAACTTAAAATCCCTGCTCTAAAATTGAAAAACTATCTTGACGATTGTTTGTTTTTGCAGGTGTGCGAACTCCATGTGGCTGGCTACACATTTTCTGTGCTAAACAACGCATTTTTGGTACATTTGGGCTTTAAAACGACTTCGTCTTTTCACGAGGACAAGGAAAAAGACCAGGAGCAGAATCGGATGATATTTCGTCAATTCAAGGCCGAATTAAAGTTAAAATACATCGAGTCTTCTAGAAGGTGTTATTAAGGAACTCAGAAGAGTCTGAATCAATCCATCGAAAGAAGGGGTTCATCACTGTTACATAACTTGTTTTTTATATGTAATTTTAATTTGTTTATAACGTGTATTGCCGGTTAACAAACTTATTACAGATCAGCTAACTTCCTTGAAATATCACAGGACAGTTAGCTGCTGTACACTACTGAGGTATTTCTCCTTCGAGAACGGGTTCTTTGAATCTAATTCATTGCAATTTTGCGATTATTGAAATCGGATAGGAATATAAGTTTTGAAATACTGACACCAGGTGATTGTATCTAATTGAACAACAGCGTTCACCAACAGAACGTATGCCAACATATATGGCGTTGTCCTTCCATCAATCCATAAATGCGTTTTCCTAATATACCCTAGGTATTTACCGCATTAAATACTTCGTTCGATTCATTTCATTAATGTTTTTGGACCTAACTGGACGTCCCATATTTCGAATAACCTAAAATCCAATTTTAACTAAAAACCTAAAATCAAGGGCCTATTGTCCGAATGTTAACGACACGATATCGTGGCGTCTGAATCGAAGGACTTTGACAAGCCGACAATTAGTTTTGTGCTGGAATTTTGCTTGGTCTCCATTCCACAAGTTTGAGCTCTGATTAGGATAACGATTCATAGATACAAGATCAATTAGAAGAATCTCTCATCTGCACGCACGAAAATCTTGTGAGAATCGAAACAAAATTAAGAGTCATCAAGTTGTCCATGGTCTTGAAAAGACTTGGTAATTATTGCCAATTATTAATTATAACCACTAGGTGCAAAGCAGAAGAATTCATCTTGATGGTATAGATTAAAGCCCTGATTGGCTCCATTTATGCACTTTTGCTTGTCCATTGATCTTGAAAATGAAGAAATTTTGATGTGGGATTAAAATTATTGGTTTCTTTGTCGGTTACAAAAGTTAACGGAATTAAAACTACCTATTTCCATAAATGTTTTCCCTTCGACTCTCCTCCCTCTACGAGAAAATTACCTACTTC
The DNA here is from genome assembly GCA_031894815.1 of Creontiades dilutus. Lineage (NCBI taxonomy): Eukaryota > Metazoa > Arthropoda > Insecta > Hemiptera > Miridae > Creontiades > Creontiades dilutus. Next base: position 1,560,849 of record JAVIWC010000334.1, read on the forward strand.
ATTGAAAACCTCAATTTTCATGGCTTCACTCTGAAAAATACTACGGTAATATCTAGTCAAATGTACGAGTATGTTCAAATGTTTTGGAAAGTTGAGTGAACCTATTCAATGATCCAAGGGCTTTCACAATTCATGTACTCTTTTAATCCGTGAGGAGGTTCAATAATCTCGATTCTTCATCTGTTCCTAATTTATTTTGAGGTGAAAATAACCATTCATGTTTTCGTTATGTATGTTTTGTTGTGTATAACATTTTGCTAGTCATTTGTGATGGATATGGTTAGTTGGCCCCTTCCCGATTTTAGAATCTGTCGTCTTGGGAGATGAATGGGACGCCTGCAAGCGTCTGGTTCATGCTCTGAGCGTGGCGGAACATAATTAATGCATCCACCTCCTCGGAAGGGGCAACTATACCTCTCAATCACCCTCACACACTACTGCCATCATACTCGTAATATTTTTCAATAAGTTTTTTGTATTAAATTAATTTATGTAGTTATCACTAGGTACTTTTTATGAAGTTGGTGAAATGATTCCTTTTTTGTACAGTATGTTATGTGCCAAATGTGTTCTTTTTTTATTGAGTGCCAAATATTTGGTATGGAATGCGCCTTCTTGCCGTGCCATGTCTGCATGTTATTGTAAGATGGGTTGGAAGGTTAATATGTTTATTGTTGCATGTGACTCAATAAATGCTCATTTTATAATTTCTAGAAAATTTAGAATTTTTTTATCAACGGAAGGTACCTTTTCACCTCCTAACTAATTAACTAACTACCAAGCACTACAAGCCAGTGTGGCCCTTGGCTTCCTGAATACCTCTCCACCACTGGGTGCAGTCATCTGCCTGAGAAGTTCGCATCACTACCACCTGGAGGTCCCCCAAGACCTCATCAAGCCAGAGATTCCGAGGATGACCTCTTCGTCTTCTAGTTCCCATCCATGCTCACAGCATCATTTTTGGCAGGCCTCCCTTGGTATGCAGTCAACATTCCCCAGCCTTGATAAATCGGACTACGTCTTCAAGCTTTAACAACACATCAATTTCTGCATTTTGTCTAGTTCTCCAACCTTGACCTTCTCTGACTGCGCCATAGATTCTTCTTACAATCTTTCTATCAAACACCCGCATACATAACAGACCACAGACCCATAACAGACCACAGGCTGCACCAGGGATCTGTAAAGCCTCATCTTTGTTGCCCTGGAAGATCACATGGCTCCTGAAGAGTTTGAAGTTTGCGTCCTGGACAAAACGTTAAACTGCAACCATGGTGGAGGGCTGCAGTAACCATCACTAACAGTATGAGGCATGGTGCGTTACAATCTTCCAATGTGGTTCATGTCTGAATAAAAAGTCAAGGACGCCTGGGTGACCCAGTAGTGGTTTTGGCTCAGTAGAGAGTGGGAGACGCTCTTTAGTCAGGGTGAAGCCAAGATCGAGTACACCCCAATAGAAAATCCAGTATCCTGTGAACGGCGAGGAGGCAGCCCCTCTAATACCCCGTTTACATGAAGCCCACTTCCGTGTCAGTGAGCAGGGAAATGGGCAGGGAAGTGGGCAAGGCGTGCATGTAAACACCCCACTTCCACTGCCGCTGCCACTGCCACTCACGCTGCCCCAGCAGCCCTCAACTGGCGGTGTTTTGTGCGGAAGTCAAAGGGAGGGCAGCACCAGTGAGTGGTCCTCCTTTGCTGCCTCCGTTCCTGCCACGGAAGTGGGCTTCATATAAACACTCGGGCTGCCGCGGCAGTAAGTAGGGGAGTAACTACGGCAGCAAATACGGCACCGCGAGTGGCAGCGGCAGGGGCTGCATGTAAACGGGGTATAACAGGTTAGGCGATAGGCTAACAACCAGTCCCTGTAAAAATCCATTTGTTACGAAACCTTTTCACTGCCAGAGTGGGAAAAATATATTTACAAGTACGAAGTAAATTCAACTACAATCTCTCTTTTACCCTAGAATACTACGGAGAACGATGGTTAGGAATTACTTACCTTATTCCACCCCCTTTTCCTACCCTTACAAGTACTTGGACTTTCTAAAAAGTGGAATTGGAGGTACATGTAACTGTACTTGGCAGGTGCTTCAGAAGTAATTGCGTCTTGTGAGGCTCAGACTTCACCATTCTTATCACTGGCTTCTTCGTTTGCTGTAAAATATTGGTAGATTTTCTCAAGTACCTGAAGAAAAGTGCTATCAGTACCAAAGTGATTGGGTATCCCAATTCTGCTCACCTCAGAACAAGTGACTGATAAGGGTGATTATAAAAAAAATCAAATTCCAACACTGAAATCGTACAACAGTGAAACAAGATCTCCAAAATTGCATATGGCTTTCTGAGATCACAAGGAGAAAAACAAAGAACAATATGATGCTCATATCAAAATTTCAAATCCAAAATTCCAAATTTAATAAATTCACTCATCAATAATCAATTTAATGATTCGATTGTGGTGATGAAGAATGATGGATGGTAATGAGAATATGGAGTTTGTGAGCTGCCCTTTTCTTAAGGAATTGCAGGTTTGTCAAAAATCATGGTTTATTTTCAAAAGCCATTTTAAGGTTAACAAAACACCAAAATTAAAAACTTGCATACACTTCAATATTGAGAATTGATGGAGTTGTGGTAATGAGACCTACAAATGTAAGCATCTCAATGATAGACTCCCTCTTGCTTGCTGGCAACCAACTGGAGAGAGGTTAGTCGGGAAGCTTTCCTCACTGTTTGGCAGTGTTGCCACACACTTCCGAAATTTCAAATGAGTTTATAGGCATTCCATTCACGTTGGAAGACAAGTGTTTTCATTTCTGTAAAGGTTGAACTATGTTCTTCAAGTTTTAAAATATTTTTCTTCAAAAATATACTCCCCAAATTCTAAGAGAGGATGTAATGAATGGAAATTAGATCGTTATAGAGTGTGGTAATGATAAATTGGGCTTTTAACGTCAAATAAAAAAATGGTTTATGTATAGAAACGTACCTGATCGATCATGATTATTGTGCTCGTTGGTATTTAAAATATTTTGAAAGGAGAAATGCAACATATGATCTCATATATCTGAAGGAATCCTAAAATAATAATAAACATTCCTGTCATGTGTACATTTTCTGGTTTGTTGTATATCAACACGTGGTTCTCAGCTGGGTAAATATTTTGTAAGTTTCGCCGTTTCATGACTACTGACTTCTCTAAACGTGTACTCCAAGAACCGCGCACTTTTCTCAACCTAGTTTAGAATTCTCGTATCAAAAGTGAGTGTCAGGAACGCTAATGCCACGTGCCATGCCATGTGTTGTTCTTTTACCTGTGAGTAAAGGGAACAATAACACAATTCAAATTTATACGACCTCTTTATTATAATCTAGGTATGTTCTACTGATTCCAATTCTGTTACATTGTGAATTGTTTCGGGTCCGTTCCGCACGCGAGGAAAGTCTTCTCAAATGAAAAAGGTTGAGCTGGAACATCCAACATTATTGGTAAATAACAATGAAGTTGTTAAACGGTTTTTTGAGGTAAATAATCATAATGTTGGAAACCTTTGTATTTGTAAATTTGGTAAATATTTGATCAGTTGATAATTCTGTTCAAAATTTCATCAGAATTTTCATTTTACCATGATGGTTTTGCTGAGAATTTGGGCGTTACGATTTAAAAATTTTCTCCTGCTGATTTTTTCCTACGTAAAAAACATGAATTCAATTTTTTCTTGAGAATATATAATTTAATATTCAGTCATTTAAAAAAGGTACCTATTACTGTTATGGGTGAGGATTTTACTCGATGCTGCCACCACTGTTACTGATGTGGGTAATTCGAAATGAATCAAGCTCATTGTTTTTGATGATGAACAAATCAAATCATGATGATGATTGATGATGATCTATTGAAAATTGAATGCCTGTTAAGTACTAGGACTGAATGTTTGATGGACTTAGGTTCTATCTGTATGTTCTGGAAGCTACATAGTAAAACCACGTGGCTGAAGACCGATTCAGATTCAATTGAGGAGGAGAGAAGCGGATAGTAATGACACGGTAGAGATCTGCTTAGGTCAGCATAACCCACTAGTGCAATTATCTCAGTGATTGTGCCTAAACCTGGCGGTAATCGTTTGAAGAGAGGAACGATGTCAGAGCTTTGTTTTCGTTGGTTCTGTTAAATCTAAGATGACGCTCTTAGTGAACCTACATACTTACTATATTCTACCCTGTCATTTGAGCCGATGTTTGATCTTGCAGCAGCAATAGCGCGTCTCAACGCTGAAGGTAGTACACACGCCATGCATAATGGTGGCTCACCAGTGGCTGAAGCAATAAAATACATTTCATTTCTTACATTATTATTCAGAAGCATTAGAACCAATCAATAACTTTGGTAATTGATGTCTAAGAGCAGCTTGAAATCTTGTTAATCCAAACGGATGAAATGTCCAGAAAATATAATCATTATATAACATATCATGCTCATGCACTCAACAAGAATCAGTAGGTAATATCAAACACATTAGACTCTAGTGTACTAGACATTATGTAGATAGTTGGGATATTTAATTTGTTTGGTTTCTCCTTATCCTTTGAACAATATTTCAGTAAAATAATTATATGTTTAAATGTAAAACTATAATGTACTAAGGTACAGATAACTAAAGTTCATTGTTGATAATGATGTAACGAAATAGCTGAAAATAATGGAATTCAATCATCAATTGAACATAATTCTGAACATTAGATTAATACTGACAACTTTTGATTGCCTACATTATAGTTACCTGTATGCCTGTACTTGGGAAATTGAAATAGCAGAATCTTGTAAGTTAGAGCTGCGTTAGCATTTCCTTAATAGATAATTTATTCAATAAATTATAGTGATATTCGTCATACCTTTTGATCTCAGGATACCTAATGGGTTTGGCGCATCTTTGCGAAGTGTTACCCTAAAATCCATTGGAATATCAGTTGCTCCTGGAGGCCAGTACTCCTGAAGAAAAAAACAACTTGGAGAGTTGGGTATTTAAGTGTCGTAAAACGTTGATCGTTTGCTATGGTCATCTACGGACTAATAGTAGGGTAGCCTAGGGGTTTTAGAAATCTGTAGACAGGGCTACCACGGTGCCTTGAGCTGTCATGAGCTGCAGGCACCAATTACAATCTGTGAACGTCGTTAATCTCCTGATGAATGAAACGGGATTTGTTGACTTCAACAGTCATATTAGAACTCTAGCTTGCAACGAAAAAAACTTCAGAAAAAATTAACATTGTTTACACATTCCCCTATTGTGTCTGAACCTGATTGGTTGTGTAGTTAACAAATTTTCCATATAAATATTGAGCAGGACTAGGAAATTCAGTGAAATGTTCAAGTCAATACAGATTTTTCATTCTCATTTTTTGAATTTGAGTATACTAGTATCTAAGTTGTTATTGAAAACCCTACAAACGTTTGAAATGAAGACGTAGTTACCTACCTGATGTAGTTATGTAAGTAAGAGAGAGTAGATAGATACCAAACAAAAATAGAACTTTTATATTTTTTGCTTCATTGAAATCTAAATTCTTTGATAATAATTTTACAATAAAATCTCCGGTGTATTGTTATCTTTGTGATTTCGAACACACCGAGGTTGGAACTCAACAGATAAATATAATTTTCTCAGAATAATGGTTTTCGGGATGATTTTTTTGAAATATTGGTTTATTATTCAATAATAAACCATTGTAACCGCTCTTGAAAAAACAATTTCTAACCCCCCTGAAAATTTCATGGTTTACGTTTCAAAGTCTGTGTAGAATCCAAATTCTGCCGTGTTTGTCCGTACGCCGTCGCACGATTTCTCGGGCAAACGGCTGGAGCAAAAGAGCTGAAATTTTCAGGAAAAATCCATGTTGGTCCGAAAACGCCCCAATTCTTGAGCCAGCTCTCTCACTTAATTTAAAGTGCCCTTTAAGGGTTGTCAAAGTTTTGTAGAATCCCTAAAAACCTCGAAAGTCGAAGCGGCCTAAATTTGGACTCTTTTTGAAGAACTTTCCATGAGGAATCGATTGAGCCTTGTTTTGATTGCAGTAACCTAGTGATGTAGTGAACGTGGATACTGGAGTGAACTCCTAAAAGGCTTTGTAGCCGATACACAGGTTGAAGCATTCTGATAACCATAACAAAACGCTGCAAATTCTTTCACTGGGGTTTATAATCCAATTGGCTTGCGTTCATGATTTGAAATTTCTACTAAGCTTTGGAGTGTGCGATGTTTCAGGGAAGTGATAGAGCGATTATTGAATTTCAGGAGGCACACAAATATGATCAACTGATCAATTCCAAATAGGTATTTTGACCGTTGAGAATCGATTTACGTGCTCTATGCATATCTCCTGAAGTTCAATAATCGCTCTATCACCTGTGAAACGCGCACACTCCAACAGCTTAGTAGAAATTCAAATCATGAACGCAACCCAATTGATAATAAACCCCCGTGAAAGAATTTGCAGCGTTTTTGGTAGGCACTGGAATTCCAATTTTGGGAAAACCAAAAATCCTGTATGTGGAACCAAAAGAAATGAGTTTGTTGATTACAAGAATTTTTACACGAACTATTACTGGAACATGAGTTTCTTATGTGGGTACGTTCCTTTGCAACGCACTTGTGTTCTTATGGTTTTTCGTTATTCTGAAAGAAGGTGAAAGATTGTGAGTGGCTGCTAAAATATTAACATAATCGAAATAAGACAATCAGGAGCTTGGTACGTATCCCCCCCCCCCCCTATCACTCTTGCTTCTAATAACTAATTCTAGATACTGACTCCTTTCAACACCAGAATAGTAATTAACGAACTTGAGTTTTGGTAATTGTAAATTGTTGTAAATCTTTTGACAGTTACCTACCGACGAACTGCAGCACAGAGTCGCACCGGTTTTAGAGTCGCAGTTCACATTTTCGGAGCTGAAGTACCCCAAACCCATGACAAAGCCGCCTTCTATTTGTCCAATGTCGATTGCCGGGTTCAGGCTCTCTCCAGCGTCTTCCAAGATGTCAGCTCGCACAATCTGTAAATGATGTTGTTGTACCTACTTAATTTTATAATAAAAGGCTTGCAAAACTCGAATAAGGGGAGGGGGCTCCGAAATTATTCATTCCGATTGGCGATCCCAAGCAAGAAATTCAGCTCGTAATCTAAAATCAGTCTAATGATGTAAAAGATCGTTGTACTGCAGACGGACGTAGTTTTTTTTAATGGAAGCAGTCATTTGTTATCTTTGCCAATCGCGAACGTTTTCAATAATATCAACGGCCAAATAATGCACCAAAATCAGAATATTTGGATTCTCGGGATTGGAGATGGCAAAAACAAGTTTTATGGATAGAACTATGTTTGTAAATCATCCTCCTGCGTTTAAAAAACAATTGCTTGATTCTTGAACCATGCACATGATATTGGGTTGCACACCACATGCCTCAATCAGGCTAGGAATCAGTAACATTCTAGGAAAAGACAATACTATTGATGATACTTGCCTGATATTGTCCTGTCAAAACATCCACTTCCACCTCCAACACTGCCGCTCCATAAACTGGGTAATCCTTGGGATATTCCTCGTTTGGTGAATACCTTTAAATTATCATAAATGGGTTAGTATTACGAACAGAAATTGTGGTTGAAGGACTGTCATACGTTTGAAGGTTCCTAGGTATGAATTTAGTTTTGATTTAGACCAGGGGAGCTACTTATCAGAGAAAAGGCACATGTGCACACCCAGTCAACACACACAGTTGGTTAGTGACAGAAGAATGGATTTGAATCAATCTGCGAAACACAGCCGCTTTGGAGAATGCTGTTGGGAAGGGGGAACCTACCAATCTGATGCGACCAAGCACAAATGCCTGCCAGAGCACTGGGGCAGAGGGCTCCGGTATTGGTAGCATTCTGTCCCGTCAACTGACGATTTTCAGTGTGAATTAAGGCCAGCATGTGAGATTGACCTATCTAAGAGCTCGAAAAACCAAAGATTCGGAAAATTTATCTCTGAACTTTACCAATAGGAGTTGGAAGTTTGTTCTTATCCTTTTCTGTTTGGATTGTCAGTTCTGTATGGTCAAAGTCATTTATGAATATAAGTTAAGTATCACGATGAATAATAATTCTGCACAATTTAACAAACTAAAATATTCCACGATGGTTGTTGTTGGGCAGATGCACATTTCAGCAATACTAATAAGACACATTTCTTGAATTTATACCTTCGATTGTTAATTTCGGAATTTATATTTTCCACCAAAGAACATTGTACAGCTAGTTTATTGAAAATGGGTATTTACCCAGATTTATTATATCTATTCATGATTTAAATTTCTGCCAATTTGGTTAGGACAGTTACATCTGTCCGTTTGAGATAGACCCTGTTGATATTTGTGAACAGCTTGAGTTTCTCGGTAGGATAATTCAGACCTAGGGTACGTTGTGTGTTTGATAAGATTGCCGACCTAAAAACTTACCTTTAAAACCAAGGCTAGGACTTGGTCCCCCAGGGAAGTGGGAGAATAATTATTGGTGCCGCATTAGGAAGGGGGTGGGCACAATAGGGCAGCATAGGTACTATGTAAGTTTGTTGTTAGCAGTTTATATTTCACATAGTTAATTGTATTATGTAGTTATGATGAAGGGTCACGAAATGTTTATTCCACTAAAGAGATTCATTCCAATAACTATCTTTGTGTATCTGTCGCACTAGGTAATTATGGAATTGAGTAATTATCTCCTTTTTGAAGTTGGTAAAAAGAGGCAAGTTTTGACGGCGAAATAATAAGGTTTGTTGACAAATAGCCCAATTCAATCGATTTAAAAGTGTTTGTGGTTCCCCGTTCGCGGAACATACGCTGCATGTAGAAGATTGGTTCGAATGCTGCGAAATTCATACCTAGTGAACGAACACGAACCTCTAAATTACATCCAAAATTCTGGCCAATAATTCGGGCCTTACGTTCATGATGTTGTGGATCTCGTACCTAAAGATAGAAAGATATCCATGCACCCATAGCACAAATATACCTAAGCAGATAGGTGCCGAATTAAGACGCTAAAATAGGGGCTGTTTTCCGAAAGATGGTTAAAACGCTGCAAATTCTTTCACTGGGGTTTATTATTCAATTGGCTTGCGTTCATGATTTGAATTTCTACTAAGCTTTGGAGTGTGCGTGTTTCACAGGTGATAGAGCGATTATTGAATTTCAGGAGCACACAAATATGATCAACTGAACAATCCAAATAGGTATTTTGGTTGTTGAACATATTTGTGCTCTATGCATATCTCCTGAAATTCAATAATCGCTCTATCACTTCTGTGAAACACGCACACTCCAAAGCTTAGTAGAAATTCAAATCATGAACGCAAGCCGATTGAATAATAAACCCCAGTGAAACCCAGCGTTTTTTGGTTGATTTACGTGATCTATGCATATCTTTTGAAATTCAATAATCGCTCTATCACCTATGAAACACGCACACTCCAAAGCTTAGTAGAAATTCAAATCATGAATGCAAGCCAAATTAATAAAATTGAATAATAAACCACAGTGAAAGAATTTGTAGCGTTTTACCTACATTTACGGGAATGCTTCAACCCGTGTATCGGCTACAAAGCCTTTTAGGAGTTCACTCCAGTATCCACATTACTACATCACTACGTCACTAGGTTACTAATACCAAAACAAAAACAATAATAAACCAAAATAACGCGAATGTTGGCAAGATAAATCGGGCCATAGATCGGGAATGGTTTGACCTACGGACCTGGGAAGGGGCTCATTCGATTCCTCGTGGAGTTTTTTTCAAAAAAAGTTCATATTTAGGCCGCTTCGACTTTTTTTGAGGTTTTTAGGGATTTTACAAAACTTTGACAACCCTTAACTTCAAATTAAGTGATAGAGCTCAAGAATTGGGGCGTCGTCGGAACATGGATTTTTTCCTGAAAATTTCAGATCTTTAGCTCCAGCCGTTTCGGAGATATCGTGCGTACGGCGGACGGACGGAACATTTTTTATTGCAGATTCGGATTCTACACCAACCGTAAACCATGAAATTTTCAGGGAGGGTTAGGATTTTTTTTTTTCCAGAGCGATTACAATGGTTTATTATTGAATAATAAACCCAAAACGACTCAATGCTTTGGTACATTCGTCATTGTTATAGTAAGATGAGCTCGAAATCGGAATCGAAACAAAACTATTTGTATTATCACACTTACGTATGGGTTGCCATTAATGATAAACCATCCAAATTAGCTGCTCTGACTAATTCTACCCAAGTGGTGGGTTCCATTTTCTTTTTAAGGATCTCGAAACGTTTTTTCAATTCTTCACAGCAGCTCAAGACCGCCTGAAAATAATCAAATGAATGACGGTGTCAGTCGTGGTTAGAGAGAATATTGTAGTTACAATTCAGTTGAGTTAACAATTTATCTTAATACGTATTTACAGTGGTGATCCGATGTATTCTATCTTAAGTACGTGTTGTAAAACTCACTGAACAAACTGAATCAGATGTTATGCTACTGCCTGATGGAAAATTGCCGGGGCATGTTATCCCTCTTGAAGGCATTACGTTCACCATCTCCAAGCCAATTCCGAGGGCGTATGCGCACACTTGGGCCGCCTTTGAATGAACAAAACTATATTTTACCAAACATTTCAACAGATTAGCAACATTACATGGGCAAAAATTGGATTGTAATTTATCAAAAACAGCTGGACTTGGAACCAAACGTATTATTAAAGTTATGAATCAGAGAATGTTTGAGGAAATTTGGATTTAAGAGGACAAAATAAGTGTCAACCTGTTACAGCAAGGGCTCCAAGCTTTTTAGTAGTGGTGGTTTGTAGTAAAATGAAAGCCTCCCACGCCCTCTTACATAACTAATGAAAAGATGTGAAAAACGCTGCAAATTCTTTCACTGGGGTTTATTATTCAATTGGCTTGCGTTCATGATTTGAATTTCTACTAAGCTTTGGAGTGTGCGTGTTTCACAAGTGATAGAGCGATTACTGAATTTCAGGAGGCACACAAATATCAATCCAACTGATCAATCCAAATAGGTATTTTGGTTGAGAACAGATTTACGTGCTCTATGCATATCTCCTGAAATTCAATAATCGCTCTATCACCTGTGAAACATGCACACTCCAAAGCTTAGTAGAAATTCAAATCATGAACGCAAGCCAATTGAATAATAAACCCCAGTGAAAGCATTTGCAGCGTTTTCTATGGTTATCAGAATGCTTCAACCCGTGTATCGGCTACAAAGCCATTCAGGAGTCCATTACTACATCACTACGTTAATTTAATGTGCCCTTTAAGGGTTGTAAAAGTTTTGTAAAATCCCTAAAAACCTCAAAAAAGTCAAGGCGGGCTAAATTTGTACTCTTTTTGAAGAACTTTCCACGAGGAATCGAATGAGCCCCTCCCCAGGTCCGTAGGTCAAACCATTCCCGATGTATGGCCCGATTTATGGTGCCAACATTTGCGTTATTTTGGTTTATTATTGTTTTTGTTTTGATATCAGTAACCTGGTGATGTAGTGATGTAGGATACTGGAGTGAACTCCTAAAAGGCTTTGTAGCCGATACACGGGTTGAAGCATTCTGATAAATGAAACGCTGCAAATTCGTTTATTATTCAATTGGATTCTTCATGATTTGAATTTCTACTAATTTGGAGTGTGCGTGTTTCACAAATGATAAGTGATTATTGATATTTCTGGAGGCACACAAATATCAATCCAATCTGATCAATCCAAATAGGTTTTTTGGTTGAGAACAGATTTACGTGCTCTATGCATATCTCCTGAAATTCAGTAATTGCTCTATCACCTGTGAAACACGCACACTCCAAAGCTTAGTAGAAATTCAAATCATGAACGCAAGCCAATTGAATAATAAACCCCAGTGAAAGAATTTGCAGCGTTTTCTTTACTAGAGCTGATATTCTTGGTGAAGGGCACAACTTAAGTCACTAGCTACATTAAGTTTATTCCGATTCTTTGTTTTTATTGATACGAGTGTTGAGAATGCTTTTTCACACATGTAAGTGGTAGGAGTTGACTCCATCCACAGTTCGGGGCAAAACCGAGCTCGCTCCTGGAGTTAGCTCGATATTGCCCCTGAGAATGGCCGAATGGTCCATGTGTTACAGTTTCCGACAAAACCGGAAAAGTTCGTCTACTCTGCATACTGTCAAATGTTCAGTCTCGTTCAACTGAAGGGATGTTTGCTGACACCCTTAATGCAGACAATCCAGGACTACATTCCCTAATAGGTGCGTATTGCATTATTAAGAGCGATCCTAAACTGTAGACTGTTCTAACAGTATTGGTGTCAAATTTAAAGGAAGTGAGTCCTGCCACTTTGTTAAGTTCGTCGTAAACCTCTTGCGCGAATGGCTTAGCTTCTTCAACTCAGTGGCGTAACAGAGGGGCCCGCAGGGCCTGCAATGCGGGGGGGCCCCGAGAGCGAGGAAGGAAAATGCGGGAAATGGCGAGCGGGAACCGGCGATCTCGCACGAAGTGCGAGGCCTGGTGAAATTAGGGCTAATCATAACGAATTTTATTGTTTAAATTCGTGATGAATGTTATTTTATGCAACCGTACACTGTACGTATTTTCGTACACTGCTTATGTCTAAGACCAAAACGATTGGAATATTTAGTTACCGAATAGTTAGTTTCTTATTATTTAGAAAATAAATTTTTTTGTCGAAAAATTGATACCTAGCTAACAATTGACTATTTCTGGGCACACAAAGTTCTCAAATTTCAAAACAATGTAGATCGACATTTCACGAGAATCCGGTCATGTGAGCAAAGATGAGGATAATCATCGCAATTAGGTGTTCGTCGTTAATTTGTTATCCGAATATTTCTGGTTTATCTCTTTATGGCCTCGAGTATTGAGTTAACTTCACAGTACACAGTTTGGCAAATGGATGTGTTTGTTTGTAAATCGTCTAATCTAATCTAATCTAAATCTATAGTGTAGTTTTGAGGTAAATTTAGTTGAATTTTGGGATTAGTTAGGTCATGGTTCACTATACTAATAATAAGGGCCGGGGGCCCAAAGATAAAGTTTGCGGGGCGGCCCGAAAAAAACTGTTACGCCACTGCTTCAATTTCTTATTGCCCAACCTTAAGGGGTACAATCAAAAGGCTGAGACCGAAAACTTTCGAAATAACACTAATATTTTTGTAATCGTTCACAAGATTTCTCATTCAAGAAGACATTCTTTGATTAATAGAATGAGCCCGCTCGGATTGCTTAACGCTCATTCGCTCTTCCTGAGGGCTAGACAGAAGAATAGACACTGTGAGAAGAATAGAACGTCAACATGAGAGCGAATGTGTGTAAACAGCATTACTAGTAAATTGTGACAATCGAATCAGATGATATAATTGAAATGGAATTATCTTTCGAGGAGTTCCTCTTGAAATGGTGTTCATTTCAACTTCTGCGATGGTACCTATATTGGCAGACTAGTGAAACCTCAGCACAAATAGAGTTACGGTGCTGAGTTTTGAGATAGAGCTCTATTGAAAGATGTGGAATACAATTACTACGTATAGAGACGCTCAGAGACTCCTTGTACCTAATTTATTTCAAAATCGAGATTGTGTGCTAAAATTTGAAATGTAACTCTTTTGGTTTATTGTTCATTAATAAACCATTGTAATCGCTCTGGAAAAAAAAATTCTAACCCCCCCTGAAAATTTCATGGTATACGTTTCAATGATGTAGAATCTGCAATAAAAATTTTTCCGTCCGTCCGCCGTACGCCGTACGCACGGTTTCTCCCAAACGGCTGGAGCAAAAGATCTGAAATTTACAGGAAAAATCCATCTTGGTCTGACGACGCCCCAATTCTTGAGCCAGCTCTCTCATTCAATTTAAAGTGCCCTTTAAGGGCTGTCAAAGTTTTGTAAAATCCCTAAATATCTCAAAAAAAGTCAAGGCGGCCTACATTTGTACTCTTTTTGAAGAACACTCCACGAGGAATCGAATGAGCCCCTCCCCAGGTCCGTAGGTCAAACCATTCCCGATGCTCGATTTATGGTGCCAACATTCGCGTTATTTTGGTTTATTATTGTTTTTGTGTTGATATCAGTAACCTAGTGACGTAGTGATGTGTGATGTAGTAATGTGGATACTGGAGTGAACTCCTAAAAGGCTTTGTAGCCGATACACGGGTTGAAGCATTCTGATAACCATAAAAATCACTGGGGTTTATTATTCAATTGGCTTGCGTTCATGATTTGAATTTATACTAAGCTTTGGAGTGTGCGTGTTTCACTGGTGATAGAGCGATTATTGAATTTCAGGAGATATGCATAGAGCACGTAAATCTGTTGTCAACCAAAATACCTATTTGTATTGATTAGTTGATCATATTTGTGTGCCCCCTGAAATTCAATAATCGCTCTATCACTTGTGAAACACGGACACTCCAAAGCTTAGTGGAAATTCAAATCATGACCGCAAGTCAATTGATTAATAAACCCCAGTGAAAGAATTTGCAGCGTTTTTAAAGTATAAAGAATACAATAACGAGGTATGAAAGCGCGAGGCGCTGAGTTCAGATAAAGTCTAATGAACCTGTAATCTACAATAATTGTAGATAATTAATTAATTATTAATAGTAAATTAATTAATAATTAATTATTAATAGTAAATCGATGTGTAATAATTTCCAGCGTTTTTCTTTTTAATTTGAATATTAGATACATTCATTTTCGAACCTTGGTGTTGATGCCTTGTCCCATTTCAATTCCGCCTGTTGTAATAGTGACTGTGCCGTCACCCGGGAATATTGAGACGGAACCGTAGTACGAGGGTGCGAAACAGATCATGAACTTAATAGGCACGAGGGCCATCCCACGTTTTTTCCATCGGTTTTCCTTGTAACAGAAAAAAATTGAACCCATTAATGAATAATCATCAACAACGTTATTTTTTATGACATATCAACGTGTTTTATGACATATTAACGATTTACTGACTTGAATTTGAATAAATGAATCGAACAGTTTGAAAATACATTTAAGTTGTTTTTCAATTCCTTAGGACTTATTGAACAAGTTTATTGATGTATTTTGGTGTTTTCATTTTATCTCAGTCTTGTCAAGGTGTTAACTTGATGAGTTGTAAAAGTTAATAACTCAAAGAATTTTTGTCTAATTTTGAAATTTAAGATTGGGAAATGATCGTTGGAAGTTGCTTCTTTTGGCACTTGTCCCGGCAAAAATAGAAGGTAAGTTTCTTACAGGCCGTTTTAGTGCGTGAGTTGAACTTGAAAAGCCTGTTCGGTCATAATTCAAATAATTTTCAAGGTTATGGAAAAATTAAAAAACGCTGCAAATTCTTTCACTGGAGTTTATTATTCAATTGGCTTGCGTTAATAATTTGAATTTCTACTAAGCTTTGGAGTGTCCCTGTTTCACAGGTGATAGAGCGATTTTTGAATTTCAGGAGGCACACAAATATGATCAACTGATCAATCCAAATAGGTATTTTGGTTGAGAACAGATTTACGTGCTCCATGCATATCTCCTGAAATTCAATAATCACTCTATCCTGTGAAACGCGCACACTCCAAAGCTTAGTAGAAATTCACATTATGAACGCAAGCCAATTGAATAATAAACCCTAGTGAAAGAATTTTCGCGTATTCGGCGTACGGCGGACGGACGGAAACATTTTTATTGCAGATTCGGATTCTACACCCTTTGAAACGTACCTAAACCATGAAATTTTCAGGGGGGGTTAGAATTTTTTTTTTCCAGAGCGATTACAATGGTTTATTATTGAATAATAAACCAAAACGCAAATGTTGGCACCATAAATCGGGCCATACATCGGGAATGGTTTGACCTACGGACGTGGGGAAGGGCTCGTTCGATTCCTCATGGTATGTTCTTCAAATAGGTAAATATTTAGGCCTTGTTTTGAGGTTTTTAGGGATTTTACAAAACTTTGACAGCCCTTAAAGGGCACTGAGAGAGATTTAGGGTGAGAGAGATGGCTCAAGAAAGCGTCGTCGGACTAAGATGGTAAAAATGTCAGATCTTTTGCTCCAGCCGTTTCGGAGATATCGTGCGTACGGCGGACGGACGGAAAATTTTTTATTGCAGATTCGGATTCTACACCCTTTGAAACGTAAACCATGAAATTTTCAGGGGGGTTAGAATTTTTGTTTCCAGAGCGATTACAATGGTTTATTATTGAATAATAAGCCAACATTCATAAACACGGGATTTAGAGGCATCAGGAGCAAAAAGAAATAATAAAATAACACTGACGGCTGATTGTGGAGGTAGTGTTAAAATTGAATCAGCGTATCAGGTACTTTGTTACATGAAAAAGAAAGGAAGATGTGGATGGAGGAAAATTATACCCCGTTGAAAGTTTGTATTGTTTCAAGTCTTGTGGAATATTCAGAGGATTCTTTGATGGAAGTTACGATCTCCCGAATGACAGTTAGGTCTTCTGTTCGCGTGTTGGCCAGTCTCACGTCAACGGGATCCTTCCCAGTAACTTCGGCGATGTGGTCCATGATGTGCTCTATAGTAGCCGTTCCTTCCAAACATCCTTAATCATTTAAAAGAAAAAAAACTCATATGAAGCATTAATATCCAGAAATCGTTTCAGAATACATCAAAACTAATTTCCATGAAGAAAATCCGTAATTTAAAAAGTTTGAAGCCAGTGAAGCTTCACAAAAATTATTTAAAATCCCATCATAGAATCTCATATAAAATCTTATGTACATCATCATGGCATACAAACGTAAATGTGCACATTTCAACTAAATTGTCACCTGGACCCCTTGCGTAGGTACGGATATTATCAGTTTTAACTGCATACACGTTCAACGTCCATGTACTGAAATCGTAGCAGTTTTGAAGTCCTCTCATCGCCTCTTCTTCTAAAGGATCGTTCAACGACACTCCATAATCTTCAAACAAATCTGCCGTCAACTTCTGAATAACTCCGTTTTCATCAACGCTCACCTGTAATTGAAAATTATCGTTCATTTTTCTGATTAATGTAGGTTAGTTAAGTTTATGGCAAATGTTAGGTTTGAGTAAACTTTAAGGTAAGTTGCATGTATTGGATCTAAACTGAACTTCGCAGCTCTCATGTGAATATTCCTGAGCAGTTTTGGCTCTTTGCAGCCGCGATACCTTAGAAACCTTGTGTATTTACCCTACTTTCATCGATTTTCATCCTAACGCTAGGCACACGTTCGCGCTCAAACCTCCCGTTGAGGGAATTATATTCCCTCAGAGTTGATGGGGACGCCGGGGTGGGAAAAATCGATGTTGGATTTTCGAGCTGAGTTTTGGAAGGAAGCTGGGGACAAACGGATTTGTTTTTGTTTTTAAATTTAAATTTGTATTCTATCTTTGGAATCAACATATCTTGGAACGTAAACTAGAAACTTCTGAGGGTGGTTAAAATTTGTTTTTCATTGTCGATTACAAAGGTTCATTATTATTAAAAAAGGTGGGAAAGAAGAATTATATAATAGAAGTTTAGGGAGAATCGGGAGAGACAGTGAATCTTGTACAAGAGGTAAGAATGGACTGGTTTATTGGAGCAGCTCAATCGACTCAATAGAGCTGATAAATCGATATACGAGTACTACTTTCGATATTCCAACACTCCCTCGCAATAAATACATGGTAAGAGTGCAATGAATACATTAAAAATAGAAATGAACAAACAACAATTTACAGACATGGTTTCATCAACATATTATATTTAAGTAAATTAATTAAATTCGACAAATGTCTTAATAATACAAATGGACAATAGTTTCCGATAAATAATTCAGGTTTTATGGCCTTATATTTAACGATTTACGAAAGCGGATAAATTCTGTAAATGCCAGGGCCTTAGTGAATGTATCCGCCACATTATGTTCAGTTTGGGACATATACGATACTCACAATATTTTTTGAAACAATATCTTTTATGAAGTGTGCTTTTGTATCAATATGTTTAGAACGCTTAGAGTTTTCATAGGATTGTACAAGGCACTGACAAGGCACTTTTGTTATCGATTTTCAAAATCGTTGGTATTCTACGGCATATTATTAAATCTGACAAGATTCCCTTTACATAGATACATTCAGTGGTAGATAAAGCTGCGCTAATGTATTCACTTTCACTGGAGCTAAGTGCAACGACAGATTGTTTTTTACTCGCCCACGATACCAAGTTTTCACCATGGAAAATTGAATATCCACTTACACTTATGCGATCACTATTACTAGCCCAATCTGCGTCACTGTATGCGTTTATAATTTCCGTATTCATCTTCTATATACAAGGTTATGGGTTTTAGTACTTTTCAAATATTCCAGTACTCTTTTGGCTGCATGCCAAAGTTGATTTGTTGGCTTATCTAGAAATCTTGACAAATATGCTACTGAGTATGTTATATCAGGACGGCTTACCAAAGAGATATATAATAGGCCTCCTATAATTTGTCTACAAGGAACTTGAATTACATTTTCTGATGATATTGCCTGAAATTTATGCTCCATTGGAGTTTTAACAGGTTTTGTTTCACCTAAGCAAAAGTTTTCAACCATTTTATCAATTGAGTCCTTGACTCCTTACCATAATAAACTAAAACGTCTTCCAAGTTGGGTGTGACATATATTGCACCGCTTAAGTAACATGAACGTAAAGCTTTTCTAAATTCTTTCAGATAATTTCTAAAGCTGTCAAATATAAGCTCGTTACAATGATTCACAGGACAGAAATGCCGTGGGACACGGTCTGGCACACACCAACGCCTTTAATATGTCAGCAGGCTTGTATTGCGGGTCTGTCGCGCTAATTCAGATTGGATAGAGTAATGTTAGAGTTGTGTTGAACTTGATGTGTGATTATCACACCGCTTTTTCCCGACTACCCTGAAAAATTGAGCGAAATCAGACCTCCAGAAAGAGAAAATGACGCATGGTGGGTTTTACGTTTGCACAGTTTGATGTATGAAACCGATACGGAAATATTTACAGCTAACCCGCTCATTCCCAGAAAATTGTATCAATATCAAATGAAAACAGCAGGAATTATGGTAGTCAAAAGGATTTCACGTACCTAGTAATGATACTGTCGCATAGACAACAATTGTTTACAAATTAACATCCCCCCCCCCCCACCTCTCTCAAAGGATCCAGTTTTATAATGTTTTTGAACAATTTTGGTTTCGGTTATTCTCTCTTGAGCTGTCCCACATCCTACAAGACCAATTTTAATAGCCTTGCTTTCCAGGAATTAAAAATTCGATTAAGTCACCTGTCGCGGTCAAGTTGGGTGGTGTAAACAACATGATTGATTCAAAATTGTATGAACCCATTTTTATAGCAATCATCGCAACGTCATTGTAGCCTCGATTTTTTGTGTGCCCTCGACACTTTTCTGAATTGGCGGATCCCCCCTTCAGTTTTGGTACAAATAGAGGCATTTAAAAAGCGGAAGTTCCGGAAACAATTCTAGAAAAATTCTGGAAAGTTGACGTACAGTGGATAGTTCAAAGCACTAAGTAGTACGAGGTAATCGAGTGCTCAAGTTTACTCTGATGGTTGGAACGTTTAGAGACTCAATGTATAGCATATGTTGAATTTGTCATATAAATGCAAGTGGCTGAAAGATTGCTTTGTGAAAAGCTTACCTGGTATTTCGCCAATGCGGGGCAACGTTTCCCCATCCACTTCATGTTAGTAGCGAAATCAAGAACCATACGCACTGGCACGTTCAATTTATGTGCTGCGAGGCAACACGCCGCAGCCAGTTGTCCCATGCGGGTCATTTTCGATCCGAATCCTCCTCCGATCCTCTTAACTTCCACCTCAATCCTGTTGAGAGTTATCGTACGCAATAAAACCAGATGCTACAATGCGTACTTGAAAAATTGTGAATTCTATCCAGTTTTTAAAAAACCGAACAAAGTTTCAAACTCCTCCTAGTCCTCTGCAGAGGTAATATTATTAATAAATCAACGGTCAAATTAACGTTTATCTAAATAATTTTGTAAGAAATCGTCTCTTAGAAGTTTAAAAACACGGATTTTTCTAGGTAAGTAGGGGTTTCTTGTTGAATGACCAGTAGGTGCCCTGAATGAGATGGCAACTGTTTAACGATAATTCGTTTTTATTCTTTGCACTGAATTAATAATAATTGAGTCTTAATTAATAATATATCATCAGATAACAAAAGATAATAAGAGCAGATCTTCCGAGTTTTGCACTGTAACAGTTATCAAGGACTTAACTATTAGTCTGTTAGTGTAAACCGTCACGGAAAGTTACGCTTCGGAAATCTACGATTGGTGCAATTCGATTCAGCATGAAAATTTGGTTGAAATTGTCCTCAAACCCATCAGTTAACGAGAGTAATTCTGCATGAACTGGATACATTAAACATTCATAAAATGGAGCAGTTTTAAGGATTTGAGAGTTATTAGTGCATATTCAGAAAAAAATCATGAAATTTCTAAGAAGTGAAGTATTTTGCAATGTAGTTGTTGGGTAAATGAAGCGCTGCGTCCTTAATTCTGATGTTATGTCTGGAATTAAACCCTAAAACAACAGAATTAAGGACGCAGCGCTTTATTTACCCAACAACTACATTGCAAAATACTTCAATTTTAATTGCAAAACAATTATTGTTTTTCCAATGCGTATTTTGATTTTCTGCGTTGATGAATTGCTTGGTACCTCAAGTAAAGGCCAGTCCATACGCTAAGTTTTGCACAAAGTTTTGTCTCCGCAGTTCAAGACGTTGCAGACAAAACGTTGCGTGTGAACCGAAAAACTGCGAGCTTTTGAGTCCTTCGGGAGGATTGCACGTTTGCAGCGATAACTGAGTTCGTGAGCTCTAAAAACCGTGACCTGTACAGCAAGTTGCGTGTAGACACTTTTCCGTTTTCCAATCGGTTTTGTTCCCCAGTTTTCCCTAATCATCCGACCATGGCAGATCTTCGGCAATGTTCTCGCCAAAAATCTTGAAGCTGTTAGCCTTGCATGTGGTGATATTGCTGTATTTTCATTATTGATATGCGGTGTCACTAAATCCAGTAAATAAATATACGTGTTCATATCCATCTCAAAGATTTGCCCCAATCATTAGGTTCGTCACGTATTCACGCAATAATCGAATATGGGAAAAGTCCCGCTTTTAAAAAGCCATTTCCGTGACCATTTTGAACGAGCGGTTCCTGTGATTTGTTCCAATCCTTTTTTTACAATACAGCAGGCGAAAATCGAAAACAGCAGAACCTCTTCCATGGCGATATCACACAAAACTGAGCGGAAAATACGTGACTGCACCGTCTGGACGCTCAAACTGGCAGTTCATTCAGTCTTTAAACTGTGAAGACTTAAAACGTATTACAAAACGTAGCGTGTTTACCAGCCTTAAGTATTTAACCTGCTGTACTCACGAGTTTTCTGGGACGTTCAAACTTTGGGCGACTGCTGACTGAATAGACTGTATCCATTGAGATGTTGGATAGACTTTTAATCCAAAATCAGTAGGTACAGCCAAACACGCTGGCAACTCCATGGTATAATGATACTGACATCCTAACTCCAACTCGCCTTCCAACTCGTGTTTGATGTTTTCTGAAATGTTAACAACGAACAAATGGAAGTCAGTTCAGTGCTTTGAACACCGGACTTATTGCTACATTGGATCAATGATTGATTTTACGAATGGACCACCTTTCGTTGCAGTGGGTACTAATTTATTTTGAACGATTATCCTGGAAGAGTCTTTTTTAAAGAGCACATCCTGTATTTTCAACAAGGGTTCTTCTTTTTGTGCATATTTGATGGCCACTTTTCGTGCTGCTCTCGATGTAGAATCGGAGGATTTGCCCACCAATATGCCAACCGGTTGACCTGAGTATCCAACCTTGCCGCTGCAAAATATCTGCAAATAAACAAGTCGTCTTAAATATTTGTATCTTTGCAGATTTTGCTTTTCTGAAGTTTAAGTATTCTTCATGCGCAGTTCATTATACAAATACGTTTACATCATAACGTTTGTGGGATACCAACGCCTTGGCATAGACAAGATAGTGGTAAGCTAATACGGAGGCTACTGTTTATAGGAAGGTCAGTGTTCTCGCTATGCTCGCTTCTTAAAAATGCAAAGGAAATATCTTAAATCATTCAGCAATCTATAGATTATTTGGACAAATAGATCGGAATCTGTTGAACAAAGAACGCGGTGAAAATTCCATCCATTTAATCCAGGCCTCCGCTTACCTACTTGAAGCTTACTACTTTCTAGTCTGTCGAAAGCCGTTAGTCTTGAGTCTTCCGTTGAATAATAATTGTAGGGTTCTTAATTAGCTTAATCTTATCTTAACTTCTCAAAATAATGTTTGAAACATTTATGAGTTTTGAAAATCAGGACTTATGCCTTGCGTCCTATGAAGCAAAGCTGGAAGCAGTGATTTTTTTGTTACTTCTATGTTTTGAAAGAACGATGTGCAAGTTTTAGGTGTTTAAGTGGGCTGCTCTGAGCATTGCGGGCTTTTGTAATGTTGAGTCGATTTCGGATTCTGTTGACCACGTGGTGAAATGCCCTCAATAGTGCTAATAGTTTTTCGTGATTCTTGCCACCCTCTCAGTGTATTGTGAGGAAGGAGTCTTGTTTTCAATAATTTTAGACAAGAAGTGCCCCTTGGGTGTCAATTTCCATGGATATTGTGGAAAATGGAGTGTAAAGCAGGACACGGGAATAGCTACATGAGGAAGGTTGGGCCGTCGAATTCCAATCTATTATACTAATTAGATAAAAGGATCTCAGGGCCAAAAACAACGTGGAGTCACAATCGACCCTTGGAAACATGTCAAGGATGAGGTAGGTATGTTGTTATATTACCTATATCAAAATTTGCTCAGACTGTGGTATACAGTTTAATCATGGATATACCTAGTACAATTTTATTCATTGGGCCAATATTGTATTTATTATTTTTAATAATGAACGGTATGGACGGTTAATGGTTTGTAAAACTACTGGACTGAATTTTACGAAATTTGGCTAAAACATTCGACATTGATCCTGGATATGCCAGTAATCTTGATAACATGATTAATCAGCTCTAAGGGATTATAATTAACGATTAATCTATATTTGTGGACTCGTTGTGGAGACCTCTTCCAAGTTCCCCTCCTGCGTACAAACTACGTGTTTAACTCCCCCACTCCTCGGACAATGAGGTTGGCAAATAAATACCTCCGGAATATTGATATCTTTAATGTTTCTCGGGCTAAATTAATCAAGGACGTAATGAACATTATCAGTGGAGAGTTGTGATATCATTGACCTATGAATGGCTGTACGTGCGAATATCTTCATCTTTTTGTTATAATTATGTAATTGTGCATTGCCCGTGTATTAAAATAAAATAAAATAGTCGAAATCTCCAAAACTTTCGATCTATGAGGGTATCAGCACTAAGGGATTATAATTAAGGATTAATCTACCAAATAGTCCCAGTCTTTGTAATTGGCAGCTGATTTTCGGTCGTTTTTACTCTTAGAAGTACTCTTAGAAGCTCCCTCGTTTAATTTTAATTTGGTTCGCAAGTATTAATACAGAATAAATATATACACATAGAAAGCCGTAGAACTCAATAGTTCCCAATTTTCTACAATCGATATTACTCTCATAATTTTCCTCTCACTTGAAATGGCTTATAGTTTAGAGTTCCATCTAATATGTAAACAATAAACTACCCTGTAATAATTTTCAGCATTTTTCTTTAAATTATCTCTTGTACAATCCGAATATACGTAAATATTCATTCGTCCGTAAAATCTAAATTTCTGCATCTTGAATATTAATTACCCATTTCTAAGAGCTAAACCATTTTTTAAAAGCCTCATGTCATGTCTGACTTATAAAAAACTAGGGATGAGAGGATTACCCCCAAAAATTTTCAAATTGAATACTCTGATAGGAAAGATCCAAAAGAATGTACACAAAATTCTGGAGCATTTACAATACTGATTCGTGCGTATTTTGCAAAGAACCTTAAATTCTGTCCAGCTTAGCTACACTTTACGGTACTTCTTAAATCGAAAACCATCTTATCGGAATTAGATTGCTGAAGTTACTGAGTTTGATTTGTTACCTCTTCGTGTTCCGGGAGATAGGGTTGGATTCCTCCGAATGAATTCACTCCAGGTATATCGTTGGGTCCGAAGAACGCAACTATGCCTCCTTCATTCTGTAAGTAGATATGTAATCCCGCCATTATGCGTAACATGAATGAGATAACATATTTAATTTGTAGGAGAAAAAGTGACACTAAGCAAGGGTTCTTAATTTTCATTGACAGTTGATAAGGGCTGATAAGAACTTTTTAAACTCTGTAGATCCAATATTTGACATTCCGAATCTCTTAATTTGGAGCGTTACATCTGTTTATTCTTGTCAGAGACGTTTCGTCCCGCAGCGGGGACTTCCTCAGTCTAACTATGTATAACTACTAGCATACTTGAGGCATTGACATGGTGGTGGCACCACACATATCTTGTTGTTTGTTACTTTTAGCTCTGTAGTTGTAGTTAAACTTTTCACTCCTCCCTGTCCATGTACTCAAGTTGGTCATACTCGCTATTGCATTTTTGTCAACTGCGTCAAGACTCATTCAGTAATTTTAATTTATGCTACATTTCCTCTCCCTTTTTGATTTTTAAAACAGAGCAAAGTTGTTTAACTAATTGATGCAGTTGAGATCAAACAACTGAGCAATAGCGAGTATGACCAACTTGAGTACATGGACAGGGAGGAGTGAAAAGTTTAACGACAACTACAGAGCTAAAAGTAACAAACAACAAGATATGTGTGGTGCCACCACATGTCAATGCCTCAAGTATGCCAGTAGTTATACATAGTTAGACTGAGGAAGTCCCCGCTGCGGGACGAAACGTCTCTGACAAGAATAAACAGATGTAACGCTCCAAATTAAGAGATTCGGAATGAATGTGGTCACTCCACTACCCACACCCACTATTAATATTTGACATTTAAAGCTGTATTTACTGAATGTGATTTACTTTCATCTGTTCTTCCAATACTCACATCAATGGTTGACTATCTAACCATTCATATATATCTTACTTCTAACCAATGCCGCTGATGGATCCACGGAGTCGATTGTTGCATTTGCTTCTTCAGCCAATACGAATACAGCATAATGCTCATTAGGCAACTTTGGGATGTCATCCACATATTCAGCTTCGCCTTTAATAATTTGAATTGATTCTTATTTTAACAAACTAAGAATAGAAAGGACGCAGTATAGATATCCCAATTCTACTTCAAACGCAACACATACAATTGATTTCGATATCACATCAATTTATTAAAAGTATCATTGTGACCTGAAACTTGAGACAAGCCTTCCAATTTCTGCAACGGTTGCCCGACGGGTGCATCTTTCTCGCTGAACTTGAAATCCTGAGCTGCAGTCGATATTGATCTTACAAGTTCTTCTCCGCCACTCCTCACATTATCTTTAACTTTTTGACTTCCAATATAAAGCATAAACTGAAAGATAGAAAGAAAAATTAATTAAAACTGAACAAAGGATTCGATGTGAGAATCGAAATACATAGGTACTCACCGTTACTAGTTTCTTAGGAACGCAAACGATATTAAAGTTTTCCTAGTCCCTAGGCAAGTAGGACCAAATTCAGGGATTTTTTTTTTAAATTTTGCTAAATACAGAGAGTTTTTCGTCTGGACGAATCTGTCGTACTTGGCCAAAGGGTAGTTGAAAATAAAAGAGTTTGTGTATGTGTTTGAGCGAAACTAATAGCCAGGCTTCACCGGGAGGCGTCGGGAAAACGATTAGCGCTCTTAGCTTAGTGCTCAGAGCTTAAATAGAGTTCCCCTCCTCATACCCTGTCTGACCAGGAGAGGGAGCGGACCTTCCTCTTTCAATGAACCTGAGCCTTGGGTTTTCCTGGCTGTTTTTTGATTCTATTATGTGATACGTAACATTATTTAATACATGCTAATGATGAAAATGACTCACATTTAACCTATCCTTTAGTATAATTGAAACTGCAGCGCTGATTTCTGTTAGAATTCTGGATTGGTAAATTAGGCAGTCAGTGGAAGACTCAGCATCCCTTTAGTAAAGTAAAAAAGTAAAGTAAACAAGATTTCCCCTTGGATTTTCGTCCGACTACCCGGAGGTGTCGCGGACGCCGGCAGCTGTCCTCCAGAGAGCATCGGAACTAGGTCTGACGATTTCGCTCGTGGCTTCCATTTGGCTCACGCCCCTGGGTTGGGAGCGTTTTGGGAGGGAACTGTCTAACGACAGGACAGGTATACCACACTTGATAGGATTTTGACCCTAATCATTGGTAATCCCACTGAACGTATACAGCTAGAGGACTGACGCCCCAGCTCGCACGGACAACCTGTCCCCCTCAGCATCCCTTAATCACAGCAAGGTGAGGACTCATTTGGGAATATCTATCTCCAAGTTCCGTGGCTTAATAAGGTTACCTAGAGAATGATTTACATGGAGCTTTGACACTGTTCCAGTCAATCAAGCTAGCCTTCAATGAAATCTTCTGATTCCGTTTAGGATCTGAAAATGCAACTTGAAGCTGGTAGATAGCTTTTCAAACCAAGGGAACTGCGGGTGAACCCAAAACCGAAACCCTTTTATCATCTACCGATCAGAACACAGAACAATGTTGAGTGAATTTATTCTTAGATATCATGCAATTCAACTATGCTTCCACGTATGTTCGGTAGGAAACCATTATATTCGTGCAGGAAGTCAAAAAGTGTTTGCCATGTCATTAGTTTTGTCTTGTAAAGTTATTTATAAAGTAATACGTGTTATCGTACTTTGTAGAGCAAAGAGCAAACCAATTTGCGTCTATATTCGACTGACGGCGACTTTGGGTTTTGATCAGGTTGAATTTCTTGTTCAAGCGCATCCATCACGTCGTTCATCAATTTCGGATCACATATCTTTCTGCCAGTAAGAACTGATTCCGCATTTGAGCAACGTACCTAATACGGATTATTAGTCAACATTGTCATTATTTCACCATAATAAAACAAAACCATCAAAATTAAACAGAATACAATAAACAATGAAATTATCTAGCAATTATCTAGTAAATAGAAAGAAAGGTGGAGAGTGTTCACCGTGTTTTTACGAGTGCGGCAATGTCATGAATGATCAACTATAATTATTGGTTTTGTAGCTGCAAGAAAGTATTTGATACTACTCACAAAATCCTTATTGATTCCAGTGACAACAATCTTCGGTTTTTCTTCTATCTGTAAATCATCGTTCAGTATACGAAATAGAAATCCTGCGCTTACGATTGATAGGGAATTCTGTTTTCGTGGCATCACCTAAAGGACAAAACAAAAGAACATCCCTTTAAAGATGTAAATGGTTAAATTGAAGAAGAAAAGAGCATTAATGAAGTAAATGGGGAAATACGGTGCCTATTTATTTATAAAACGGTAGTGTAATTCACTAACCTTGTAAGTTTTTAATATGTAGTGATTACTGCTTATGGCTGGCAGCTCTATTGCAGTTATAAGTTTCTTGTTCATGTCCATTCTTAGAAATTCTGCAAGAGTAACCATTCGAACGCTTCCCATAACGTCACCTGAACATCACTCAACGAATTTCAATTTTCAGCAAGCACAAATCATAAATCCTATACACGCTGTATCTAATATGTATTTGTTACCGTTTAATACAGGGTGTCCCAGGAGTTATGCACAATCCGACTCCTACGTGTTCTACAACTCACTTCCGAACGAAAATGCCTCTTAGCAATTTTTTGCCAGAGGCCTCGTTTCCGAGTATTTCGCGATTTTTTTCGTGTTTTCGATCTCATGTCATTAAAACCATCATAACTCCCTCAATTTTGGGGATAGCTCAAATTTGATGACACCGTTGGAAAGAGCGTTAAATTTTCTATCTATTTGATGTCAGGAAAATTTTTTTTGGTTGAATTGAAGATGTGCGATTGCTGCGCGAAATGGCAGTTTTGTCAAAATCTTGAAATTGCCTGTTTTTCATCTCGCCTAGAAACCCCATGAATGCTTAACGCAGAACTGTGCGGGCCTGGTAAAACGTGCGCCGAAATGCCAGCTTCCCAACGGTGTGGTCGTTTTGGTTTTTATAAATATTTTTAGTTAAGGTAATAGTGTTTAACTGCAGAAAAACGTGTGTTTTCTGTTAAAATTAAGGTTTTTGATTGATTGCGATGAGTTGCATTCATCTTTTTGCAGACACTATGGACCCTTATCGAACCAGGCTTCCGTATCATTACCAACTCTTCCCTTTCGTCTCTTTCCTCGCTGTACTTCCTTCAGCGAGGTTTTCCCTATTGCATATTCCCATTCATCATGGTGCGCTATAGCTATTGTACATAGCTGGTAGTAATAACCAAAACCTTAGTGACAAAAAACAATTAGGTAGTAGGTAAAAAATAGAAAGTTTACTAGATAAAGAAGGATCAGCGACACAAACAATATTATCTACCAATATTTTTTCCTCATACTGTCCAAAGTGTTCGCTAGGGTGTGAGTTTACACAGGAGTGTGACAACCTTGCTGCTTCAGAAGCATTACCATTGGCAAAACCGTACACAAAAATCATGTCAACATACTCACTTGTGGTATAGCTACTCAACGGAAACCAAATCATCGCAATCAATCGTAAATGAACACAAACAATAGCTGTCTCTCGGATCTTCGATTATCCTGACATTGGCTGGACAGCTTGGAAATGCCGTAGACGCTGATCACAAACGATCGTTTTCAACCATTAAATTAATTTTCATTTTTAAATAATTATTTTTTAATTTATACCTTAATAGTCTGGTTTAAACTCTAACTCTCTGTATGAACTCGATTTCAACATTGCAACACCCAATTGTACGGCCAAATCAGATTGGGGTTGATAATACACGGCGCGCAAAGCAACCCCTCCTTCAAGACCGGGAGGTCGTGCGGGTCATTGCATATCCTGGCCCCTGACCAAGACAATGCCTCCTCCGTAGCTTTCCCAATTTTCAAACATAAGGTCTTTTTTAGTGATACAGGGTGTCCCAGGACTTATGCACAATCCGACTCCTACGTGTTCTACAACTCATTTCCGACTGCGATGAGTCGCATTCATCTTCGAGACTGTTGGAAAAACCTCAATTTTGACAGAAAACACACGTTTTTCTGCATTTAAACTCCATTTCCTTAACTAAAAATATTTGTAAACACCAAAACGACTACACCGTTGAAAAGCTGACAATTCGGCGGACGTTTTACCAGGCCTGCCCAGTTCTGCGTCAAGCATTCATGGGGTTTCTAGGCGAGATGAAAAAAAAGGCGATTTCAAGATTCTGACAAAACTGCCGTTTCGCGCAGCAATCGCACATCTTCAATTCAACCAAAAAAAATTTTCCTGACATCAAATAGATAGAAAATTTAACGCTCTTTCCAACGGTTTCATCAAATTTGAGCTATCCCCAAAATTGAGGGAGTTACGACAGTTTTAATGACATAAGAACGAAAACACGAAAAAAATTTTAAATCGCGAATAGCTCGGAAATGAGGCCTCTCGCAAAAAATTGCTAATGGGCATTTTTGGTTGGAAATGAGTTGTAAAACACGTAGGAGTCGAATTGTGCATAACTCCTGGGACACCCTGTATAACGAATAAACAAAACATTAAATTAATAATTTTGGAATAAACTGGCTTAATTTATGCAGCAATATAATTTTTTATGAACAATTGTAACACGATTGCGAAACTCACTTATTCTTAATTTTGCCCCAGCTGTCTCAAGGATGCAGTATACATCTGATGAGAATTCTCTATGACTATGCTTAACACATAAATTTCCAGCAATGGTTGCTACCTGTAAAAAGCTCAAATTTGTCATTCTGGTAGACGGCAACGGCCAAAGTCGGACCAGTACACGTACGGGTTTTCAGTTTAAGAACGACAAAAGTTCAGGAATCGATTTAACAAATAATTTGTAAAAACCTCCTAGCAATTTTTTTTAGTCCGATTTTTTTGCCTATTCTACCCCCAAGTTTTATTTCGTATTTTCGACCTTACTTCGCTGAAATGGCCATAATTCCCCTAACTTAAGAAAGATATCAAATTTTAAATTATACCGTTGAAAAGAGCGTTAAATTTTATTTCATTTTCATTCCATAAAATTTTCTCCTAAGTCACTTCGTATATGGTTTTTTGTAGCCTAAACTGGTATTTTGGTCAACCTTCTGCTTTTTTAACAATTTTCAATGTTGATTTACCACCATACTATCCGCTGAAAAATGGATGAACTCTACGGTAAAAACATCTACATTCCATCAGCTTTCTTTCGGTCTATTAAATTTTATTTGAGAGCAATTTTCGAAAGAGAAATTGGTGTTTGCACGAGGAAAAACGTCAATTTTTTTAACGAAATCATCGTTTTGGTTTGCGCCAAATTGGCTTTGGATGAAATTGGAGGGACATAATTTTTCTTGATCAATCGAATGAACGCATTTCTAAAATTAGTTGTTGAATTGATCCCTGAAGTTTCGTCGTTTTTATACCGAACACCCTGTGTATTTAGTGAACAGTAAGGATAGTGAAGGTAAATATTAGATAGTGATAAACACTTGGGTATAGGATGAAGTTTTATTTACTCAAACAATTTTAAAAATTGGGGTGCCTAGTAATTTGTAGTTTATTATTTGAATTTGTCCATGAACCTTTCGCAATTACAATTAAACCTCCAGGGTCTTCTTCGAGTTGTGTTCCTAATAACGGGAGGTGAGTCACAATCACTATTAATTCAACCATCCTTCCTTCATGAAAACGTTGAATTTCACGAAGAAAGGGTGATATTGCGGAGGAAAGCCGAAAAAACTGTTTAAAAGGGTGGTTTAGTGTCCCATCAAATCGTTTTAAAGTTTATCTAACCGAACTATTTGAATCGCTGTCGCTCATCACCACAACAATGGTCCACACAAAACAAAAAAAGAAATACCTACGAACACTGGTATGACTATAAATGACGGGTAGAGAAGGGTTACGCTACTCGGAGAGGAGCAAAGAAAAGGACAAGGTATTGTTTTGGGGACTGATCATGTTTATTGCGGAAAATTAATTTAATGAAAGGTTCACTTGTATTCGCGAAAGGTTTAATTCAGTTTGCGAAAAGTTTAATTCTAATTGCGAAAGGGTTAATTCCAATTGTTTAATCCAGTTTGAAAAGTTTGATTCAGTTTGCTAAAAGTTTAATTCAGTTTGCTTAAGGTTTAATCCAGTTTGCTAATGCTACATATGATTTACTATATCAATGTAATCAGTCGAAGCTAATCTGAGCTAATAACGACGAAGAACTGAATCGATTGCTACTGGTCTTGGATCAGAAATTGGTGCAAGAACAAGATACATGATACATTTCTGTCAATTCGTGCTCCGACAACATATCCATGAAATAAAAATGAAATACGAGTTGAGAGGTGGGTTCGGTAGGTTTTCTTTGACGTGTAGAGGTGTCTTTTCCCAGGTTCTACTTCTAAATTTTGTAAATTATTGCAAAGATAACTCACGTTTCTAACTGCAACATTCGCTATCTGATCGATATGTTCAGCGAGGGCTTTTGCATAGCCGAACATGATGGGATCTTCTTCCGAAACCTTCTTCAAAACAGACATAGCATCGGTTAAGGTCATATTTCCACCGATAACCAACCGTTCTTTGTATTTTCTGTACTGTTGCAGTTCTCTCACGTTTCTCACGTCAACGTAAACAGAGGGCGGCGAGGCAACCGGATACAACCCTGATCCGTAAAAATGAATTAGGTTTAATCTTCAACAAGTACGAGTTTAAATATCCAAGAAAGGTCACCAAAGCTATTCAATTTAGGTTTGAGTACCCTGTATAACAGTTTCAAAGCTGATGCCTGATTTCAGACGCATGCCCTCCAATGTGTAATTTTTTGGCAAAGTTCACAAACCAGTTAAAAAAGCCGGAAAAAAGCTTCAAAAGAAGGAAAGACGAGTTCTTTATTTGATTTTGGAACCTACCTATCTTAAAACGTAAATCTAACAATTTTATAAAGGGTAACAATGTTGATTGTCACTCACAAATCGATTGGTTTATAAATATTCACCAAATGTACATTTGGTCGATTACAAATGTTCCGGCTACAACATTTGTTCTATGTCGCTCTTTTAAATATGCTATCCCACCATTGATTTCAAAGGTGAATTATTTGAATTGCTAGCATTTGAATAGCATAATGTAACTAATGTTTTTCATAATAATAATCTGATACATCTACCCAAGGACTAACCTTTCGAAGTATTTCCAGCTAACAAAACATAACTGCTCCTGCCTATGAGGTCAAGAACTTGCATTACTTCAAAAACAGTCGTCACTTTGTACCATTTCGCGCCGACTTCAGCAAAATCGAGTTTAAACGATTTCGGTACCAGAGCAAGCTCTGCGAAATTCATCACATCTTGCTCGATGGAATTTGAGGAACAACAATCCCCACTGCCTGTACGATTTTCACCACAACATTGATTTGCGCTTGTGTCCCTTGAAATGTTAACCTCATTCTGGATCAACTGCAAAAAGATATAATAGGTACTAGCAAATACAAAATTTGTATTCTTATTTAATAAGAATTAAGTAAAAACGTTAGCCTGGTTAGGCGTACCTACACTCTTCATCACATGCACCATAACTCTTAGGTCATTGAAATGTTTTACTATGAAGGATGAAGAATATATTACTTAACCAGTTGTCGTATATTGCTTAACTTCAAGCGTACGAACAGATTATTTATTAACAATGATCTTGAATAAGCAAGTTCTAAAGATGTAAGTTTGGAATTGACAGGTTTTTTATGTCCGTCTTTGGAATCCTCAAGTTGGTCAAAATTCTGATTAAAACTGTGGAAACTAAGCATGATGTATAATTGTAACGTTTTTCCACGCACGGTGGTTGCTCTAATATCCAGAAACTTAAGAGATTCATAGAGATCATCTATTTTTCAAACACCAACAAACCATGAAGTTTTCCTGACAGAATACGACCAAGCCCACTTAATCACGAAAAATTCTTTCAAAATTATGAGACGATTTAGGAAATTTATGCTGTGGTATACTATTTGAAACTATGATTGCGTTACGAAAAAATTAAACTCTTACGAATCATAATACCTATTCAGGATGTTTGTTCCTTACGTTTGTTACGTACACCTCTTTTATGAAAATCAGGTAGTAAATCATTTCATGTTGATAAATACGGTACCAGCTCTGAGTGGCTCAAATCTGCTGATTAAATGGCTTTACTGGAAAAAACGCTTCCCATTACAATACATGGGTTCATTGTTTTCTGAATAGAGTGAGGTTTTCCAAAATTACTTGGAAAATGCCACCCCACTTGTATATGCTAGTAAAAACCTAGAAAATGAACCGTTTCGACTAGTTTTTGGGCCTTAGCAGCTGTGCTTGATTAGCGATCGGGCTGGCTAAACATAGGAACTCGAGTCGGGTCCTTGTGCGAAAGAACGAATCATATACATCATGTCTGAGGCTATATGTAGCGGGTACGGAGGACAGACATTGCAGATTTGAAATCTACGTACCTTGAAAAGTAAAATGACAATATTTGGATTATGAAGAATGTTTGCTGTACGAATAACAAGGCTTATCATTTGGAATAATAAACCAAAATGCTGATTCATTATTGAATTTACCTAG
This sequence comes from Creontiades dilutus, assembly GCA_031894815.1. Classification (NCBI taxonomy): domain Eukaryota; kingdom Metazoa; phylum Arthropoda; class Insecta; order Hemiptera; family Miridae; genus Creontiades; species Creontiades dilutus. The sequence goes on from JAVIWC010000334.1 coordinate 1,594,696, forward strand.
TTGATGTGCGGAAAGTAGTGGAAACCCTAGCTCTAATGTTTTAAATGTAAAACACACATCTGCAAATTGATCATACACTTCTAATTCCCGATTTGTGGAACGAAAGATGGGATGGGATTTTGGCTCTTAATGTTGCAAATTAATTGCTTACTTCTCACCTCAGTACTGGTATTCAAAGAGGTTTCTTCCGACTGGGCAAGCGACGTGAAGGCTTGAAGGATCGGACGGTAACCAGTACAGCGGCAAATGTGTCCACCGAATGAACGTTCAATTTCTTCATGAGTAAAATTCGGGTTACTCTTCATTATACTGGAAAAGAATTCAATGTACACCGAAATATATTATAAATAAAAATCCTATTACATCAACGCGGTTCATACATAAATCAATAAGTTGTCACGTACCAATATACTCATATGTATCCCTGATTACAAAGGTTGGTTGCTAACTGAAATGCGCTCTTGCAATGAACGTGATAGCCGGTTTAAACTTGATGAAAGACGTGCCAAATTCAGTTTAGTTGTTCAGTTTAAACCCATGTTTAGTTGTTAGTTTAGAGACTGCGGGAATATCTTTAACATTAAAAAAATGTTTTCTGAAATCAATTACCACTTCTGTACCACTTCCGACCGAGACTTATGTATGAGTAGTTCCATATTACAGGATGTAGGAGAGCTTTTCATAGTTGCAGGAAGTTGAAAGTGTCTTTCAGAATTTTTAGTTCTTGCCTATTGTTCCTTAGAGGGTTCCAACTGGCTTCATCAAATACGGAACGGCTAAACTCACGCATCACTATAGGATAGTTGAATAACATCTTAAAGATGGTTGTCTATTGTTGAGAGCGTGCGTCTCGCCTTTCCTACGTGTAATGTTTTCGACGACTTGATAAATACTAACTTACTAATATTAGTATAACATGGGAAGATTGGTGTCAGCTTTTCAGAAATCATCCCATTCAATAACAGAATTGACTTTGTCAATTCATAAATGGATCAGACCTCCACCTTCTCCCTAATAGGTACTTTACTTCACTGACGTACACACTGTACTTGGCAGTCTTTGAAGTTGGCTTAAGGCTTGGTTTTGTGTATGTCCAGTACCTAATTCGATGTCTCGAGAAAAAATGCTGTAATCTAGGCGCCTCACAGTTTTAATTAATTAATTTTTTTTGTGATTTATTAATTGCAACTGAACAGAGAATGAACATCCAATGATGCTGGTATTTTTTCTGTGCTCTTTGTAATGAAATCCCGCATGAACAATACATTTCATCTAGCAATTTTACATATCAATATAGGTACACTCCAAGAGGGTAGGTTTACAGCAAAACCTAGCCCTTTATTATATAGCTCAATTAAATAGCACTGAGTTCGATTGCACCTCTATTCACGCAGCACAACTAAATCTAGTGGTCTGTTGTGGTCGCTTGAGACGTCGGATTTCAACTTCGTTGTCCAAAACGTAGAGCATCTCCGGGTTCTCATGTTTGTGGAGGCGATGTTCACGCTTCCTTGCGTATTTTGCAATAATTTCATAGACTGTCTCCATCCTCAAATCTCGATGAATATCATCGTTTCGCATGTACTAAGGGGCTCAAACTATACTTATCAGTGTTTTATTCTGAAAGGCTCGGATTTTCTAAATATTTGATTTCTTGGCACAGCCCCAGATCTGTATCCCATAGGTCCAAATAGGGCGAAGGATCTGCTTATATATAAGCAATTTGTTGTGAAGAGAGAGATGGGAATTCCTTCCCATTAGCCAATACATCCTTCTGTACTTGATTTTAAGTTCTTCTTTCTTCTTTTCTATGTGTTTATTCCAGTTTAATTTGGAGTCAAGTGTAAAACCCAAGTATTTAACTGCTTCAGTATACGGTATTTTATTCGAATTGATCTCAACATCCAAGTTTGGGACTTTTCGGTTAGTGAAGTTGATGTGGGCTGATTTTGATACAGTTTTAATGAAATGTTTAGATCTTGCCTGTCCTCCCTGAGAGGGTTCCAATGTTCTTCTTCACCGACGGAACAATAATTGTGCCAGCCAACGAATGCCAAAAATTACACGTCACTGCAGGATTGTCGAAGAACAGCTTCCAGATGGTTGTCTATTGTTGAAACAAACTTGGATAAATTTCACCCATGCTATATTGAGATATCTTTTGGACATAAAAGGAGACGCTATCTCCAATCGACATCACGTTCCCATTTCGCCATTAATAGAATGTTGGAGCTACTGCTACTTGTGCTATAACGTACTGAGTCCTTACTCACCTATACATATTCATCACCATACCGGGGCTGCAATATCCGCATTGAGTACCGTTGGAGGAAGCAAGACTTTTCTGTATGTTGTGGTACCCAGTAGTCTTGCTTCCAATCCCTTCCACTGTTGTTATGGAGACACCGTGGCAGGCCAATATAGGCATCAGACACTAAAGAAAACGAGACCAGAGTCTGATTGAGTTTTCATGTCTTTCAGCTCTTAAAGAGAGAATTATATACCTATCCAGTATTACTAATCATGTTCATGCCTGCATTACGGAGAATAATTTTTGCAATCTCCTGCTGGTCTATTGATTAGCCATGTATTAAGCGTACATACAAAAAAAGGGACAGGCTCTATTGTGTACAGCGGAATTAACTAAAATGATCAGAAATCGAGACCCTGCAGATAGCTGAAGTGTGTTCAAAGTTTTTAAATTTCAACTGTTGGGCTGGAGCAAAAAAGCTTAAAACGTTAAAACCTAATATAGCAAAGAAGGAAACGAGAGTATATTGGAATTTAAAAGGGTTTCTTGTGAATATATTGATGTTTATCTAGACTCGAAGTTCCAAAAAATATTGTTACTAAAAGCCAAAAAATATTGGTCAGGGAAACATATGCTCGCCTCCACCAATCGCTGCAGAGAACCATGATAACCCCTTGGCATCAGAAATAGTAACCAGTGAAACCTACACAGCTCCCCGAAGACTAAAAAGAAAAAGACCAGTGGACTTATTAACACAACCATGAACAACCAAAATATGTACCTGCCATAAACTAACCTAAAGTTAAAAGTTTTCGAGATATATTATTTATTATTTATTCTGCATGTTTGTGATTATTTATAGGACTCATTATTCGTTGTTATATGTAACTTTTTATCAAATGTTAAATTATCTACATGAGGATGACCAATGAGTCATACCTCAAATCGCGTGTATAAGGCAATTGTATTGCTAAATGCTTAGGACTCAACGAGCCAAACTGAAATGTTCTTTAAACAATAAAGTTATATACATATAAAAAAAAAAAAAAAAAAAAAAAACTAAAAGCAAAAACTTACGGAGTTGATAGCGCAGAATTGATCTTTCCGAGAGAAAGGGTGGGTGTACTGCATTGTAACCACGCATGCGCCACAATTTCCTTCTTTACACATGTACTTGGTTCCTTTCAATAAGGCATGGTCTCTGATGAACGTGGTGAGCGATGTTTCCGGAGTGACCATCCGATCGTTGACTTACCGAAAAAACATGAAAATTGGTGTTTTAATGATTCATAACATTTAAGAATTGTTCGATTTCTGGGATTTAATACCAATCTGTAACGATATTGCATGCCTTTTGCTTATGTTGATACTATATGAAGGCATACAAACTACACGGTCTTGGGAGAATTCCAACCCTATCAGATCAGTTGTTGGGGTCCAGCGAAATCCCGCATCATTAGACAATGAAAAAGTGGGACGGTAGACCTCTATGGTTCCACAGCCAGATCATTTGAATGATTAATTTTACACATTTAAGTACCGAAGATGAAAAATTGCCTGTGCAACCTACAAATATGGGATTCTAGCTCAGAGGAGGGGAGCTAGTAAACAGAGATGAAAGCTACGGCTGGGGGGGGGGGGGGCTAACAAGGGTTTACGTGAGCGCATTCTGTGTTCATAAACGGTACTTACTAAGCCTAACCAACTCCCTGGAAAAATCTGTAGATTCAACCACAGCACCAGAGAGGCTAGTGCTTACCAAGGTGGCAGGTACACGAATGACCCCCTTGGGCGGACGGAAAAGTGGTGATGCCGGGATAACAAGGGGCGGAAGGAGCCCACCCGAAGGTTAGTAGAAGGAGTGTTGAGCGGGGGGGGGACTGTCGGGGGGTCGCTAAGAACTGGATTGTACTCCTGTTAATAATTTAAATGATAAAATCAAAACGTCAAGTTATTCAATGATCATTTGTTACGGATACTTACTAATGATACTATCGAGTTGAAATTTATGAGAGATTATGACATCGTTTTTCCCTGACTCTGCACAAAATTCGGATTCGATCAGTCTCACTAGAACTTGAGAAAATTATGCTTGACGGACCTAACCGTTGTTCTTGCACAGACTGATAAATCAATTTTCGGGCAATTAAGCGCATAAGGGAACATCTATAGCCTAACGTACCTACACATTGCCTTAATAATCGGATCAAAACTGTCGGAATTAGGCTTGTTACAAGAATCTGCCGACACACGGACAGACATACAGACACGAAACAAAAGTTGCTTAGAACATAAAATGCGAGTAGAAATCTTGATTTTGGAGAAAAAAATTGTTTCATCTCCCGAAAATGAAAACAAATCCTCAGCTGCCTTTAGGTTGACTCAAAATCAAAATGTATATAAGTAAATAAAAAGCAAAAACGTCTGCCAAGTGGGTGTGGCACATAGCTTCCTCGTATCCATAACATGACTGTATAGATCATTGAAAATTATTATTGACTAAAGAACTTCGTTCAATTAGGCGAAGTAAATATTGAATTAGGGTAAATTCATTGTTATGCAGGAGCATAACTTGAGAGAATAATGGTAGGCATGTTCAACTGTTGAACAAACTATAAAATATACCTATTAATAAGTCCGAACAATCCCTGAAAATTTCATCGAAATCGGTCTAAAAATAAAATATAAGCGGAGTTATGCTTGTGGCAAGGATTTCACGTTTGAGCATGTGCAGACGCTACTACTGATCCGGGGGTCATGAAACTCATAGGGGACCATCTTACACATCAACCCGAACAATCCCTGAAAATTACATCAAAATCGGACTATAACTTTGTGTAGTTTTGCCCGTAACAAGGATTTGCTGACAGACAGACAGACACACAGACACACAGATAGACACGGAACCAAAATTGTTCAGAAAGGTCTAAAACGCAAAATGCGAGTGGAATTTTTGATTTTGGAGACAAAAAAATGTTCACATTCCGAAAGTGAAAACAATGCTTCCGCTACCTTGGTAGACTCGGAAGCAAAATGAGGTGAAGATAATTAAATGCTCACCGTGATAAATCTTTCCATTTATAGCAAAAGTAACTTCTTCTTTTCGTAGCATTTGGGAACGACTATCCTCTGTCAATTTATGAATGGTACTGGATAGTTACACGTGATAGAATTGAAAGGAAGAGGGACTGATGGAGGAACCAGAAATAAAACTCATTATTAATCACTTCCTATAGTGATTTAGTAACACTCAAATGGCGTAATTTGTGCAGAAACGGTCCGAATTGAGTAAGTACTTAATGGAATGCTTGATATTATTGTTATTATCTTTCGGGTACCTATTTTCGTAACAATTAGAGATGCACGCAAAATCGGAATACAAGCGGATGAAGGCGATTCGCTATCATACAATGACGCTGGTCTGTTCTATTATTCCGACACGTTGCAGATTTGTTTGTGTTTTATTGGGTTCGATTACGTAGCTCTACGAAGACATGACATTTTATTCTACGCACACAAATAGCCTTTGTTTATTGCACATTAATAAGATGCGAGTGGAATGTTGTCAGAGGGGAATCAGAAGTGATCCAAAACTATTGATAGTAGTATGACATTTGACTAGAGGTTTCAGTAATTGCGAATTCTGACACGGCTACTGTCAAAGTCTTGTGAGGACACAAAACTGACATGGTGATACAGTTTTGTTTGCACATTTTCGCTTTGGCACATAGACTGCGAAAGTGACATAAAATGGTACACGATTGGACGAGTGTTCGAAGTACCTGCTGTGCTTCGAAAGCGATTGTTCTCACTTCTCCGCTACATCGTAACTGTCACAACTCCCTCCATACACAGATTCCCCATCCCATAATTCGCCGACTGTGCAGTCCATTCGATGTCCTGCTAGTAGGATACTTGTCTAACAAAGTGTTTCCTGGTTTTTCTTTCAGGTTTACTCTTTCTTTTACAAGTAGAGCGAAAGATGATTAAGCAATAAGAGCTCGTTGAAGTTGTAAGATGACGCTCGTTGATGATTGTATATGACAGACCTATTCAGCAATACCGGAATGTAGATTTCAAATATGTTGTATGGGAAAAATCGCTCAAGCATTAAATACTGATACAACTTTGCCACATCGCCCAACAGTTGTGGCAAAAGTGTTGCTTCTCATTGGCAGATCTCTTTTTCCATGTCAAGTGCACTCAAACTCTGCTTTTTTAATGAAAATGAAAGATCCTCGATTATCTTCTGATTGCAAACAAAGTTGACCTCTCCTTTGGCTCTCAAATATGAATGAGCCGGATGTTTTGACAGGAACCGGAATCGTGTTCAGGCAGTGTGCTCCGGCCTCTAGGCAATCAATAAACAAATTTATTTACAGATTATTTTTCAATGAATTTCATACACACGCAATTGTCGCTAGAGAGTTGTAACTTGCTCATTTTCCATCTCAAAAACATCCTTCACGACTCGTTGGGAAGCTCTGACTTGATCATACGTCAGACCATATCTCGTGCTGCCAAATTCCGACTTCTTCAATGTTCATCCAAGAACTGGTACATAAACATACTATAATTGGAGTCTTACATTTGATTAGCTAGAGTGACTCATGAGTTAATTTCTCTCCTGCTCGCATAAAAAGTTAAAATTTAGCTTCCCTGGAACAACAAGGAACGAAAGAAATCACGGCCTCCTCTTTCACAAGCCGAGTGGACTTAATTTTGTCCCTTTTTGCTCCAGGGAGATGATATTTGATAGATATGGATATAAAGCATAGAAGACACGTTAACGCTATTTCGTGATGGCAGCATTGGGACGACAACATTGAATTCATTTTTACTTATTATCAGTGGTAATTATAAATTGGTAATTGACAAGTTCTTCCTGTCTCATCTATCTTGTTCTACTAATTTCTCATTTCTGTTTTCTCTCCTACCTTTTTTTGGGATAGGTTTCATTAACAAGGGATTCAATAAGGGGGAAAAACCCCAAATATGTATTTAAATTGATCAATAAAAAATTACAATGAATTTTACAATACAATTGTAATAAAGTTTATAACAACGTAAAATCTGAAGGTATTGTTCCTGCAGTGAGGTAGGTGTTTTCAAATGTACATGGAGGATCTGTAAAGGAAAAAAATCATTTTTTAAGATTCTTGAAGTATACAAATATTATTACTTTTATATTAATAAATTAATAATAATTATTATTATGATTACTTATCATCGGTTGTAATAGGGAAAGTATTAACATAACCACATTAGTCGGTAGATAATAATACTCAGCTAAAATTATTATTCGTTATTTTTATCTTTAGATACCAATCCCAACACAACATGTATTAATAAAGCGAATTTCGCTGCCAATCATTGTGAGTCATGTAGATTCATTGAACGTTTCATGGTCTATGGAAAATTTTGAAAATATCTCTCAATAGAAGTCAATAAGCACCCACCCATAACTATAGAATCACTGAGTCTGCACAACAGTTCGAAAATTGTAGGTAGGTTCTTTCATATACTTCGATTGAATTTACATTTAGATCTATCTAATCACTGTTCCCCTCATGTATCGTGGCCTAACCAGGTAAGCTTTTTAACCAAGAAGCAATTGTATGTCACTTACTAAAAGTGAACCATTCGTCCTTCAAGCCGGCATCCTTCCTAGCCGATGCCACAGCTTTTCTGAGTGCCAGCGGCAATGAACTTGACATGCATATCGGTGGTTCACCAGTACCTAAAAATTAAATTAAATTACAAAGTTGTCGTAGGAAACATATTCTGAATGCGGCTTGATGCGCTGAAACGTACATTAAATAAACTATTAAGAACAGTTTGATGGTAATAGCGTTTCAACATTCAAAATCCATAGAAACCAACCGCAGAAAGGCTGGTTGATTTTGTTCGATTTTCAAAGCATTGCATATTTTTAATTCAAGACAGCAGTCTACAGTATGAATAATATACACAGTAAGTAGGCAAAACTGCATTTCAAAATTTGCATAATTGATTGCATGCAGATATCTCAATATAACATTTCGTCAGCGTGGCCATTGATTCACAAAAATCAAGCCATTAGCCGATTTGTGCCTTTCCGGATATCGTTGAAGTCAAGACTGATGGGTCTACCATAATCCTGGATGTCTTATCTGCAGCAGCATGTGCATGGAGCAGACCTACCTGGGTAAGTAAATATGATAGGAATGACCAGCGGCATGCGGTATTCGAGCTAAAAGGATTGGCACCCAATAACATCCAGTTCATGGCCACGACCCTGTCATGGTGCGGAGTGTGGTGCGAGAAAAGTTCCACTTCAGGGATCTTACTTAAATATGTGGTCATTCTATTGGTGCACTTCCTTTCATCACTCTCTCTCTTCTCCATCTTCCTCAACTTCTCAACTCTTCAAGGTTGATGATCCTGGGCACCCTCCCCACTTTTTAATTTGGGTCTTTTGTGAAAGGAAAATAGGTGTATGAAGGATATTGCAACCCTCGACAACGTGAATGATAAACACATGAACGCTTGTCGGTAACTTTCTCGAATGTTCTGTTCGTACGGAAATACTCAGGCAGTGAGAGCGGGAGCTCGTTCTCGAATGTTAGTGAAGGATCGCAGACCTTTGCGAACGATCGCAGACGGAGGTCGTTTGTTGTAAGGGTGCTTTCTCAAGTTGCGTCTTGAATCGACATGGATAGGGTTCATTCTTCGTTTACGTAGTGCACGGATTTTCTATAAAACCGAAGCAGTAGGCTAAAAAGTTTACTCTTACTTTTAGAACGAAGAACACCAACTGGATTCGGTGAGTTTTTTCTCAAAGTTATCCGGAAGTCGATGGGTATATCTTTAGCCCCTGGAGGGTAATAGTCCTGTAAAAATCACATAAATGTAAAAATCCTACGTTATGACTTGAATTTACATCAGCTGTAGTTTTGAAAACTTTGTAGGTGATTATTCACGACAATTTGAACTATGTTTATCACCACGTACCCAAGTACGGTGCGTAGTACTGTATCCAGTTTCAGGATCATACTTGAGTTCTTCACTACTGAAGTATCCCAGACCCATCACGAATGCTCCTTCAATCTGTCCAATGTCAACTGAAGGATTTAAACTTTCGCCAGCGTCTTCTAGAATGTCCACTCGAAGAATCTATAAAATGAAATGTATTTAATAATTACAATAACTTAACTAGGAAATTCAGACGGACGCCAACGAATAAAAATGCTACTCTGACAAAAGGTACCTAATAGATGCCCATAAAATAATTTCAGACACGGGTAGATACGGCGTGGCACTATTCTGATTGATGAAATAGATTCTACCTAATATAGCTATCAATTCTGTTTGAGCCATCAATAGAATGACCCGAGAGTTGCTGCTATCAATAGGTTCAAGTTGGGAATCAATTAAACAATTACACCTCACTCGCATCTTCTCCTCCGTGATCCCAACCTCGTCCTTCTCCTTTGTGATGCGCTGTCGCTCTATTTTACTAAAATCCTCCAAAATTGATTTATTGAAAGTAATTTCTCCTCTTTATTCGCTATTTCTCAAGTCGTTTCAAATGGTTACCTACGTAGTAATTTTCCAATAGACTGTTTTCTATTATAGGGTGTCCCAGGAGTTATGCACAATCCGGCTTCTACGTATTCTGCAACTCATTTCCGACCAAAAGTGCCTCTTAGCATTTTTGTTAAAGGTCTCGTTTCCGGGTTATTCGCGATTTAAAATTTTTTGCGTGTTTTCGATCTTATGTCACTAAAACTGTCATAACCCCCTCAATTTTAGCGATAGCTCAAATTTTTTGACACCGTTGGAAAGAGCGTTAAATTGTCTATCTATTTAATGTCAGAAAACATTTTTTTAGTTACATTAAAGATGTGCAATTGCCGCGCGAAATGGTAGGTTTGTCAATATCTTGAAATCGCCTGTTTTTCATCTCGCCTAGCAACCCCATCAATGCTTGACGCAGAACCGTGGAGACCTGGTAAAACGTGCGCCAAAATGTCAGCTTTCCAACGGTGTAGTTCTTTAGGCTATTAAAAATTTTGTTAGTTAAGGAAATGGTGTTCAACTGCAGAAAAACGTGTTTTTTCTATTAAAATTGAGGTTGAGGTGTTTTCGACCTTACGTCACTAAAACGGCCGTAACTCCGGCGTTTTCGGATACCGTTGGAAAGAGCATTGCATTTTCCATCGTCTCAGTCTTCAACAGTGATTTTTTAAAAGGGAACTAAAAGGTTAAAAGCTAGCCAGAAGTGTTTGTCAAATTTTGTCAAATTTTGAAGAAACACTTTTTTAATGGCTCAATAGCCTCTCTTGATTTTCATGATACGTTTGAGTCTGTAAGCTGAAAACACACGTTTTTTCCACATAAAATCTCAATTTTCTCAAAAAAGTTCCCAAAAGAAGCCGGATTGTGCATAACTCCTGGGACACCCTGTATATAACGGATTGTGAATATTTGAGAGTTCGGTTTCCTCCTTCAACGGCTCTTCCAGGTCAGGAATGGGAATGAATCCATAATTAATTATCATAATCCGTGTTTTCCTCATTTATATAGTCCACTTTAAATCTCTTCACCAGCCCATGTAGGTTGACGTATTTTCCAATCTATGAGCGTGTGTGCTCTATGCGCACAAATACACCTAGTCACTCCCCAATGTGGGCTATGCAAATTATTTGTGTTCCTATTATAATTGCTGACGCATCTGTAAATTTACAAAGAGAATGCGCCCGGCCTTTTCTATGTGAAATGTTTACGACTTGATAAATACTATCTTATTAAACGTGTAACGTGGGGAGATTGGTACCATCTTTTCTGAAATCCCCCCATTCAACGATGGAATTGATTTTTCGCTCCAGTGTTTTCTTACTAATACTTTTACACAAACTTCCTCATTCATTATTATTTAAAGTCTTTAAAAATAAATATTTTCAAGGATTACAAGTCAGATAGATAGCGTATAATAAGATAGAAATTCAATAAAAAAAGTACGATAACGCGATATGCCAATTGAATAATAAAATCACAAGCAATAAAAACCTATAATTTATCAAGTGGGTTTAGCACTCGTATTGCGTTAAAACTCGCCATCCAAATCAAACGATGTAGCCAAATGACTGATAGGATCATTGAAAATTATTGTTGACTAAAGAAGCTTCGTTCAATTACGGCCAATTGATTAATCACCAGTACCTATAATATATTATATTATCAGCGTTTATTGCATATCAGAGAGCATCAATCCGTGTATCGGTGATAATCGGCTATTGTTCAAACTATTGAACAAACAAACAATAATAAATAAAAAATGCAAATGTTGACACCGAAATTGGGCCATACATCGGGAATGGTTTGGCCTACGGACGTGGGGAAGGGCTCATTCGATTCCTCATGGTCAAGTTCTTGAGAATACATTTGCTTCGTCCAAGGTTTTCAGGGATTTTATAAAACCTCGACAGCCCTTTGACTTCAAATTGACTTTGGGGCGACGTCGGGCCAAAATGGTCATGAAAATTTCAGATTTTTTGGCCGTTTCGGAGATATCGTGCACGGCGAACGGCGTCGACGGACTGAAAATTTTTTTTATGAAGGACACCCTTTGAAACGTAAACCATGAAACTATATCCAGAGTTACAATGGTTAGTAGTTATTGAATAATAAACCAATAGCATTACTGGCTAACTCCATGGAATTTGAAATTCTGCATAAAAAACGCGCATGCGCGGACCAATGATTGATTTGATCCTGAAAATGTCAGGTGAAACTTATTTAGGAGGCACACAAATATGATCTACTGATCAATTCAATAGGATTTTTGGTTGAGAACCGAAAATTGCTCTATGCATCTCCGAAATTTGAAACCCAGAGTTAGTGAAATTCAAATCATGAATCATTGAATTTCACGTCATTCGCGCATGAAAGTTCGCAAGTCCAAATGCTAGGCCGCCTTGACTTTTTTGATCCGGGGTTTTACAAAAATTTGCAGACTTTATAGTGAGAGTTCTAAAGAATTGGGGCGTTGTCGGACCAAATATTGAAACAGAACAGAAATTCCGGAAAAATTTGTATTGGAATTTTCTTTGAAATAAACCACTAGATTTTCAATTTTTTTTCAAGAGATTTTTGAATAATAAACCAAAACGAACGGTATATCAAGGCCTCCTTAAGGAACCTGTACAACCTAAATCAATCCGCACCGTCTAGGCTTTCTATGACCTCCCAGGAATCAAGGTATTTTTTCCCGAAATGGCGAAGTCCAAACCCAGTGGCAGCAATTATGCGCAGTGACAAAAGGAACAATGATTCGTCTCCTCTTCGACCTGGTTGCACATATCGCAAAGAGTTTCCTCTTTCTGGCGATTCCAAAGGCTGGAATTGAGTCCAAGCTGCTGGCAGCGTGCTTTTGCTATTAGCCTGACAACCTTTAATACCTTAATATTCAGGTAGCCGTGGCTCGAATCTAGTGCCCTCTTCCTGAAATTCTCTTTCTGTCTGGCTTCCATTTTCGGTATGACGGTGGCGAGGAATTGTTCAAATTGCGATGCATCAGTCCCAGAGAGCTCCACTCCTAAAGAGTAGTGTTCATTGAGCACCTCCCGGTTCCAGCTAGCCTTGAGCCGGATGGCCCCCTCGGCGATTTCATCCTTTAGGGCTTTATGAATATAGTTCCCATGTAGCTGTGTAATAGATCTCTTAGGAATTCTAAAGGTTGACAATATCAATAAAATCGAATTCCGTTGAACAGTACACACGATACGGACTAAGTCACTCGCGACGAAGTTGTGGAAACCCATTTCAAATAAAAACGGAGTACGATCAATGGTAAATCGTCCTTTAGTTCATAAACATGCCGCCTTCCAAGTTTGATCAATAGGGCACTGTCCAGACCAATGAATGATCAACATTTATTGAAAGAAAAATCTGTTATTAAAAGTATAGCCGTAAGTAATGGATATGGGGGAGAACTTGTTGATTCTATTTGGAATAAGGTTCTTAGGAAAAAGAGTAGGGAAGGGGTGTGTAATTTGGTGAGAGAAATTGAGTTGGAAGAGAAAAAGTGGATTAGTATACCTTATTATGGAAACATTTCGGATAAACTCGGTAAAATTCTGTCGTCCAGGGGTTTCAACGTTGGGTTTAAGAATAAAAATAATCTCAAATCTTCTTTGGGTTTGGTTAAGGATAAAATTAACGATCAGGATAAAAGTGGGGTTTATAAACTAAAATGTTCATGTGGGCTTGAGTACTGTAGTCAAACTGGGAACGAATAAAAGAGCATGAAAAGGATTTCAGGACAACAAGGGTGATTCTGCCTTTGCAAGTCATCTGAATGAATCCAATCATAGCTTTAGTTTTGATCTGACAAACAGGCAGTATGTGGAATTTCCTCACTTCTGCCCAAAGGGAAGTATGTTGGATGTGCTAGAAAAAAATTCGAAATTGTTAAGAAAGATAGGTCAGGAAAATGTTTAAATGATGTCATTCTTCAAAATATTTCACCATTATTGGGTTCTTTCTTGCAATAAGTTTGACTCCGCCTCTCCATAATGATACTGTTTGCGCCACTTTCACTTTGTAAGCCTTGAGTGGCATTGGTTGGTCCTTCCGCCCCTTTCACAACCTTGGGCCAATAGCCCTTTCAATCTCCTCTCACTTGATCCTATATAAGATATGCTTTCTGTGATGTATTTTCAGTTCTTGTTTGTTACTGATGATGACCTAACTGTCGAAATCGATTTAACAGTGTAACTCTTTACTTCCGTGGAAATATAGACAACGTTCCATCGTACTCCGTTTTTATTTAGTACACACGACATCTCTTGGCGTAGAAATTTCAACTAAACAAGCCGAATTGAATCTCCCCCCTTTTTTGAAGTCGGCAATAAAGTAATTCTTCAAAGTAATAGACCAATAAGACTTTTACGGAAATGAATGTGCTTATAGACCCAAAGAATGCAGCACGACGAACCTGATATTGTCCAGTGAGTACGTCTAACTCAACTTCCGTAGCTGTCACCCCGTGTACTGGATAATTTTTTGGAATAAGGTCTGAAGGGCTGGTCCTGAAAATGATGAAAACTGAATATTGAAATTGGTTGAGATTATTTGAAACTAAAGAATACATGATAAGTTTTTGCTGAGTTAGGAATATTGCCATGTAGCCTCAACAGCCATTACAAAATTCAAACTCATAGCTCCAAAATTTCGTACAATCGATTGTTGCCTGAAAAAGGAAAAACTTTTAAATTTTCAAATTACTTACGAGTGGGTTGCCACTAGTTTTACCCCCGATTGAGCCGCAGCTTGAATAACTGAGACCCATGTTGGATTTTCCATACGGTTTCGGATCGGATTCAGTTTCGAATTCAATTCCTCGCAGCATGACAGTACAGACTGAAACATGAATATGCCGGTTTGATGGATGCTATAATCGTCAGCTGATTGCCATAATTTGCTCCCGACACCAAAATTAAGGTAGTTGCACATGCAATCCTTACAAGCTTTCTTAGGGTTTTCAGGAATGGAACTTATTCATGAGGTCTCACTGGAGATTTATTCTATGACTGGTTCAGGTCTGTTATTTTCAATATTGAACCTTTGTAATCGACCAAGAAGAAACAATGTTAACCCCCTCGAAATTTGTTGGTTTACGTGCAGAATTAAAAAATTCTTCCGCCCGCAGCTCTTATCTGAATCTAATGGACCAAGGACCTGGAATGAAAATCACAAATGGGCAGAAGATTGTCCTGATTCATCGGCCTTCATCTTGACCAACCCTAAAGGACCTCTACGCTTTTCAAGGTAATTCCCTCTTTACATCATACGCACCAGCAATCAGTAGATATTCAAATCTTACCGCACAAACTGAGTCCGATGTGATGCTGCCACCGGTGGGGAATTGGCCTGTAGCCATAAACGCCATTGAAGAATTTACCTTTACCATTCCCAATTCGATCCCGAGTGCATAGGCACACACTTGCGCTGCCTGATTGATAAAGTTGTCATTAGTATTGCGAGCGTACAAGTCAAATCAATCAATCAAACGTTTGAAATTATTTTCACCTTGGTGTTCACTCCTTGCCCCATTTCTATTCCACCTGACGTTATCACGACGGATCCATCTCCAGTGTAAATTGAAACTGTGGCATAGTAGTTTGGGAAAAACTGTACTCCAAATTTCATAATACTTAGAGACAAACCTCGTTTCTTCCAGCGGTTTTCCTAAAAAATAATATTCATAAAAATTACCAACTCTGCAGCGAAATACGTCAACAAAATTGGGTTTGGTCCATAGCTACCTATCGGTAACGCGATCCATATCATTGTCAAATCAAGTAAACTAGAAACATAGATTCTTAATCTTAGGATATGCCGAATATGACTGTTACTACAATACTACTTATTAAGTAATTAAATTAATATTAAGATAAAAATGTGTTCCCGTGAACATGAACGCCTTCAATGGTCGGTACGCATTGCGTGCGTCGCGCTAGTTCTATATAACGGATACAATATTGATGTTATTGAGCTGAAGTTTATAAGAGATTATTAAATTTACTTCCACCAATTATCCTACAAATTTGAGCAATATCGGGCAAGCAGAACCAGAGAAAATGATGTTGGACGAATTTTACGTTTGTGTTTGAGCAGAATGAAATTAGTTGAGGCCCGTCTAAATTGTAATCCGCACATTCCATGTGAATTTAATCATAATTAGATGAGATTATGCTATAAGATTCCACGTTTGCGATTGCATAGGAGTAACCGATGAAACGATCTCACTTCTCACAATTATCCTACTAATTAGAGCGAGATTGGACCTCTAGAATCTGAGAAAATGGTGCTTGGTGGATTCTAATTGCGCTTGAGAGGGAGTTTTTGATTTCTGACGGAAGAAATTTGTTCTATCCGTATAGGCCCTGAAAATGTCATCAAAATTTGATGAAGAATGTAGGAATGAAGATGTTACAACGATTTGCTGGTACACACCAGACACACAGTCAAAACTGACAGACACAAAACGAAAGTTGTTAAAATGCGATTGGAAATTTCGATTGTCGAGAGAAACAATTTCATCTCCGAGAAGTCAAAACAAAGCTTCCGCTAGCTGTTGGTAGTCTTGGAAGCAAAATAATACTCGTAGCAAATTGTTGACAGGCACCTGCAACTCCCTTGAATAACAGGCATAGTTCATCAGCCGAAGCTGTAGATGAAAGCAGTTCAAACAAGATTTCATTAGGTGCTCTCCATATCAAGTCTTTGGGATATACCTTTTCCAAACCATCCTTGAAATGGTACTACCACTCTACCTAAATAATTAACTCATCAAATCGTAATTTAATTACATTATTGAATTTCTCCACTTCTTTCATCCGTTCGTCGAATTCCGAAGACTCTTTCAAGGTGCTGACCATCTCCTGGACGATATTTCTGTTTTCTGCATTGACATTTGCCAGTTTTACGTCGATAGCGGGCAACCCCGTGGAGTAGGCTATGTGCTCCATGATGAACTCTATAGTTGTAATAGATTCAAGGGTGCCTGAAAGGATATAAACATAAATCACTTGTTAAACAATCATGGTATTTTGGTTTATTATTCAATGATAAACCATTGTAATCGCTCTTGAAAAAAACTAACTAACTAATCTAACCCCCCCTGAAAATTTCATGGTTTACGTTTGAAAGGGTGTAGAATCCAAATCTGCAATAAAAAATTTTCCGTCCGTCCGCCGTACGCCGTTTTCCCAAACGGCTGGAGCAATAGATCTGAAATTTTCAGGAAAAATCCATGTTGGTCCGACAACGCCCTAATTCTTGAGCCAGCTCTCTCACTTGAATTAAAGTGCCCTTTAAGGGTTGTCGAAGTTTTGTAAAATCTCTAAAAACCTCAAAAAAAAGTCGAAGGGGCCTAAATTTGGACTCTTTTTGAAGAACTTTCCATGAGGAATCGAATGAGCCTCTCCCCAGGTCTGTAGCTCAAACCATTCCCGACGTATGGCCCGATTTATGGTGCTAACATTTGCGTTATTTTGGTTTATTATTGTTTTTGTTTTGATGTCAGTAACCTAGTGATGTTGTGAACGTGGATACTGGAGTGAACGCCCGAAAGGATTTGTAGCCGATACACGGGTTGAAGCATTCTGATATGCATGAAACGCAGCAAATTCTTTCACTGGGGTTTATTATTCATTCGGCTTGCGTTCATGATTTGAATTTATACTAAGCTTTGGAGTGTGCGTGTTTCACAGGTAATAGAACGATTATTGAATTTCAGGATGCACAAAAATATGATCAACTGATCAATCCAAATAGGTATTTTGGTTGAGAACAGATTTACGTGCTCTATGCATATCTCCTGAAATTCAATAATCGCTCTATCACCTGTGAAACACGCGCACTCCAAAGCTTAGTAGAAATTCAAATCATGAACGCAAGCCAATTGAATAATAAACCCCAGTGAAAGAATTTGCAGCGTTTTTTTATTGCTCCAGGGACTAAACAAAAATTTCGATCGAGAAAAAATGAAAACACTAAATTTTTAATGATGTATTAACCCCTCCATTCAGACCCTTTCTACGATTAAATTTGAAAGATTTGAAATAAGATTCAAATGTAGATCAAATTCCTTAATCACACGGAAAAATCTGCACGAAATTTGGAAGTATAAGCGTATGAGCAGCTCTTGAATTCTGTCTGTTAACCCCCTCCAGTCCCCCTCTTGACCGGAAATTCAAAATTTCCGAGGTTCTTTCCACAACTAGACTACATTTGGGGTCGAAAAAGATGATTTTCAAATAGTCGAATACAAACAGATGAAATTGAAGAAGAAATAACGATTTATTACTATTATCCCACCCATTCACCTCTTTTCCTAGAGAAAATTGAATATTTTGGAGTATTTTTAAATACTAGAACCAAAATCTTAATTGATCACAAAAATGCTGACATGAATCGATCAAGAATACTTGAGCAGCGACTGAAAGTCACACCCGCAACAACAAAGAGAATCAAAATATTCCATTAGGGAACTCCCTCAATATTCTGTTATCATTAAGAATAAAATATATATGATTGACACCTGTTTGTACATATAAAAAAGAACAATATTATTGACGTTGGTGGGACCTTCAAGTTTTGATACGATTATTCAATTTACCTGGCGCTCTAGTCCAACAAGATGCTGTCAAGTCCGTCTTGACATCGAAATAGTTGAAATTGTAGGTACTGAGGTCGTAAGTGTTACCGATTCCGTCTCTCATGAATGGATACATAACGTCGTTCAACGCTACACCCATGTCGTCGAATAGTTGAATATCTAAATATTGCACAACCCCTTTGCTGTTAACTCCTGCCTGAAACAAGTAAATTCAATATTTATCAAAATAACTATAAACATGGTATGCGTATGTATGTGTTTAGTAAATGTTACGAGTTTCTTAGGCTCGGAAACGAAATTACAGTTTTCCTAGTGCCTAGACTAGTAAGAACAAATTTAGAGAGAGTTTTTTGAAAACATTAAATGTTTTTCGAAGAAGCAAATTTTGCTATTTCGTCCAGACGAATCTGACCTACTCAGCAGGGAGTGAATTTAGGGAAGTTTTCTTTTTTTGTTAACCTTTACGTTGAGACGGATCTGACGTACTTGGTTAAGGGGTGTGATGGATATCGTTAGTTGGCCCTTACCGATTCTTGAATCTTTAGCCTTGGGAGATGAATCAGACGCCTTCAAGCGTCTGGATTTGCCTCTGGGCGTGGCGGAGTATTACGCCGCATTCAGCTCTATGGAAGGGGCAACTATATCATTTCATCACCTCACGGGGGGTGGAATGCTTAATGTCTAGTCGTGTCTGACGTACTGGTTTTTGGTAGGGTTTTCGTCTAGACGAACCTGACGTACTTGAACAAGGGGGATTTGAAAGTAAGAGAGTTTTTGTATGTGTTTGAGCGAAACCAATAGCCAGGCTACACCGGAAGGCGTCGGGAGAACGATTAGCGCCCTTAGCTTAGTGCTCATGGCTTAAATAGGGTTCCCCTCCTCGTCCCCTGTCTGACCAGGAAAGGGAGCCAGCCTTCCCCGTTCAATGAACCTGAGCCCTGGGTTTTGCTGGCTGTTGGTTGATTTTATTATGTGATACGTACCAATATTTAATACATGGTGATGACGAAAGTCGTTACTGTAAATATTAATCATATTGTATTAACATTAGCATATTTCAGTACCAATTCAAGAAGAAGAAGGAGTTACCTGTATTGAGGGTGACAACATCGGTTTTATTTCATAAGTAAAGAGTCAATTCTCATTCGCTCATAAGCCGGTAAAGAATACTTTTGAAGACAGTTCTAAGGGTGTTAGAGGGTTGAAGAGGGCGATTCAGTAATGATCATCAATTACAACCATTGACAAGCATAACATTTAAACACAATATCGATCCTGCTCATGCTCTGACATCACTTGCCAACGTAAGGTTTATTCTTGGACTCTATATAGATCAGATTCTTGGTTTCTACTTTTATTTGACTATACCATCACAAAAAATGGATACTTGAGTGGAAAACTAATTGTGCCAACGGAAAACATGATGACATTCATAGTTTGAAGAATTCTCAACGTTTTTCATGGATCCAAAGTTAATTCTGACGATCACCTCATACTTGGCGTACACGGGGCTTCTTCTTCCGATCGCTTTTACCGTTGTTTCCATACTCATCGCCATCCTGACTGGTTTGTTCAGCAAGAAAGCAGCTAATGCACAACCGCAAGCCACCAGGGAGGCCCGAGATATTTTGCATCCGTAAGCTCCTCCCAGTCTTCTTACTTCCATTTGTACGCTGAAACGGCATTGGTGATTGGTACAAATCGTTTCATCGTATATAGTACTTGGTTTTTTTTATTGCTGTTAATAATTTGGCAATAAAACCATAGACCTGGTGTTCCAATAGTATGGTCAGTACAACCACCATACTCTGGTGTAATGTGTCATTTTTGATAGATCAGCAGGTATGTCATTGCACATACAAGCAAATTTATATAAAATATTGAACACCTTCAAGCATGTGCTGTCATGACAATCACTAGCAATATGGATGATAGCATAACTCAGGTTGCTGGGCATAGCAGATCAGTTTTGGCCAATGAAATAGGAACCACCATTGTTTTATTTGAGCTTCAGATTCTACACTGAATTTCATGAAAATGTGACCCCCTCATTCGATTTTTTCGGCTACATCCAACACGTTCAGCGATCGCGAAAAAATAAAAATGGAGTAAAATAGAACTTTGTTTATATTTAAACAAAAATAATGAGTTACACAGTTAAATCGATTTCGACGGTTACGTCATCATCAGTTACAAACATGAACTGAAGGTACATCACACACATCTTATAAAGGTCCAGGTGAAAGGGGATTGAATCCTATTGGCTCAGAGAAGTGAAAGAAACGGCTAGTACCAATCAATGCCACTTAAGCCTTTAAGGCCCCTCATTATTTTCGTGGAAACATAGACAACGTTCTGATTTACTCCGTTTTTATTGATATGGGTTACCACAACTTCGTCGCGAGTGACTTTGTCCGTGACTGCTCGAATTTGTTAAGTCAATTAATTGCGCAAATATGAACGTTATCAAATACAATGTTTTTCGACGCTGATAAAGCATCACTAAATCAATCACCAGAGTGTTTCATGATAATTTCATCATTAACGTTGAGGACTCACTAGTTATCTTGAACGTTGAGCATTCTTGCGATAGCAGATTGTGTAAACGCCATCCACTGTGTTGCGGGATAGACCTGTAAATCAACGCATGGCATTAGTACTTAACACCAAGAAATTACAAATGACCCGCTAACTTATTTTCATTTCTGATAATTACAAATTCGTACCTTCAAGCCTGGCTCTGCAGGAACAACAACGCAGCTTTGAAGCTCCAGAGTGAAATGATATTGGCCACCAAGTTCCAGCTCACCCTTCACCGTGTAATCGACGGTTCCTTTAATGGATAGTGAAACAAAGCCATGATATTAATGAAGTTAAGTGGTATGAAGGCAATGAATCAGAGTATCAGAGAAAAGTCAAATATTCAAATATACGCTCAGAAAATATACAAGTCCTCGCTCAAACAAATATGTACAAGAAAGGGGTTTTTATGGTAATCATTGAACATATCAACTCAGTTTGGTTTAAAAGAGGACACTCCTGCCCCCAGCAACTCCACAGGGTAATTGATGGCATAATGCAAACGTATGAAGAGCGGAAAGTGTGTCTTGGGACTTTTTTGGACACCGAAAAGGCTTTTGACAAGGTTTGGCATCCAGGGCTACTATCTAAGATTAAACCTCATCTTCCAGACAGTTACTATCGCATCATACAATCATATTTATTTGGACGAACCTTCACGGTGTGCTGCAAGGGGGCCGTTTCAAGTTCAGCAGGCATTACGTCATCCGTTCCATAGGGTAGCATCTGGGGACCACTACTGTATATAATATACACCAGCGACTTTCCCACTGACGAAAATCTAGTAATAGCACACTATGCCGATGACGTAGCAGCATTATTCAAGTCCGAGGACCTTCTACAAGCTGAGGCCACAACACAATGCTTCATTCAGCAAGTAGAAAGTTGGTGTCGCAAATGAAAAGTTACCATGAACCCTAATAAATCTGTTGTACTTAATTTTACTCTTCGAACCAGGCAACCAAGTCCTAATGTAACCTTGAACGGTCAGCCAATGCCAGTCGAAGATTCGGTGCGCTATTTGGGGCTAACTTTGGACAGGAAGCTTTTGTGGAAAGACCATGTGACTCATCTTGTGAGAAAAATAAGAAACAGAATACGGCAACTCGGAAGCTTGCTGCACATTGAATCCCCACTCAGTCTAGCCACGAAGCGTCTCATGTATCTCTCTCTTATACGCCCAATTTGGATGTATTCTTGCGGATTGTGGGGTCCCGCGGCCAATATGCACATTAGAAGAATACAAACGCTACAGAACAGGGTTGATCTCACCAACAACACCCCACCACCGGGAAATCAACGCCAAAGAGGAAAAGACCTCAAGACTTCCTTTCGGAAGATTAATGTTTTGTTACTCGTTTGTTTAAATATTATAACATTTTATTAACAAGTTATATATTATATATCAAAGTTTAATATCGTTAATTATCTAATAAACACATCATTGTAAGTAGGACAATCAATGGATTGTAACCTACGCTCAGATTGCATGTTAATTAGGTCTGAAGCCTACTATAATCAAAATTAGCAAAATTATAATGTTATATCAATTAAAAAAAAAAATTGAACATGATTCTGATTTTCTTACGAACAGACCAATTTCTAGGTAGAAACGCTATCTATTATTTAAATTAGGGTTATGTATTCAGTACATACCAGGTGGTTTTTTCGGTAGTATACTCAGCTGGTTGATTATTCTGGATTCGTCCCCTGTTTTCAATACATCCTTTATTTTCAGGAACGGCTTCTTAGGGTTTGCGTATTTTATGACGACTCTATCAGCGGCTTTAATAGCCATCTCTTGAGTGGTAGCAACGATCATTCCAACAGGCTGACCCGCATAAAGAACTTTTCCGCTACAAAATATCTATAAAAAGAATTACATCTTAGACTATAGTATATTCTTTTTCTATTGATTTCCAAGATTTATCCCAAAGTTATGTACCCGATTCGACAAAATTACAGAGTTGGAAGGGTTAATGGAAAGAAAAAACGTCTGCCAAGTGGGTGTGGCACATAGCTTCCTCGTATCCATAACATGACTGTATAGATCATTGATACTGTATAGATTATTATTGACTAAAGAACTTCGTTCAATTAGTTGAAGTAAATATTGAATTAGGGTAAATTTATTGTTATGCAGGAGCACAAATTGAGAAAATAAAGGTAGCCATGTTCAACTATTGAACAAACTATAAAATATACCTAATAATAAAAATTGACATTGACCCTGAATGGATAGATGACTGAAGTGATAAATAATTATTATGAAATTTCTAAAAATAAAATATAAGCATCGTTCAATGACGGATCAAATAATGTTGGGTTGACTGCAGCGTCGTTGCAAAGTACCCAACTGCCGCCATCCCTTCGCACAGTGGCTGTATATATATCTTGCGCATGCGAAGAGGCTACTATTGATCCGGGGGTCATGCAACTCATAGGGAACCATCTACACATCAAACCGAACAATCATCCTAATTGGAAGAACTCCCGGAGTTATGCGCGTAACAAGGATTTCACGTTTGCGCATGCGCAGAGGCTACTATTGATCCAGGGGTCATGAAACTTACAGGGGACCATCTACACATCAAACCGAACAATCCCTGAAAATTTCATTGAAATTGGTCAAGAACTCCCGGAGTTATGAGCGTAACAAGGATTTCACGTTTGCGCATGCTCAGAGGCTACTATTGATCCGGGGGTCATGAAACCTATAGGGGACCATCTACACCCCAACCCACACAATCCCTGAAAATTTCATCAAAATCGAACTATAACTTCGTGTAGTTTTGCCCATAACAAGGATTTGCTGACAGACAGACGCTCAGAGAGACACGGAACCAAAATTGTTCAGAAAGGTCTAAAACGCAAAATGCGAGTGGAATTTTTGATTTTGGAGACAAAAAAATTTTCACATTCCGGAAGTGAAAACAATGCTTCCGCTACCTTGGTAGACTCGGAAGCAAAATGTTTAGTACCAAGTTGGGCGGGCAGTACAGCTTCTTCATTTATTGAAACATGGACGTAAAGAATTACATAGTTTAAATTGTAGTCAAAATGGTTGAATGCTGGATGGAACAGCAATTGTGTGTACTTGCCTCTTCATGCTCAACCATCAACGGAGGTGCTATAGTCATGAATGAGTTCATGCCGGGGATATCCTTAGCCGAAAAGAAGCTTACGACTCCCGTCATAGCCTGGAAATTTTAAAACATAAAAATTTATTATTAAGCGCCAAACTCTTTCGTTGCATTATTCAATGTCAAGAAACTAGTTTGTACCTCAGTACGTAATAATATAATCTCAGATGATGGAAAATTACCAAAGCTTTTGAGGGATCAATATGAACCAAGTCTGCTGGTCCTCTGTCCGTAATGACAAATGCTGCATACAATTCCCCATACTGTGCTGGAATATCATTGACATATTCTGCTTCCCCTGAAATAAATAGTTGGACAATCAGCAAAATTCATTACTTACGGGTACCTTCAATACCTCATGACAACTCCTCATTTTAATTTGAATAACAATCCTTAACTTTTTGATGTTTAATTGAAAAATCTTCTAACGTACTTCTATACAGCAAATTTTCATTTTTGAAATTCACCCTTATTTTAAGTCAGATCTACGGAATGAATGCCTGTTTGTCGCCGTGGTTTTACTTTGTTCCAACAATCCTCATGGTTTTAGTTTTTCCCAACATGGGACGGGAGAAATCTTCGGTCATTCCGACCTTTCGGATTTATTGTGGCATTATGCCCATTTCAGTTCAAAATCTTATTGATCGCCTCATTATTCACAAAATGAAAGCTGGTTTCAGGCTTTTCGTAAGCAAAATCGGCAGGTGTTAAGGCGCCTTTTCCAGATTTCCGGAATCTTGTAGATCAGCAGAAGGGAAGTCACAGAGGACGTGTTCTGCTTCGCAACAGTACCGCCTTGTCCTCATTCTAATGATCTGGCTTTACTCATTCTGTTCAGATAGTAGCTCAAGGGATCGAAGATGGTTAAAAACCGCCTCTCTCTGCTTAGGAGTATTGTGGCAGTGTGATATCCGTATCTTTACCTCTTCCTTCTGAACCTGATGACTTACAAAACTCTAGTTTTTTGAGGGTCAATCGGGTTGGAATTTCCTTTCACCACGGCGACCAGTTTCCTCATAGCCTTCTGCTCTCTCATGGCCCGGTACCCTCTCATTGCCCTTGGCCGCAGCCTTGAGGGAGCTGAGGTAACTCCAGTTCAGCTCTTCTTGAGGTTATTGAGAAGAGAAATGTAACATGCTCTTTTTTTTTTTTTTTTTTTTTTTTTTTTTTTGCATTAACATTAGTTATGCAGCCATGTCATTAGATGTCAGTTATAAGTATATATATATACATTGATCTACACCTTTTTTCCTTGGTTTACACCTTTTTTTTTGGTTTACACCTTCTTGGTTTACACTTTTTTTTTTTTTAACACTTTTTTTAAAATTATTATTATCATTATTATTATTATTATTTATTTATTTATATATATATATTTTTTAAATCTATTTTTTAGTTTACACTTTTTTTTCACAGAATATGTTGGCATATATTATTTACAGTATTTTAGCTATCACATTGTTATTTCATTGTATTGATAGAAACTTGGAACAAAATCTAAATCATATATCAATTCTAAGGTTGTTGAAAAAATCAAATATATCTTGGTATACATTTAAATTACTTATTAAACTGTGGTAATTGAACGGGTGAATTATGGAGGGGGTAATATTTTCAAATAGGGTTCTTCTTTCTTCACTGTACGCTCCGCAACTCATGACTAAGTGCTCCAGAGTTCCGTCCGCCCTCTCACATGCTTGGCACAACGGAGTGTCCAGGGCACCCATTCTATGTTTAAACACTGAACATACTCCATGATTTGAACGCAGTCTATTCATTAAAACAATCAATGCTCTACTTGATATGTCATTAAACCAGGGCACCAAGGGAGGTGAAGGGTTGATTTGTTTATAAAAGGATCCTTTTTCGGAGTTTTTGTACAAATGTCTCCATTTATTCAAGTAAAATGACTTGCTATAGAACATTAAATCTTCTTTGGGTATCTTCAAGTCTACAGATATACCAGTAACCCCCCCTGTTCTAGCTAAACCGTCCACCTTTTCATTATATCCAATACCACAATGACTTTTGATCCAGACAAAGTTAACCGATAAGCCCAAGTTTTTCAATTTCACCAACTCCTCAAGTATTACTCCGATCAAAGGATTGCGGGCTCTTTGGATTCCACCTTTCAATAATTTGAGAGCACTTAATGCATCAGTGAATAGTACCACGTCCGACATTAGAGTACCTGCAAGTGAAGAAGTTAAATACTTCAAAGCTAATAGAATAGCTGTGATTTCTGCTGTGAAACTCGAGCATTCTGGAGCTAATCTAAACATTTCTTGGTGAGAGTTTGTGACATCTAAAAAGGCGCATCCAACGATATCTTTATTTTTAGAGCCGTCAGTGAAAAGGATTGTGTGTCTTGCCCATTGGTTGTCTAAATATTCTGAAAATACATTATTTATCAAGTAAGGTGTTACATTAGATGGTTTAGGGTAACAGACCACTTTGACCGGAAACATGCTCTTAGAGAAACATTAAATGGACAAAAATACTATGATTAAGCTTAATTAAATCTTATGATCATTCATGCTCAGAGAAAATGCGGATGCTAGAATCTACAAACTTTAGAAGAAATATTTGTTATGTATGAGCAGTTGGTCCTGTGTTACTGATGACTTGGTGTTTCGTTCCCTGCATCCTACCGGCACTGTTCTGTCACTAATCGTGAAGTGCAATGCGTAAATACTGGCAATTAATATATTTCTGTGTTTAGCAAGTTGTCGCTATCCGTGTCTCTGATTGCTCCAATCATTCCAAACATACCTATGTATTTTGGTGGAATACATTATAATATTCCATTATTATTCTACTGTTGCTGAAGACGGAAAAAGGAGTCTCGTTGTACTTAAGGAGTACATGAATTATGAAAAGTAATGAATCAAGTACCAGCACATTGGATTTGAGCTTCAATTTTCTGAGTAGGAACGCCGGCAGGTTTGAAATCTTCCTTGTAAGTAACATTTTGAATTCCTGATGACAAAGGCCTAACCAGCGGTTCTCCTCCGGATATGAATCGCTTGTGGATTTTCGCCGAACAGATATTGAGGATGAACTGAAATAACGGAGAATAGCCGTTGTTATTATACAAACAGTTCAACTGCGTAGAAGTATGAGCGCATTAGAATCAAGCCGAATTAACGAAGAAAGCCCAAATGAAGTAATTAGAAAAAATGTCTGCCAAGATGGTCGTAGCACATAGCTTCCTCGTACAGGTAACATGAATTTATAGATGATTGAAATGTTTCTACTAATCTTTAATTAAGATTCTTAATCTTGAAAGATGCAGAAATTGTTACAAGAATTCAAGCGACATGCATCCACAAATATCGAATCTTCAAATGGGTGGGTCAAGATACAATGTAGATTAAGCTGGCGCATGAGCAGAAACTTGATTGATTTATCAGGAATACAAAAATTGACATGTCCAGATTCCAATCTTAGTCCAGTTTTGTTTCTTAAAATTACGGTTTGTGGATTCGCAGATCCATCTCTTTGGGCGATGACAAGGTTAACAGGTAGTTCTGGATGTATAATTATTATACTGCAATCCTATCAGTTTTATAATAATAGGGTGTTCCAAGTTCCAGAATACTTTGCCTCTGAATGTACCGTATAGTAGAGATATCGAATCACAACGATCTAGTTACCTTATACAGAAGAGAAGCCGCTAGCCTCTTACGATATTCTGGACTGTGTTCATTCTTCCGTTTATCGTTGCTCGGCTTGAGCTCCAAAGCCAATATGGACATCACTCCTTTCAATACGTCTTGCCGAAGGAGCTCTTTTCCTGTCAAATAATCTTCAGCTTTTGTCACATGGACCTACAGAAAATGAATAATGCCATTAGCTTACCTACAGGAATGGTGGATTAAAATATAAACTCATATATACAAGCTATGTACAATGTTAACTGATGTACCAGCAGAACTGTACTTGCTGCTGCGTCAGCGAAGAAATGTGATAAATAAGACTCCCGCTCACACCGGGCAGTCAGTCTTTGACTGAAGCTTGCTCGGATCCCCCACTGCAGGTTCCTTTCTACGTAACTTGTTCAAATAAAAGTTGTCCTTTTTTAAAAAGGAATTTTTCTGGCCCTTGAACCTAATTTACATTTATAAATATTCAATTGTTTGCTAAACAACAAGAAACACGACAAACGAATGGAATATATATACAGATTATCAAAGTCCTAGAAAGATATTAATACCTATTTAATTATTTTGCCATAACAATGCTTTATTACTCAGTGCAAACGTCGTTAAATTACGGTTTTTAGTGAATTGTAACAGAAAAAAATATTTCTTCATTGTAAGTCACGTTGAAGATTGGTTCTACGTCGGATGAAACATCGGCAGACTTTTCGGTTTCATCGCAAACTTTCATTGATTTCTCAAGATCAATTTAAAAGAATATTGAATATCTGTTTGACCTTGAACACTTTGAACAGTTCCGAAACAACATAATGATTCGGGGAAGAACAGAAGAGATGGAATTATCTAATCGAAGGCCAAATTAATTGATCTATTCACAGTTTCTTTTAGTTATTCCAACAGTTAACGGATTTAAAGGATGAACATAACCTGATTTTCGGCAGATAATAAGAGGAACATAATCAGCTTAAAATTTCCAATAATGAGGCGATAGGTAAATAGATAAATTTTGCTCAAAATTGACCAATTTATGAATTATAATTGTGTATTACTTAGCAAGGATAAACTTACATTTTTGGTAGACACTACCTGTGAGAACTTTGACATAACGGGTTAGGAATCTACAAATATGCGTACACATTTGATATGAATAAATAATATTTGAAATGATACGAACCAATTGGCTGTTGATTCCTCCGAATATGATCTTCGGTTTCTCCTCAACTAAAATCCGAGGGTTCATAACTCTGAAGAGGAAGCCAGCGTTGACGATCGCATGTACGTTTTGCTTCCTTGGCATTATCTGAGAAAGCGAAAACGGTTTTTACTCGTACATAACTATATGCTACAGTTTCAGAACAATCCAACGATCAACAATAAACTAGATAACTACCAAAGTCGGAGCAATGAATGAGAAATTTCCTAATTTAACTATGTATTTCTTTGTCTCAACACGAAATCTAAAAGTAGCTAGACTAAACCTTTTACGACGGTTTAATCAAATGAGTTATTACGTACCTTTAAGATTCCGAGAGAAGATTGAATTCACAGATAAAAAGGAACATAGATTCCCTCAGAAAATTTAGAATTTACACTAACAATTACGTACCGTCCACTAACTGACAAGTTAAGGATTGATTTTCATGTAATTGTTTCAGTTTTTTTTTGTTCTTGAATTCCATTGAATAATTCAATTCCACAATTTTCGTGGAATGACGAGAATGGTACACTCTCAAATCTTCCAGATTTGATAAATTACACCCTTGACCTTACAAAATCGATCATAAACAACACATAGAAAACTTGTTAACTAACTAACATTAAACTCTGTGATTGCCGAGTTAGAGAGATTTAGATTTGAAAGTCATTTGCCGATAGATGTTATAATCAACCCGATGCTATCAACGCGTCGCTAATGTATTCGTCCTAGATTCCTGTTCCGAACGTTTATTGTAGTATTTTGTACATGTTACCTTCTAACTGATTCCAGCTGTTTAAGAATGGAACACAATGAATAAAAACATGAACTAAGGTAACGGTACCGGTAGTGGCCACAGTTAAGAATTTTTTTCTTTAGTTTTGACAATTGTGGGCCAACAGTAGTACTGACTTTCTTCAGCACTCATTTAGAATATAGCCCGACTCTTCCCTAACATATCCATTGCCTAAAACTATCAAAAGAACAATTTTTTCTATTTTTTATTAATTTTTTCTCACACCTTTATTTTGATCTAGTAGTGGCCACATCAAATTACGAAATTTCCAGTAGTGGCCACGTGCATGTCTCAGTAGTGGCCACTTGACATTTTGCCCTCCTTACGTGTTTAATATCATTAAATTCAATACCAGATGAACAAAATTGATTCTATCCAGTAGAAGCTCTAGGATACACACCAACAAACGAGGAAACTAGGGACGGTCATATTGAGAAGTTTACCACAATTTCCAATGATGCTCTGCTCACTCCTATTTCAACCTCTGACTACAAGATGACATGAGCTGTACCTCCTGCAAGTTTGAAGCCACTAGGAGACCGGGAATCCTTATTTCTCAAATATAAACTTTAAAATGGCCACTACTGGAGCAGTGGCCACTACCGGTGCCGTTACCTTATTTATATTTAAAATTCGACTTATAAAGAGTTTTTTGGGTTTTAGGAAAATTGGATAATATATCAATATTAATCAGTGTATGGTTATTGTTTTGAAGATGAACATTTTTTGAATTAAATCATAGAAAACAATCAAATCTTTCCTCTTTATAATGTTATTTTAGATAAAATCAACCTTGATTAATTTTTCAACATTGTGCAGGTTCGGGGCTTCAATATAGTCTTTCATACGGCCTACAACAGTCAATAATTGATTAAGCAGTTACAGGGTAGTATGTTATAGGATCCTATAATCGTCATATAATTCGTCGCATCAGTATCCATTGTAGTCGCTGCCCAAGCGTGAATGTAGAAAGTAGGTAATAATGAGTAGTTTTAGAGGTAATTTTTACGTGTAGGGCTGACGGCAAGAACTCCAACCAATCTAACGTTTCCTTCCGAGGAAGGTATTCACTAAGTATTATAAATTTGATCAGGGGTATAATTGTTTTGGTTGATAAAAAAACGCTGCAAATTCTTTCACTGGGGTTTATTATTCAATTGGCTTGCGTTCATGATTTGAATTTATACTAAGCTTTGGAGTGTGCGTGTGTGCGTGTTTCACAAGTGATAGAGCGATTATTGAATTTCAGGGGGTATGCATAGAGCACGTAAATCTGTTCTCAACCAAAATACCTATTTGGATTGATCAGCTGATCATATTTGTGTGCCTCCTGGAATTCAATAATCGCTCTATCACTTGTGAAACATGCACACTCCAAAGCTTAGTAGAAATTCAAATCATGAACGCAAGCCGATTGAATAATAAACCCCAGTGAAAGAATTTGCAGCGTTTTTTTATGGTTATCAGCATACTTCAACCCGTGTATCGGCTACAAACCCTTTTAGGAGTTCGATCCAGTATCCACGTTCACTGCATCACTAGGTTACTGCTATCAAAACCAAAACAATAATAAACCAAAATAACGCAAATGTTGTCACCATAAATCGGGCCATACATCGGGAATGGTTTGACCTACGGACCTGGGAAAGGGCTCATTCGATTCCTCGTGGAGAGTTCTTCAAAAACAGTACAAATTTAGGCCGCCTTGACTTTTCTTGAGGTTTTTAGGGATTTTAGAAAACTTTGACAACCCTTAAAGGGCACTTTAAATTAAGTGAGAGAGCTGGCTCAAGAATTGGGGCTCGCCGGACCAACATGGATTTTTCCTGAAAATTTCAGCTTTTTTGCTTCAGCCGTTTTGGAGAAATCGTGCGTACGGCCGTAAAAATTTTTTACTGCAGATTCGGATTCTACACCCTTTGAAACGTAAACCATGAAATTTTCAGGGAGGGTTAGAATTTTTTTTCCAAGAGCGATTACAATGGTTTATTATTGAATAATAAACCAAAAAAATGTGGAGGGAAGTGAACTGTCGATAGCAGGGTTCGCCTGCCCTTACAATCACAAATTTGGAAGGTATACATCGGTAGTATTAAGTCGTCGTTACCAGGGGTTGCTTGTTACACCACTCTTTAAATTCAAATTTGGAAATCAATGAAGGAGAAAGAGTGGAGAGAAAACTGTCGATACCGAGGGTTGCCTACCCACACAGTTGCTGTTAGAGGATAGGTGAACCAAAACCAAGCTCTATAGCCATCTGTATGACTAGAATAGATTCGCAGTGAATTTTTGTTTAGTTAGGGGCAGAGTTTTGGGGTAAAAATAAAGAGACTAGTTGTAGGTTTAAACGCTGTAAAGCCGGTCTGCTCGGTCTGCCTCATATACCGATTTCTCTCCCCGCCGGTCCTATCCCAACAAAGGGCTTGGTCGGGAGAGGTCAGTTCCGCTGTACTGAATTCCCCGTATGGTGTGTCACCCTTTTGGTGGTTTATTTGCCATTATTATTAGTACTATTATGGTTTTTTCCTCACATACAGGTAGCTTCTAATTTTGAAGAAACACTCAGGGATTGGAGTCAACATGGTTCATTGTGAGTTTCACTGTTTCTGGATTAGAATAGTAACTTGAATTAAATTGTCATTGACTGGATAGGGAACGAAATGGTACCCGACGAATTTCGTTGTTTCCACCGTAATATTTACGCATGCACCAACTGCTAACTGCAAATTTCTAGGGGTTTTGATGTAATTCCAAGGGATTGAGGTCGAGACCTCCCTCTGAAATGCCTCTAGGTTGCACGAGATCATGACGATTTCAAGCACTCGTACCTTGTAAGTTTTCATAATGTAGTGTTGACAGCTAATTGGTGGAAGCGTCACTTTGACGATGAGCTTCTTATTCATATTTGTTTCCAAATATTCCAACATGCCCACTTCCTGGACGACTCCTGTAGGGCTACCTGAAACGGTCATCAGTTAACTTTCAAACACTACAGGCGTATTGTCATTCGACAACGTGCTAATGAGTGTAGGGGAAAATATTAACTACAACTATTCGCACTAATGGTGATCACATACAATACGAAATGCACTTAATAGGAATTTGATGATATAAAAATATTAATTTTTTAGGAGGGTAGTACAATAATGTTATAAATAAAAAGGAGAATAAAATAGAAGTGAAATATAATACATTGATATTTTTGTAGCGACTTACAGATCGTTAGAACGGCTCCTGATGTTTCCATAAGTAAAAAGATGTCTGAGGCGAAGTCACGGTGTGCGTGCTTAATTGATAGGTTCCCAGCTAGCGTACCGATCTGAACAATTATAGTTTCACTATAGTTCACTATAATAATTAGTAACTGATGAGTTCTAATCAAATAATGAGAAACACGGAATGAATTGGATCATTCTTAGTTTATTGAAGAGTGGATGTGTTGATATTGCACTTTATATTGAGGTCTCAAGTTGTGATGGTCATGGGTCCTATCATGTGTGTCTATAGTTGATACAGACATTGTTGCTGTTATCCTATATAAAATAAGTTAGTTCTGTATGTCTGTGTATTCCGTAATATTAAGAAAGTACATACTATAAGGGTAGTCCTTATATTTGGTGCTGCGGATGTATTATTCTTGAGTGTGTTTTACCAAAAGGAAAGAAGAAAATCCATTCCGGTTGAGAATGGCAGTGATGAATTTGAGTCGGATTTGGCAAACGAAGAAATGAAGGTTTGTAGTCAAGTCTCAGTACTACAATGGTTCTATTCTTTCAATTGATTTGAGGTAGAAATCTCAAGTCTCGAACTTTCAGATATATCGGTAAACAGACCCGAGACTCTATGTAAATTAAAAGTGATGTTACTGAAGCAAACCTGAGTAATCCAAGGAAAGAAGGAAGGACTTGTTTTAAATCACCTACTGCACTAACAGATTTGCTAGATATGACAGGTACTTGAGAACTACTGATACAATATTAGCGAATGAATCATTCTCACGTTTCGAACTGGAACGTTAGCCACCAGGTCGATATGTTCTGCCAACACATTAGTGTAACTGAACAATAAAGGGTTTTGTTTGGCTACTTCCTTGAACAAACAGATCAGCTCTGTGAGCGTCATATTCGCCCCCAACTCCAACCCGTTGTTCGTTAGGTGGAACGAACGAAGTTCCGCTACTCCTTTTATATCGATATAAAAATCTTTGTTCGGTTCATTTCTGTACACTCCTGAAACATAAAAGACATTTATTGAAATGAAAATTCGAGGAATCAACATTGCTACTAAAGTCGTGATAGGATCTAACTTCTCGACAAAATGGAGAAATCAGGGCAACGTGTTGCACAGGTGATCACCATTGCCCTGAAACAACAGAATTTATGGAAATCAATGCTAATGTTTATTCCGATTATTAAGGCAGTTGAAAATCTTTCATCTGGCTGTTCATTTGTCTCAACTGTGAGGGGATGGATTGGTATAGTTGCCCCTTCCAATGAGGTGGATGCGGATATTACTGCTCCGCCACGCTCAGAGGATCACCCAGACGCTTGAAAACGTCTGATTCATCTCCCAAGGCGACGGATTCAAAAATTGGGAAGGGCCAACTAACCATATCTATCACACAACTTTTTGTTGATATCAAGAGTTCAAGCAAATAAGTGATCAATTGAATTTGTACCTTGAGCCGTGTTTCCTGCTATGAAAGAATAGGTATTGTCGTCTATCAGGTCGAGGATCTCCATTATTTCTTGGATTGTATTCACCTTGAACCACTGGCTTGAGCCAGCTAGCTGAATATTCAGTCTTCGAGGAGCCAATGCAATTTCAGTGGGAGAAATTTCTTCCCACTCATCTTCGATCGACTCATTTGATTTATGGGGGCAATCAGAACACTTTGATTTGCAGCCTGTTCTACACTTCGAGAAAGCTTCCTATAAAAGAAAAGAGAAAACTCAAAAGACCAAGTTCTGTACTATCTTTACAATCCACCCCTTAAGTTCATTTGTTATGTATCCCGATCTTAACCCTCTATCGAATACCAGGGATATTGGAGATAAAAATTATATGAAATAAATTATTTGATGTCATATCAGAAAACAGCTCATAAGGCCCCACCATGTGACATGTTATATAACCCAGAACGGATATACCAACTGGGCACAAACGCAGTATCCCCCTTGTTGTTGACTGCAGTACGTCAACTCTGAATTCTTTCATCCTCGCAATGACCTTTTCTGTTTGCTCTTCTCTAAAATATAAGTAATTTATTTATAATTCAAAAGGGATTTCATTTTTCATAACGTCTTCCTAAGTTGCCGATATTTATGATTCAATGTTCCGTGGTTCCCTTACGATTCCATAATTTCTCGTTAAGGGATATATTATTCTGAGAAAAGAAGTTGGTTATTTTGTATCAAGGTTTAATCCAGACCTATTGGTGGGTAAGATAGTAGACCTTTTAAGGTAGATCTGTTAACAGAACATTGAGGGTAAGTAATTTCTTTCCTATTCAGATAAAATAATCTTTTTGTAACTATTAGGGAACAAGAAAAATACTCTAACAATTAAGTGAGTTCTGATGATAATTCATTTCAACGCCCCTATCGAAGTTCAGCATGATTCATATTTCAGATTTTAACCCTTAAAGGTCATATTGTGATTGTTATAGGTCAAAAATATCCAGGGTTAACAATGAGTGAGGCGTCCAGCCTAGTCTAAAGATTTAAAATTGAATGTTTATGGAGCCCCAGTTCTGTTTCCTACAAGAAAACTTATGAAAGGAAGTTTTCCAAATCCCCGATATTCCCCACAATTTCAAAACTCTACAAAAGCCGAAATGACCCCGAAAATGCGAATTTTCTGTTATTTTATAGAGTGTGATCTATTTTCGATAATTAGAAGAGGGTACAACTTACTTCTATATCAACCTCTTCGAATTGTGATGGTTTTGGAGCGTCTTTGGCGAGAGATTTGAAAGCGTCCAAAATCGGACGGTAGCCCGTGCAGCGACAAATGTTACCGCCGAATGAGTTTTCGACTTCTTCCATCGTGATGTCAGGATTGGCTTTCAGGAGGCTGCCCATGTCATTAAAAAGAAAAAGCAGTGATCAAAGAATAGATCGGGATATGTCAAAATTTCGGTCACATTTATGTCACTGATCAGTATTGCCGTCAAATCTCAACTAAATACAGTTTTGTGAGTGTTTTAAAATTTTCTCCTATGTGGATGTACATGTTCCATGGCAAAGTATGTAAAAGTTGTGCCTACAGGACCCAGGAGAAAATACCAAAGTCCGTATTTCTCACTCCCAACAGCTGTCACTAACCAGAGGTATTCAACTTCCATCGTCACTAATCAGCGAAATATTTATTGGGGCTGTTATATCCACTTACACTATGAAAGAACATACCATCTACAATGGATATCCGCCTCAGGAAAAAAAATTGGATCAAATCAAGAAGCCTTATCAGCCATTATTTCAGTGTCACACGGTTTTTCCTCACTCCCTACAATGTTTTGAAAAGTAGCCCCCAACAGGTAGGAAAGGGTGTTTATGAAGTGGCTTCTGTTTTGTTGACATCCCTTATTCTAGATGGTCCCTAAGCTGGTGGTTGGATTTTGCCTAGACCTTCCCAGTCAGTTCTACCGGGAAAACCATCCCTGGAGGCAGCAGTGTAGGTTTTTTTAACTCTGACTCCCTACTCCAGTAACATTCTGACTGTGGCAAGTGAAACTTGATCGCACTTGTTGACAATTAGTGAAGTTGTTGGAAGTTCGTTGACAACATTTTGGTTCAACCAGTTTCAATTGATTTGTGGCCTGTGAAGGCGGTGGAATGCTATAACCACTCCCTACTCTATCACTCCCTACAATATCCACCCAATAGCCCCTTAAACTGTAGGGAGTGAGATCTGCTTGTAGCAAGAAAGATTTTGGCAAGGAAACCTTAGTATTTACTTTAGCTAAAATTAAGCTAATTTGTGCTGTTCCACACACCTAATTTGAAAGACTTGAGCGGCGATTCCCATGGAGGTTGGAGGCTCAAGAGGGGAAAAAATAATAGTATATACCTCACTCCCTACAAAAGTTTTTTTTTTTTTTTTTTTTTTTCAAAATGGCCTATCAGGAGTACGGTTTAAGATTATGTGTGCTCACTTGGGTAATATGCCGAGAGAAATTGATTGATTAGAAACAAGAAAATTGATCAAGTTTCAACTTTTATTTTTTAGAAAAGTCGATACCCAAATGTGACCGAAATTTTGAAATGACTCATATAGTTGTAACATCTCCTCTACAGTTGTGTTATTGCATCAAACGAGACGTTTTGGAATCATAAAAATAACTGAATAGATTAACATTAGTCTTTTCTTGGTCGGTTCCAAAAGTTAATTATTGAAAATTATAAGCCGAGATGGAAATCAAATGAAGAATGCTACTTCCACAAAATAAAAGGGTTACAATGTAAAATCGATTTCGACAGTTATGTCATCATCGGCGACAACAATTGTTTTGTAAGTTGAGTGTAAATATAGAGGTTGTGTTGACGCAGGGCGACTTAATTTCCCAGGTTTGGAAAAATATCAATTTAATTGGTAGTCGAATTCGAGTTCCAGAGAATTTTTATTCACCAGGCTTCTCCACGCCTCTCACGTCTGTGGTAATGAATTGTACTCCAACAAGTTTATTAATTACGGTATACAGTGGTATCTCGTGTGTTTGACTTATTTACAAAACACCACCCCTGTCCCTCGTTATGTAATATTTCCCCCAACGGATGAAGCCGGAAAATAAGGTCGCGGTGCACGATCACATGAAGCTCTGGTCCACACAAGTACCATAAACAATGACAATACCAGATATTGTTTGATTAGATTTCAACTATGAGTTGTAATTGTTAGATTCTGATTTGAAACCTGACCACCGAAATCGATGTAATTCAGTCACTGTACGTAATCGTAGTTCATTTATTTCATTGAAATTGACCGAATCCTTTATTTGACTCCCATTTTCTGCTTTGAAGTCGATTTCACAAATTCATGGTCGGAAAGATGTGAAACAGATTCTTCCTCAGTCGGATGTTGGACAAGGATATACGGTTTCCAGTTGCGGTCGAGCAACATCCCCCCTTAGTCAGAAATGCCATCTTTTTGTCTCAAGATTAATCTTCGGATCTTCAACCGAACTGGTTCCGATTTGACTTCACTGAAGGTCGAACCGGGACAGCTCCACAGCACAATATAAATCATCCTTTCTAAGATTAATGACAGTACACTTGAATATTCCAAATCAAACAAGCATTCCTTCGAACTGAGGTATTCTTAGTAAGTGAGGATTCGTGAGCGTTTCACGGACCGCTTCCACTGACGCGATTTTGATTATCATTATCCGTAATAACACTTCTTGCTCTCTTTCACATTGAAAAGCGAAGTTGTTTGCATCATGGGAACGAAGGGATGGACAGTGGCCTCACTTGATTCGTAATTCCGGAATCTATTAACATTTAATACAAAACACTATCTTCAATCAACTCCTTTTTCAGTAATCCAACCTCCAAGTCACCATTCAAAGACAAGTCAAGTTTTAACGATTTTTTACTTTTTTCTTAACATTTGCCCTAGCAGTTGAAGGAAATGTCATATTATACCTGAGCGTTTATTACTAGGCACACGGCTACAACGTGTCTAAGGACCACAATTTCAATCTACTGTCATCATTTATTGTTCATTCCATGTTTATAACTATGTATCGACTTTATATGATTATAGCCGAAGTTTATTCGAGGTTTTATTAGGTATTACTGGGAAGAAAAAGATTAAGACAAGGAATCCACTTTTGTGCAATTTGATGCATCTTAAAATGTAAACCAATACATTTGTAGGGATATCAACGAAATGGCTTTCATGGTCGAGTGCAAATAGTCACTATTACAAAAACGCTGAAAATTCACTGGGGTTTAATATTCAATTGGCTTGCGTTCATGATTTGAATTTATACTAAGCTTTGGAGCGTGCATGTTTCACAAGTGACAGATTGATTATTGAATTTCAGGAGGCACACAAATATGATCAACTGACCAATCCGAATAGGTATTTAGGTTGAGAACAGATTTACGTGCTCTATGCATATCTCCTGAAATTCAATAATCGCTCTATCACCTGTGAAACATGCACACTCCAAAGCTTAGTAGAAATTCAAATCATGAACACAAGCCAATTGAATAATAAACCCCTGTGAAAGAATTTGCAGCGTTTCACGCATATCAGAATGCTTCAACCCGTGTATCGGCTACAAAGCCTTTCAGGAGTTCACTCCAGTATCCACATTACTACATCACTACGACACTACGTAACTGATATCAAAACAAAAACAATAATAAACTAAACTAACGCGAATGTTGGCACCATAAATCGGGCCATACCTACGGACCTGGGGAGGGGCTCATTCGATTCCTCGTGAAGTGTTCTTCAAAAAGAGTACAAATTTAGGCCGCTTCGACTTTTTTTGAGGTTTTTAGGGATTTTACAAAACTGTGACAGCCCTTAAAGGGCACTTTAAATTAAGTGAGAGAGCTGGCTCAAGAATTGGGGCGTCGCCGGACCAACATGGATTTTTCCTGAAAATTTCAGCTTTTTTCTTCCAGCCGTTTGGGAGAAATCGTGCGTACGTCGTACGGCGGACGGACGGAAAAATTTTTATTGCAGATTCGGATTCTACACCCTTTGAAACGTAAACCTTGAAATTTTCAGGGGGCTTAGGATTTTTTTTTTCAAGAGCGATTACAATGGTTTATTATTGAATAATAAACCGAAATTTGATACCTACTATCTATGTTAACAAGAAGAATCACCATTGAATCGACACTGGAGCGTAAATACCTAGTATCCATTAAAAGTATTTCCAATACTCTAATAGCAGATAAATGAATCTTTTCTATTTTCTTTCACGATTTCATTCGGATGAGTTAGTGTCAGTTCAGGTAATCGAATCATCATTCTGCAAGCATTAGTGGATCTTATTGATAACAATGTTTTCTAGCAGGAAGGAATCGTGACAAGCCCCATTCTTGAAAAAACCTCATCACCTTGAGAGCGACTAAATAACAACGTTCAATAAAGATATCAAATTACCAAAATACAAGAACTTTAGTCCTCTTGACGACAATCAACTTGTCATTGATGTTAATATCAGAATCAGAGAGTCATCTTTCTAAAAAAGTTCCACGTTTTGCGCGGGCCTGACTCAAAGAGGGAAGGCGACATCTCTATAGGGGTAACCCGCCCACGATAATGTGGTCGAATGCCGTTGAATCCTATGTGCCGTTGAATGTCGTTGAGCATCGACCCTAAATGCCTTCAGCGCTGACCGTAGGCAAGCCCGCACCTCTTGTAAGCAACGCTGATTGCCTATCGGCGAACCGTGGGAGGTATGCCGGTTGACCCCCGCCGGATGAAAATGGAAACGGGCGGAGGCGAAAGTAGGAGGATCCCCCTCCCGCGTTTTCACTGTTGATCCCGGCGGCTTGTTCATTTTGTACATCCGTTGTGAATATTGGACGTTTGCGCATAGGAACCGTTACGAGAGTACGTGTTGTTGCTGACACACCTACATTAACTAAATTGTGTGTTCGAATGTGTTCTGTCTAGTTTGCAGGTCTGGATGCTCGTACGGAAATTTTTTTATTGCAGATTCGGATTCTACACCCTTTGAAACGTAAACCATGAAATTTTCAGGGGGGGTTAGAATTTTTTTTTTCCAAGAGCGAATACAATGGTTTGTTATTGAATAATAAACTAATACGAAATAAAAATAAGTAGGAACGAACTAAATACCCACCTGTACATATTCATGACCATTCCGGGAGAGCAGTAGCCGCATTGCGATCCGTTGTACGATGCCAATCTCTTCTGTACTTCGTGATAACCTTTCTGCTTTGAGCCGATGCCCTCTACCGTCACGATAGCCATCCCATGACACGCCAGTACTGGTACTAAACACTAATTTTACATAAACAGAAGCTGATGGGGGAATTTTGAAAGTTTAAAGCTGGAGTTCAATGTTTTTACATCTCTAAGTTCCAAGCCATTGTTATTTTGAAGTCTTTCTTCATTCACTTTTTTCTTCCTTTCATTTCGTTATTTGCTTTAAAAAAAAACATTATTCCGAGT
Source organism: Creontiades dilutus (assembly GCA_031894815.1). Lineage (NCBI taxonomy): Eukaryota > Metazoa > Arthropoda > Insecta > Hemiptera > Miridae > Creontiades > Creontiades dilutus. The sequence goes on from JAVIWC010000334.1 coordinate 1,635,657, forward strand.
TGTGATGAATTAAAGGGTATTAATTCAACTCTTTCATTAATTTCATTTCCGTGGGACTTGTTTCATATGAGAAAAGTAATGCATTATTGAATAAATTAAGTAAACTGATTGGTTTGTTCTTACGGAGTTCACTGCGTAGTGTTCCTCTTCGTGGGTCACCGGGTGCGTTGATTGAACTGTCACCACGCACGTACCGCAACCCCCTTCTCTGCACATGTATTTTGTTCCTTTTAGCATAGCATGATTCCTTATGAACGTATTTAGAGATGTGTGTGAGAAAACGGTGGTACCATCGACTAGAAAAGAAAAAAAATACCACACTTCCTTCTTAAAATTCTTGTAAAATTGTAATGTTTGTTCACAATTAAACTTTCTACTATCTCATGACCTCAGATATCGAACGGGAGATGCAATCATTTCAATGTTATCCAACTTATTGGATGACGTTATTTCTTGTAAGAGGTAGGAAAAAAATACCTCAAATGAGATTTTTGATTCGCATTTGAGATATCATGTTTGTCTGTCTGTGTGCCTGCTAATCATCGACACTTGAAAGTTACACGAACGGTTGAACGTCAGGGATTTGTGATGGGACTCATAATGTATCCAATGCATTTCAATACTTTCATTCGCATGCCCAAACAGAAAATTCTTGAGACAATCGCAAGTTTGATTGTTTTTCATCAAACTGGATTAATATCCTTGGAGTTTTGCTAGTTTCAAATAGGATAGGATTTAAGAAAAAAAATCGTTTTCGAGTACCAGGTGGTGGGAGGGGTGGACAGCTTCCCCATTTATCGCACCTTGGGCATATCGAAATAGTTGACAATATGTAATACGAAATTTAAGAGTAGGAATATTAAAAAATCTAAATCTCAAAAACTTTCATGTAAAAAGGTAGTTTTTTATAGATTCGGATAAGAATTAGTTCCCCACCCACTCCCACGAGACCCCTCCGATTAATGTATCATCATCTGTTCGCTCACCGTTTGAAAAATTGGGCAGGTAGACGGTCGCCCTGCAGAGGATTAAAGTTCTTTAAAGGGAGGTCAGCGTGGCTGGCGAAACGCATGGTTGTCGACAGACCTAGTAGGACAGTTGATGCTATGCGAGCTTCAATTCAGTTGAGGAGAACCTTATTTTTGGCCGTATTTTCATTGTATATCGCTGAATTTAAGTTGGATTTTTTCGTGTGTTTCCTAGCGTACCTACCTAGGAAGCATTGTCTCTGGTTGTACTCTATTTCTGATACTAGCGCAATCCACGTTGAAAAATAATAAAACTTTTCTGTAATAGATTGCAGGGTTTTGTTCGATTTCAAAATACAAAAGGTGTTTTTATTTCATGAAGCAAGGGATTCGGTTTGTCTCATTGAAATTCTACAGTAGAGGTGGGAGTTTGAAATTTAGTTTTATTCCATCAACACAACCATATATTTTTCAGGAATAATCTAACTAACGGTTTCAGGCACATTAAGGCCCTGATTTCCCTCTTAGTTTCTGGAAGAGTTGGTGGGAATATCTAGTAATTCTGCTGCCTCTAGAAAATTACTGTTAGAGACTCAACGTGAAAATGAAACTTCGAAATACAATGAAACATTGATAATCGATAAGGTATACGCCTTGGTACCATTCTCTAATTAGGGGGTTAGATGACCCATACATTTATGCATAGATAGCTTCTGTTATCAAATCGCAAATCAATAAATAAATCGACAAAGCATCTCACAAGAAGAATTGCTGCGTAGTTAGTGGTTCTGGTGTGGGAAGCCAGAGCTCTATTAACCTCGACGAATTAATTAATGTAATTTTACGGTTCTTAATTCTATTGTTGCATTTATAGGATTAAGAGTTCTGAGAACCTTTGAAGTAATTTCGCTTATATACAATGTAGGTATTGTGGAATGCACTTGTCTCCTGAAGCAATACGTGGCTCAGCGAAGGTTTCATAATAAATCAGCCTTCATGCTTTGAGCGATATAGCCATGAGAGCCTCCTTTCATCGGATTTTCCTTGATTCCAGCGTGAGAACCTGGTCTTGAGATGTGTCTGTTTTCTTCATAAAACCAATAAAAACGCACACACTTCTTACGGGACCTATATAGATCCAAGGGGTCTTGATTTTCCGGAAAAATAGGTTTCCGCTTCAGGTACGTTGCAGAAAATGTGCGCAATAGACTGTAATTGGTACATTCGAGTTGTTCTTTTTCACAAATAAGAATTCAGTCTACGCGTGCGCTATCGTAAAAACCATCAAACAATTTCCTATGCTCTGGGACGGTTCAATTCTGCGCAGTCATCATTGGTTCCTTTTAATTAATTTAAACATTTCAACACACTAATGTTACGGACAGTGATAACATAGGTATGCATACGTTAGCAAATTGTAATGGAAAACGAAGGAATTGCAATGGTTCCAAAATTTTGAAACAAAAAATGCCAATTTTACTCCCGAGTCTGCCGGTAGCAGAAGCTTTCTTTCCACTTTTGATAGATGAAAAATAGTTTTTGTTCAAAATCCAAATTTGCACTTGCATTTGAATTGCAGGCTATTCTGATAAATCTGCATTTCGGGTGAGTTTGTTGGTGTAGGTACATGTATGTGAGTATGTTTCATCCGATTTTGATGAAATTTTCTGGGAATTAGTGGGTTAGGCTATTGACGGTTCCATGTGTGTTCTATTGCTTACAAAAAAAATCAGTTTGCGCACAAAGGAAAATACAATCAGTACCTCATACAATCCTAACTTTTTCTCAGATTCTGGTGGTCCGATTTCGCTCAAATTGTTAAAGTAGTTAGGAAAAGCCGGATTAATCTCGTAACAATTTTCATTTCGGGTCGCTTTGTCAGTGTACATGTCTGTGAGCATGTTTCTTCAGATTTTGATGAAATTTCCTGAGAATGTGTGGGTTAGGCTGTCGATAGTTCCACGTGTGTTTCATCGTTCACACAAACTACATCGGTCTGTCCATGTGCAAAAATGAAATCCAATCAGCAGGGACTATTTTCTCACGTTCTGGTGGTCTGCTTTCGCTCAAATGTTTAGGATAGTTACGAAAACCCTGATTAATGATCTCATATAAATTTCAACTCGTAGCTACCCTTACTATCCACTATAGAATTAACGCGACAGAGCCGCAATCCATGTAGACTCCCTTTTGAAGGCGTTAACGTCCTCGTAATGTTGTAACAAGCACATAATATTATTCTACATCTTTTCAGACTATTTTAACCATTTCAATGATCTACTCCAACTTGGCAGACTTTTTTTCCATGTAAAATCCGTCACAGTATGTCCGCTATTAATTTCACAATGTATCAGCGAGTATTGTTGGTGAACCGTTGAACAAATGAGCTTTGTTTTTACATCCTTGATATGAAGATTTTTATCTTCAAAATCAAAACCTCCTGTTGCAATTTTCGTTTTTGACCATCCTGAACAACTTTCAAACAAGTTTTCTTTTCGAGCCTGTCTGTCCGTTTGTCTACAAATCCTTTTGACAGGCCTAATTCCCACAATTTTCATCCGATTTCTATGGCATCTTGAAGGAACGAGTGTATTAGTCTGTTGATGGTTCCCTATGAGTTTCATCGCTCTGATTTGTTTTCTCAAGGTTATGTCAAACATTTCTAAATATCTACATGTTCACGTTATCCGGACGAGAAAACTGAGTGCCACTCCCACCTTGACAGGCGTTTTTTCTGAAATCTTCTCCGATGGATGCCTAATGACTGAAATCAACAGGTTCAAAATAATTCACTATCTGATATAGCGGTTCCTGAGTTGAGAAACCTGTCAAATTAGTTGGTCGTTCGTTGTCAAGGCACGAGGGAATAGAATAGTTAGCTGCATAATCATTTTCAAAACATGCAAAATTATAATTATTCCGAGTCTCAGTAGCGCTATTGCAGTAGGTATAATTTTTAAAACTACCGCTTAGTAAAGAAGTTACATTCATAAATTGAATAAAAAATAAATCCTTTTTTCTATAGGTTCTAGTGTTATTGATAATCATTATTATAAATCATTATAATGATGAGTATCAATTATAATTGATTGGTGTTAGTGTAAATGGAATTTGTATTAATTTATTATAGGTGTCAGTAATTTAAGGGCGTTAATCAAAATTGACTGCTAATTTATTATGGTTAGTAATCATGAATTGAATACCACCATCCTTTTCGTGTGTAATGAATACATCAAAGGACTCAAAGGTATACCAGGTGTAAATATAAACAACATATTCCAACATGGATCTCAAGAATCAGGGCTAGGGGATGCAATGCTGTTATAAACCTTTTGAACCAAATTAACACTTTATTTATCTAAATTGGTGATTAGAAAATTAATAATCAATTATTACAGAATAATAGTATCGACAAGTATTTCAACACGTCAGTTCAACTTGAAACTGAAAACATTGATTAACGAATACATATGGAGTTGAATCACACCACAAATGCTTCCGTAAAGAGAGCACAAAAGCAGCAATTCTATATTGCAAGAGGAAAAGTATTGCAGTGGTTCACTAGTGTTACTATTTAGAAAGGAAAAGATTAACTTTTAAAGCAATAGATCACTAAAATAGATGGATATACAATATGTATTGTTTACGCAATACATTTGGAGACTGTATGGTCATCATCAGGGAAGCCACAGGCCCAACAAACATGGTCCAAGCCTACGATTGGGTACGGAAACTGGGAAATCGCTTGTCAAATGCAAAGATAAATTGAATCGAACAACTACGTCAGACAATGTCTTAGAACGGAGTCTATTGAAAGACATTATCAGAAGTTGTAATTCAATTGTATTGAATAGGCGGCGGCCTCCAATGGGATCAAATACCATCAGAAATAATCCATTAGCCCTTTGTAATTTAACGTGCACATCATCAGGTATGTGACAGCTCCGTTTCTACTTATTGTGCATTGTATAGGATCTCCAGACGCCGCTCCTTACAAACGGGAATGAACGTTACAATCTATGGTCGTTTGTAGGGTATAACGCAACCCTCGAACTTTGCCACTTTGCGTTTCAAGATGCGTAGATTCATCACCTCATGTTCGAAATCTCATTAAAGGCCACTGGTGTACACAATTCGATCTTCTGCACACGGAGTCCATATAGGTGTAGTTGGTCTTAACTTGAAACCAGCCCGATCGCTTCACACGCATTGATGCCATGGGTCACAAATCTGGTTTTTCGGGGTTTCTGCTGACGTAGTTTACAATGATCACAGCTGTTTTAAACAGTAAGGGATGGACCCTTACACAGGTAATAGACTTCAGGGATCAATTATGACTGCCTACAAAAGAAATTTTGAAGAAAAAGAAAATTTAGTTTTGAAAATATTAGACAGTTTCATTTTCACAGAAAGTTTGCTGTAATGCGAATTTTAAAGGTTCAATTTGGAGAAGCTGCAGTACGAGCACAAGTTATAAAAACGGGAAGTATGGCATCAGAAGTTTTACCATTGAATCCTGACATCACTTTTACTGTGTGAAACTGAATAAATTAAAGGGTTTTTTGTCACTGGACCTAAAAACCAGTTTTTTTGACCTTCAGGCCTGAGGCTCCTTTTAAAGTACCTATAAAAATCATTAACTCACCTGTATACGCTTTTCCGTTGATGGTAAATGTGACGGCATCGTCTCGTGTTTCCATTTCGAATCGATAACCGCGATTTCTCGACCACAGAACGAAGAAATGCTCGCGTTTACACTAAGATCCCGCCGCTTCTCGTCAACTGCACGTTCGAAAGTCACCCGAGTTCTCGCCTACCGAACCGACGGGGAGTCGGCTTTCTGAATCAAGAAATGACTCGGAACGGGTTGCTCCCACCCTTCGCACTCCCCCGCGTGGTTCTTATCTTTTAGGTTCTCGTGTATGGCAGTTGGATATTAGTAATGTTTAATTCAGGGGTGTCAAATTGAATTTTGCAAAGTCCCGGGACAGATTCATAAAACAAAAACGCTGCAAATTCTTTCACTGGGGTTTATTATTCAATTGGCTTGCGTTCATGATTTGAATTTCTACTAAGCTTTGGAGTGTCCCTGTTTCACAAGTGATAGAGCGATTATTGAATTTCAGGAGATATGCATAGAGCACTTAAATCGGTTCTCAACCAAAATACCTATTTGGATCGATCAGTTGATCATATTTGTGTGCCTCCTGAAATTCAATAATCGTTCTATCACCTGTGAAACACGCACGCTCCAAAGCTTAGTAGGAATTCAAATCTTGAATGCAAGCCAAATAAATAATAAACCCCTGTGAAAGAATTTGCAGTGTTTTTTTATAGCTATCAGAATACTTAACCCGTGTATCGGCTATAAACCCTTTTAGGAGTTCACTCCAGTATCCACGTTCACTACATCACTAGGTTACTGCAATCAAAACAAAAACAATAATAAACCAAAATGACGCAAATGTTGGCACCACAAATCGGGCCATACATCGGGAATGGTTTGAGCTACGGACATGGGGAAGGGCTCATTCGATTCCCCATGGAAAGTTCTTCAAAAAAAGTCCAAATGTAGGCCGCCGCCTTGACTTTTTTTGAGGTTTTTAGGGATTTTACAAAACGTTGACAACCCTTAAAGGACACTTTAAATCAAGTGAGAGTGCTGGCTAAAGAATTGGGGCGTCGGACCAATATTGATTTTTCCTGCAAATTTCAGATCTTTTGCTCCAGCCGTTTGGGAGAAATCGTGCGTACGGTGGACGGCGGACGAACGGAAAAATTTTCATTGCAGATTTGGATTCTACACCCTTTGAAACGTAAACCATGACATTTTCAGGGGGGGGGGTTACAATTTTTTTTTTTTTTTTTTTTCAAGAGCGATTACAGTGGTTTATTATTGAATAATAAAAAAATTACTAAATTTAGAGTCAGTCAGTCAGTTAGATAAAAAACTACAATTTTATCGCCAACGTTTCGTTCTATTTTTAGAACATCATCAGGGCTGGAAGAACCATACACAAACATAACTAATACGGAAAGAATTACATAAATGATATTTTTCATACATGCGACTTGAGCGAAAAGAACAACTAACAGATTTGGTACTAATGTAATGACTAGAAGAGAGAGGCCTGATGATGTTCTAAAAATAGAACGAAACGTTGGCGATGAAATTGTAGTTTTTCATCAACCTGACTGACTCTCAAGATCCCCTAGAAACGTTCAATGTATTATATAAAGCAGTCAACACTTGAGCACAGTATAACATTTTAATTATTTAATTATATATTATTATCATATACTATACGGTTGTTAAAAACCATATCAAAGTTATGAAAGAGGGTAATTATTTTGAGCTTGAGGATCAGCAGATAGCTGACTTCTCTTGTTTTTGACAAGTTCATTGATGTGTGGTATCATGTTCGTTGCAGTTATTTGAAGAATCGATTGGAGATGTTCATTCGTAAGTATTGTGCGATGTTTGTTCTTATTTACGAGTATGTTCATGGCGGAAGACATCTGCTCACACAGGTAGGTGCTACCAAATATGCACAGAATGAGTACTGCATGTTTTTATAATGCGGGTACTTATCCAAACTCTTGGAATACTGTGTATAAAATGTAAGATTCTTAGCCTCTTTAAATGTTTCTTTCAAAATTCTGCCCGTTTGAAGATCTGTCAACTCCATTTGCAAATGAACTGGTACCCGTGAAGCTTCAAAATTTAATGGATAGATGAAAATTGGGAAATCCATTTCATTCATTTTGTGGATGTGTTCAAAACGATTGTTGAATTCCATGACCAGATTTTGCAGAAGTTGAGAATATTGATCCAATCTTTTTTGGTTCACTCTGCTAGATAATTTTAAATAAGGGAAATGATCCAAAGTTTGATGATTGATGGCATTTGAAACGTTTGACATGATTCTTCTTTGTTTGGCAAATTGCGATCCCGGGTCGTATTGATTCGGTCTGGTATTAATTGAGGCTCGAGGGCCATATCTTTAGCATGGCTCGTTTAATTCATTCAAAAGAAACGAAAAAATCATGGCAAATCACAATACAACGGTCTATCGACCTGCATTTCATATATTATATAGGAAAAAAATGGGAGTTCCGGTTTTAAAAACAAAAATATTACAGGTTGTGCTAGTTTGACTGGCGTATTCCAGCAAATTCAGCAGTGCTTCGGAAAAATAAGTTAGAGGAATGTTATAATTACTAAGGGCTTAGACAAGGCCATGAAACTTAAATATTCTATGTTCCACGAGAATCAAAAATAAAAATTCAAGAAAGCACTGAACTACAAAGAAATACAATCCAAGTGTCCTCCATGTACGATTTCCCACAATATACACCAAGTATGAAATATCGTCGGGTTCCGGGTAAAAGTGACCAATTAACATTTTTTTCAAAATGAGCTTTTTTGTCATTCCAGTACTAAGGAACGTTGTCTACTGTGTGTTGTTGCTAAGAACGTTATCTTCAAACTGATGTGCAAGAAATACTTGAAAATAAATGTTACCTGCCTGACCCAAAGAGTTTTATGTGACCAAATGGCATTTGAACTCAACCACAAAACAAGAGATGGATTATAAATGTACTCTCGCTGGTGCATGTAAATGTTATCAATTGCCATTTGATCACTTTTACTGTGTAAGATTTGTAAGATTGCATAGTGGGCAGGTGAAAATGACCAATTACAGTGATAGGTAATGGATAACCTTTTCTATTAGAAATAGGTATATCATTGTTATTAGATGCTTGGCAACACGATAAATTAACGAAAAAACTATTCAATCCCTCAATTTCATGTAACTATGCGACAGATTTTCGAAGAATTGAATTGACCAAATGAGTAACGCTTGAAACTCCAGGCAGGTAAAAATGATCAAATAGAGTTTTCCGGAAAACAGCTCTTATTTAATCTGAAGTGAATTTTGAAGCACGATATCATAGGCGGGCACTAGCTAACTACCTACAGGATAAAGAAAAATCGAAACATAGTCGGATGAGACATCACATAACCAGTGTTCGTAAGAAGAAAATAGGTGAAACTTCAGATCTCTCCCCTGTAAAATTTTGCAAATGTTACTTGGTCACTTTTACTCGGAACCCCACGATATAACAATTAATAAGGTGCAAAAATCAATTAATACAGCCATGAATTAAATTTTTAATGGACAATAGAGGGGAGAAAATAAGGAATTTTATGTTTTTTAATTAATTATTATTTTATTTGATACGTAAACTAAGTTCATTGGTCCAGGATGCATGTAGGTGATAGATATGAATGATATACACAATAAAGGTGAAGCTTATCTATGAAAATGCTTTCGTAATCCTTTTTGGAATGACAAGGGACAATGGCATCCCTACTAATACTTCTACGTATTATTTTGAGAGTTGAGCTACATGGGTGCTGAAATATTTGATCTAAGGGTTTCATATAGTCAATCCCGTACATATGTATAATACAAAGTTGCGGTAACTTATTTCAAGATGACTATGGTATTAATAAATACATTGATCGATGAATAATTAAAGTTAGAAAACTATTTCATCACTTTGTACGTAGTCAAAGTTGTAAGTGGCTCAGTTGAGTTCCAGACAGAAGGAAGGCGGTTTGCGGAGAGCAGGGTTGTGCTGAAAAAGGATTAATACGAACGTTTATATAAAGAATGATTACGTAAACATTCAGGTGAAAGTACATATGAAGTGGAGCAGAATACTACCAACCGCACCAATCTCCACTCTGGGGCGAGTTAACAACTTAATTTCAGATGTTTTTCTGCATAACTACCCAATTTCCACTCTAAGTTACCACTTTTTGCAACTTTGAGCGACAGTTTTGGAATCTACTTCGAATACCCTGTAAGATAAGTCTATTTTTCCAATAAAAGTGTCAATCGCTTGACAGAATTCCCAACTCCAACAATAGATATATTTTGACATTTCTAAGTTCTAACATTTTTGAAAAATATCTGTATTGGGCAGGGCTAAGTACTGTCTAATCAGGTTTCCGTTTCATGACGTTTCAAACACTTCAAATTTATTTATTTTTTTAAATTTAATCTGTATTTATTGAAATTCCTTAGCGGATAGGATAAAAACGTGAAGCTAAGCGAACTGAGGATTTGAGGTGTCAAAATGACAATGCCTATGTGACATTACAGTAATTTACTGGGTCGTATCCACTCTATACTCAAATATGAAGGAAAGTTAATAATACTGAACATAAAACTGAACCACAAACTAGTAGGTAGTTGTATTAATAAACTTGAAAACAGCAAGTGCTGTAAGTACTTATAGAGGGTGTCCCAGGAGTTATGCACAATCCGACTCCTACGTATTCTACAACTCATTTCCGACCAAAAATGCCTGTTAGCAATTTTTTTTAGTTCTCGAGTTATTCGCGATTTAAAATATTTTTCGTGTTTTCGATATTATGTCACTAAAACTGTTATAACTCCTTCAATTTTAGAGATAAATCAAATTTGAAGACACCGCTAGAAAGAGCGTTAAATTCTCTATCCAGTTGAAGTCAGATAACATTTTTTTATTGCATTGAAGATTTGCAATTACCGCGCGAAATGGTAGTTTTGTCAGAATCTTGAAATCGCCTGTTTTTCATCTCGCCGAGCAACCCCATTAAAACTTGACACACAACTGTGCAGACCTGGTAAAACGTGCGCCAAAATGTCAGCTTTCTAACGGTGTAGTCTTTTTGGTTTTTAAAAATATTTTTCGTTAAGAAAATGGTGTTCAACTGCAGAAAAACGTGCGTTTTCTGTTAAAATTGAGGTTGAGGTGTTTTCGACCTTACGTCACTAAAACGGCCGTAACTCCGGCGTTTTCGAAGTATTTGCATATCTAACGATACCGTTGGAAAAAGCATTGAATTTCCTATCGTCTCAGTCTTCAACAGTGATTTTTAAAAGGGAACTAAAAGGTTAAATTGAATTGAATTAAATTGAATTTTGTCAAATTTTGAAAAAACACTTTTTTAATGGCTCATTAGTCTCTCGCGATTTTAATGATACGTTTGGGCCTGTAAGCCTAAAAAATGCGCAAAAGCCTCAGCTTTCCAATGGTATAATTAGTTTTTATTTTTTAGAGGGAACTTTTTTGAGAAAATTGAGATTTTATGCAAAACAACGTGTGTTTTCAAGCACATTTGAGGTTAAAAAAAAACCTGCATAACTAAAACTTTTTTTCTATTTCTGGGAGGAGAATGTCATTTCAACGGCATTACTTGAGAAATTGATGTTTGAGTAAGGGCATCCGCGGAATGAATCGATGTAAATGTGTGATGAATTGATGTAGGTGAATCAATTCATTCATTCAGTCTGTTCGGTAGAGATTTCCATCAATTCATTCCGCGGATGCCCTTACTCCTGGGACACCCTGTATAACGAGGAAGGTTATGGACTAGATGCCCCTTTTAAAGGCTGAGACGATAAACCTGCAACTCCCAAGGGATACCCCTGAAGCCAAGGAATGACCGATCCCCTAAAAAGATCAGCTTTATGCTCATTCTTAGCAGTTTCAAGAACAGGACAGGAACTATCAATATCCATCACATATATGCTCACCAATTTGGTACCATTCCCTTTGCAATCCAGCATCACTTCTTGCCGAGTCTATCGCATGTCGTAATGCCATCACAGCTGAAAATGCTAGACATATCGGTGGCTCACCAGTAGCTGAAATCAATAAATGTTTAAATATATTGGCTGTTTTAAACGTTCTGGTCATTTACACAGGAATTGGTCGTTCCGAAACGTTTTTCTTGAAAATTGGTAACTATTTTAACACTTACATTTAGATCTTAGTACCCCTTTAGGGTTGGGTGCATCCTTAGCGAGAGTGATTCTCCAATCTATCGGAATGTCTTTGACACCGGGAGGCCAGTAGTTCTGTAAAAAGATGAAATCGCAACCAAGTTGATAGAAATTTTGATGAATCACAAGTTCGTACATCATCATAGTTTGCACTGAAACTCCCATGTTTGCTTATAGATTAATCATACGGGACTCACCCAAGTTCGGTTCGCAATGTTCATGCCCGACTCCTTGTCGTAGACAATTTTCTCGGTGAGGAAATATCCCAGCCCTTGAACGAAACCTCCTTCGATTTGGCCTAAATCCACTTTCGGACTCAAGCTTTCACCAGCATCTTCTAACAAGTCCACTCTTGAAATCTAGAAAAAGGTACGCAGACAACCTTCTTTGATAACAATAACAGTATTGTACGTAGCAACTATTCAGTTATTCTACAGCTCATCTCATATATAGTTTCTGAATCTAATTGAGAATTGTCTGAATCGAACCAAATTGAGAGTTTTCCAAGAGAACTGCACTTCGGAATACAATTATTAAGAGAAACCCATTATCGAGGGTTATCCACAAGGGAGGATCAAACATAAACGAGACTTTATTTTTTATAATTTTTTTTGCAATATAAACAATTTCATTTCCATCGAATTGGGAGTGTTTTAATTCCGTCATGATAGAAGGCAGCTTTTCCACATCCCCGGCGGGAATGAAGAAAGTTAGGTACAGCGGCCTCTGCTTCAGCATTTGGCATCAAAACGCTGCAGAATCGGAAGGATTTTTGAACCCTGTTCTGTCTAGCGTTGAAAGGTACATCCACCACTATAGCCCAAAACGCAATCAGCCCAGCATAGAATGGCGAGCGGAAAATGGGAAACCAACCAATAGGGCCAAAACGCGTTTGTCAGCAAGTAAAAAACAAGTGGGTGTGGCACATAGCTTCCTCGTATCCATAACATGACTGTATATATCACTGAAAATTATTATTGACTAAACAACTTCGTTCAATCAAGCTCGAGGCTAAAACTTTATTTTCTCTTTATTACTCACGAGGACCATCTTTACATCAGTCCGAACAATCCCTGAAAATTTCATCGAAATCAGTCATGAACTCCCGGAGTTATGCGTGTAACAAGGATTTCACGTTTGCGGATGCGCAGAGGCTACTATTGATCCGGGGGTCATGAAACTTATAGGGGATCATCTACACATCAAACCGAACAATCCCTGAAAATTTCATCGAAATTGGTCAAGAACTCCCGGAGTTATTGTAACAAGGATTTCACGTTTGCGCTTGCGCAGAGGCTACTATTGATCCGGGGTCATGAAACCTATAGGGGACCATCTACACGCAACCCGCACAATCCCTGAAAATTTCATCAAAATCGGACTATAACCAGTGTAGTTTTGCCCGTAACAAGGATTTGCTGACAGACACACAGACAGACAGACATGGAACCAAAATTGTTCAGAAAGGTCTACAACGCAAAATGCGAGTGGAATTTTTCATTTTGGAGACAAAAAATTTTCACATTCCGAAAGTGAAAACAATGCTTCCGCTACCTTGGTAGACTCGGAAGCAATAGGCACTGGATTCAACAGACATTTAACATCGAACTGTTTGAGATTATTTGCTATTGCATACCTTGCACTAGAACCAAATTTCACCGACATCTCCAGATGCTATAATAATCAATGTGTTTACTAATTAAAAGATCCGTGCACCATATTGGTGTTCACCTGGTACTTTCCCGTGAGGACGTCCAATTCAACTTCAGTAACCACAGTCGCGTAAACTGAATACTCAGAACTGGACAAATTTGGCACATGGTTGAACCTGGACAAAAAAGCTAACATTAAAAAAACGGTACATTTAAAAATAATTATTACGTTTATATTTATTTAGTTATAGTTATAAGTTATTTTCTGATTTGAGCTTGTGAATGTAAAGTACAGACGACGACAATGTGATATGTCCTCTCAGACGGGGTCAACCCATAAATTCAAGCACATTAGTAATTGAGTATATGGCCAAGTATTGAAAAACGTAATTTACGAATAAAGGGGGCCAATTATTATTGAAACAGTTACTATTTCTATGTTTAATGTCTTAGATAACTCTTAGGTACAAATCTCTGGTCTTCTTCAAACTGGATGTCAAAAAATAAGTAGGAACAAAGACAATTGAAAGACAATTCGTAAATTAACTACGACCTGAACTACGTTTTGTGTGTTTAGCAGCAAATGTCGTGACAAATACTAAAAACTAATTACTTAGGATAGGTGCCAGTTGCGTGAATTCCAACTAATCTGAAGGGTCGCTCGAACCCCAACTTGGCGGCTTTGGGCATTTCGTTGATAAATATGTTGCGAGATGTAAATACAGTAAAGTATGTTACAATATCGGGATATCACGAAAGATGATGAAATTTTGTGGACTGTGTTAAATGCTTTCAAAAGCCGGTGGGAAAATTAGACAAGGAGCTCAAGTGTCATTTACGAAATCGTTGCGATACTACTGGGGTTTTGTCGATGAGGCACGAGCGTAGTACAATGAATAGCTAAAACTTCAAAAGACCATACGCCAGCTATTTATACTCACAATGTTGGCGATTGCCTAACTCGAATTCGGACAACTATAGAAAATATAATTTAAGAACAAATTATACCTCCGAGTTTTCAGTAGAGAATGATTTAATAATCAAAACTATTGATCAATTAGTCAAAAAATCCATATGATAAATGGAGTATCTTAAAATCAACCGAACAAACCCTGGAAAGTTTTCATCGAAATCGGACTATAACTTCGTGTAGTTTTGGCCCGTAACGACGACCCTTGTCTTGACGACCCCCAGGACTTTGCAGACACGGAACAAAAATTCGTTGGAGTCAAATGGTCTAAAACGCACAATGGCAGTGGTTTATCCATTTTGCTTTTGATTTTGGAGACAAAAAATTTTCCACATTCCGAAATGATGAAAACAATGCTTCCGCTACCTTCTTAGTAGACTCCGAAGTCAAAAACTAATTACTTCGCTGTATCCAATAAGAAATGGTTTGGTCCAAGGGCTTCTTCGTCATTGGGATCGACGGAATCATCAACTCGGCTGGCTTTGCTTCTGCCAATATTGTTAGAAACTTCATCTCTAGATGTTTGTTCGTGTATAATTGCGACCATAGCGGTTTTAACTGATCGTACTAAACGTTCCCAACATCCACCAGTATGAGGAGCCATGGGAGCTTAGAAGTTCCATTCAATAAGCGGTTTGCTAAAAATGAAACAATAGCGTCTTGATCCCATTCAGATAAGCAACGTTCAAGTTCTCTCGCAGCTCCTCTGAAATTGGTTTTGTCGAAAAAATGATTCACGTTGGCTGGTACGATGAATCTTCGCAAAACATCAAAACGGTCTGTACTCAAATCGGACACCATTTCTAAATGAATGCTCGGATGGACAAACTTAAACAACGCAACATACCGTCTGAATTTTAGTAAAACTCCAATTATCGATACGTATAAATCGGGACCTTTATAAAAAAAGTCATGAAAACAGAATCCTTTTGATTTTGCTGCTACGTCGAAACAAACTCTTAATTTTCCGGGTTTATTTGGATTAGTGACTCCTAAGTGAGGTAGATACCACGTTCGTGGCGTTTCCAATGTTGCTTCTTCCTGACTTTATTACCCTTTGTCAAAATTCTCGATTATAACATTTTCGCACCGTGACACAGATATCCAGCGTATGGGATCTTTATAGTTTTCTCTCAGCTTTCTGAGTCGGCTGTATGCTGTGTATCTGAGGTGCAAACTCTGAAATTGCGCCATATTCGATCGCTGTTTGACTTTCTTTCCCCATTGTGAATTCTTGGTAGTTTCTTCGAAAATTTCTTTGGCCTTCATGTTCTTCCATTGATAAGGAGTTTTCCTTGTCTTGTTCACCTATCCCTGCGTCCTCGATTGCGAGATGTCTCACGATTAGCTCATTCAATCTCAATTCCTCATCCTCTTCTTTGAAGTTTTCCGAGTGAGCCAGGTGAAGAAATGACTTTTCGTGTACGTTGGTGGTAAATTTTTGCGGCAATTTGCCATGCAAAACCCATCCCAACCTGCATAGATACGACCGGACCATTACACTCCAATAGAGACCTTTCTGAGAAGATTAATGGCCAATCATCTTCCGATTATCACCTGTGGGATCGCATTTTGTGCGCTCCTATCACGAATGGCCATGTTTTCATAATTTCAAGATTGAACTGTGGTTTGTTAAGCTGGCATAATTTTGAATTTTTTCGCATTCTGGAGCGTTAGAAAACAAGCCTTACTTCCTTCTGAATCGGTCTGAGGCGGATGTCTTGTTTTTGAAGCAGATATTGGATGGGTCTACGGATTCTCCCGATCTCTTGTTTCGGCTGAATTTCGCCGTACCCCATTACCCAACCAGGAACTCGCTGATCTAATTGCGGCCAGCGGCAAAAAACTACCTTCGGAACAACCCTCTGGTGAGGGCACAGCAAGCTGTAAACCACACCATGATGGGTGCCGACACATCGGTTGACTTCATGGCTTCTTCGTTTTCATCAATTAGATCTGCGATACGTCGTGCCTTGGTCTAGTGTCCCGGAAGAGTCACTAAGTGTGTGCAGTGCGTTCCCAGTTAATGGCGTGAGTTTTCGTTTTAGTTTTCACTTTCTGTTTCCGTTATGTGATTCCTTGGCTCCCTTGTCAAATTTTGTATCTATTCCTTTTAATATTGGGCTTCTGCCCGTGTAATTGAAAAAAAAAAAAATAAAATAAAATATTATCGCTATTAGTTATGAATGTTCTTGTACGAACCATCCGGTCGCCATTAGGTCAACTCCCTCATCAAACGCTTGTTTTACCAATTCCTTCCAAGTTGGGTTCTTCATCCGTTTCCGTACCGGCTCCAACCTTTTGGCCAATGTTTCCGCACATTTCAATACTGACTGAAACAGTATACACATTTGTTCTACATAAAATCATACATTTTAATTGAGATCAAGAGTTATCAAACTATTTGAAACTCCCTTGCTGGACAAATCTAACGTCGCTGAACGCGAACCCCAAATATAGTAAATGAATACTGAATTTCAGTTGGGGCTTATAGCAAGGACACATACTGACGTCCATCACAGTTTATTTAATAGTTTAGAAGGAATTATGGTTGTTATGAGGTAACCCCAAGATTCGTTTTACTTCTTCTCCCTGACTAAGTGGTTGAATAGTAATGTGTTGTTCAAATCATTGGAAATCATCAAGAGAAAAAAAAACATAAATGACTATAATACAATTTTTAGTATCTTTTCTAGCATGTACGTTTGCAATATAGCTGTTCATTGAATCCAAAACTAAAAGAAAATTAAAATCACTCACGTATACGCAGGTTTCGCTGGTTACACTGGCGCCAGACATGCCGTTGTTCGGTGCAGTCAATGTGGTAGTTGGTTTAATCTTGATTATGTCAACAGGAACACCAAGGGCGTACGCACAAGCTTGTACAACCTAACAGACAATATGAGGATCGATAATCTAGAAACCGCTTTAAAAATTTAATACCTACTACCTATGTTAACAATAAGAATCACCATTGAATCGACACTGGAGCGTAAATACCTAGTATCCGTTAAAAGTATTTCCTACGCTATAATAGCAGATAAATGCATCTTTTCTTTTTTCTTTCAGGATTTCGTTCGGATGAGTTAGTGTCAGTTCAGGTAATCAAATCATCATTCTGCGTGGTATACCGGTGTGTCAAGCATTAGTGGATCTTATTGGTAACAATGTTTTCTAGCAGGAAGGAATTATGACAATCCCCATTCTTGAAGAAACCTCCTCACCCTGAGAGCGACTAAATAACAACGTTCAATAAAGATATCAAATTACCAAAATACAAGAACTTTAGTCCTCTTGACGACAATCAACTTGTCATTGATGTTAATATCAGAATCATCCAGTTTTGGGTTGACGAATGCTTTCACAGCATACCCAGTCATCTTTCTAAAAAAGTTCCACGTTTTGCGCGGGCCTGACTCAAAGAGGGAAGGCGACATCTCTATAGGGGTAACCCGCCCACGATAATGTGGTCCAATGCCGTTGAATCCTAAGAGCATCGACCCTAAATGCCTTCAGCGCTGACCGTAGGCAAGCCCGCAACTCTTAAAAGCAACGCTGATTGCCTATCGGCGCACCGTGGGAGGTATGCCGGTTGACCCCCGCCGGATCAAAATGAAAACGGCCGGAGGCGAAAGTAGTCCCCCTCATCATGTTATATTTCAGTCGAATTGTTTGGCAATTTCACCACCTTCAACTACCATTTTTATGGCGGACAAACTTGTCTCAAATAATATTCTGATATTCCAACAAAGATTTAAGAATTCTAGCGGTCAGTGTTGTTTTTGAAGTCTGTATTCGAAAAACGTATGATCATTTTTTAACAATCATCATGTATATTGCATGAAGAAAAATTTTGATTCATAGCAGAAGCTTCATTTTATACAACATTTTGCTCAATATGTTTTGGAATCGTGATGGCAGATATTGTTAACATAGTCAAGTGCATGAAATACAAAGAAATGTTTGTTAATCAGGACTTTCCGAGAGCCTTGGCAAAAGTCAGTATTATTTCAATCTCAGAACTTTTACAAACTGGCTTTGGTAAATGTTAACAAGCCCCAGCCGCGAAACCCGCTCATTCACCTAGAGAGATTGGTAAGGGTCCGAAGTTCCTCGTTTTCACAAGGTTTTTCGGGATTTTAAAAAATCGGTCTCCTACTCGTGGGAGGATCTTAAACGGAGAACACTGATTCTATCCTGGTCCGAAGAATGCGCCTGAAGTTACAGGGATCACACCTAGTCGTCTACTCCCCGGCTATAATTCGTGCATATATGCACGAACTATTATTATATATAATAGATAAAACACACTCTTATCCTACTAGCAGTTGATAAGATCAACTCCTTGTTCCTTCTGATTGAACTGTGTTAGCTATAAATACGCGACGAATACAATAAGTGCTATAAAACGTGTGTTCGAGAAATTGTCGCTAGGGCAAAGAGTGATTGTTCGCGTTGCATGACGCCCAATGCCAGTATTGGCAGGACTGCAACAAACCTCAAAGGCTAGCAGAAATCGTTCCACGATTCGTAAGTCCACCACTCATTACTACGGAAAATTAGAAAATTAGCTTTGCGGATGTGAGGTAAATAATAAAATTTTCTGCTTCCTTTGTCTTCTTTGCCGCACTAATAGGAATGAGGCTTGGGTGAAAGATGGAATTGGGCTTTTACCACCACGATGGCTCTTGCTGGACAGATATGAATTCCAAATACTGCGAAACACGGTTTTCTGAAGTTCGACTTTCATTTCAAATTTTCTAGGTTTTACGTACATATTTGAACGTAGGATTGAGTCCGTTTGTTTCGAGATTTGAAGCCTGAGAAAGCTTCTTTAGATATTAAATTGGTATAGGATTGAGTAACGTTCTTCGTGTTTCCCTTACTTCAATGTGTGCACTCCTGGGGTTTCAGGGAACTGCTCGTAAGGGTTCTTAAACACTTAACTTTTAAATTTAAACACATAAAAAACCTGGATTGAGGTATGTATTTTCAAATTTTATTTTACCTTTGAGAGCTAATATCAGCTTTGGTAAAAATTGATGCTTATATAAACTCTCTGAAAGATGTTTCCGTCGTACTTTTAAGAAAATTTAATTGAGGTTTCCAAATCAATGTAATTTTTTGGTTGTGATTTAAGCAATGGAGCCGTCATCTCCATAAATTAGACGCCCTAAATTTGTACTCTTTTTGAAAACACTACAGACACCCAATTTCATTGACATGGCGATTAGTGCTTCATCCAATATTTTGGTCTGCAATGTTAATAGTACTTCATCAAAAAAAGTTGAAAATTTAGTACCTACGTTTGGATGTTCTCGTCAACAAAAACAAAAATGCGGTGGCCTCGATTTTTCAACAAGAGCGTAAGATGAAGTATTCTTCGTTCATTTTGTCTTTCTGACATTTTTAATTTGTTCATAAAGTGCTATTCATATAGCTTCAAATGAAATCCGTTTTGGTCATTGGATTGTCCTAAAACGATTGTCATTAAATATGGAAAACTTATCGTGAAGTGTTTTAGTAGTGAAAGTTTCTTAGATTGGAAAATTCTCAAAATGGTTGGAAAAATCTCAATTTGGTTTGGAAAATTCTCAATTCGACTTGGAAAAGCTGTAGTAAGTGCTATAAAACGTGAGTTCGAGAAATCGTCGCTAGGGCAAAGAGTGATTGTTCGCGATGCATGCCGCAAACCTTGGCAACTGCAATTTATCCAAGCTTACTTCAAACCTACCTATTAGTGAACTTCTTTTAAAGGTAGGATTGAGTCGTTTGTTTCACGATTTGAAGCCGAGAAAGCGTACAAGATTGATCTCCTTTAGATATTGGTAATTGAAATTTATATTTGGCTGAGAAAAGCAAATTTTTGTCTCACGTTCCCTTCGTGGTTGTCCCTTACTGTATGTGTGCACTCCTGGGGTTTCAGGGCAGGAGCCGCCACTGCTCGTAAGGGTTCTTAAACACTTAACTTTTTAATTTAAACACTGGTGAATATAGGAAACCTGCAAGAAGTTTTTACCACCCCCGAGATATGTATTTTCAAATTTTATTTTACCAGGCTAAGATAGTGAGAGAGCTGTTTGAGTTGTATAATTAAAAATAAGAAAGATGACTGGAATCTTTGTACAAATGCTCACATAAACTCTATCAAAGATGTTTCCGTAACACTTTAAGAAAATTTAATGTGAGGTTTACCTTTGTGTTAAGCCCTTGGCCCATCTCGATTCCTCCGTGAGTTACAGCAATGGAGCCATCATCTCCATAAATGGACACCAGAGCATGATACGAAAAGTACATACAGATCGGAAATTTCATTGACATCATGGCGATTCCCTTCTTCCTCCATCTATTTATCTGCAATGTTTTAGAAAATTTAGTACATACTTACTACAGTTCACGTATGATTACAGGTATTAGGAAATCGCTATTCTTTAAACTAATTTTGGTGATAAATGAAGCTATTGTAAAAGCTCCAAAAATGTTTAAATCATAAATTTCCAAACTGTTCTTTTTGGAAATCCGTTTAGGGCCATTTTGAAACGATTGTTAGATATTGAAAATTTTTCGTGTAGTGTCTCCTGTGTCCTTCCAGACGATAACTCTCCTTTGGATTGTGATTAACAAATTCCGTTCTTTTGCCAAAAAGTATTCCAAAAAGAAAGAGCCACTTCATGTTGAGTACATTGAATTGGCTGAATTTAAAAAATACATCCTAAATAAAACACTAAAAATAGCATACATGCTTAAATAATTTTTTTTTTTTTTTTTTTTTTTTAAAGGATATTACTCTAAAAAGATTTTCCGTGAACGAGGAGATTAAAAATAATAAGGAAATAAATATACAGAATGCTATGCTTAAATTTGATTAAAATGTAGTACAAACTTTTCAGTCGCTTATCACGATCTTTTAAGGGAGTTTTTGTAATTTATTGTACTATATCTAAGTTAAATTGTCCGAAATTTTAATTATTTAAAGCACGAAACAATAATTAATTATGAATTTTATGGCAAATGAGATTTTTAAAAGTTCTTCACAAAGAAATTATTGAGTTTTTACCATTTTTATCGATTTAAAGCCTGTTTGAATGGAATTTAAGTAGGTTTCAATTAACAGTATAATGTTGAGAATAAATCTTTAAAAGCTCATACACAATAGACTTGGTTTGAGTGATATTGTGGGGAAAAAAATTTGAAATTAACGGTTCTCGTCGTTTTGTTCATGAACGAACATCGAAACTCCATATCGAAAGGGGGAATTTTATCATTGTTTTTTTAAACCGCTGCAAATTATTACAAAGAGGTTTATTAGTTTTTTTAAATGGTGGGCGATTGGATGATTGTGCTTCAGCCCGAGTGGTCCCAATCGATTCAGGGAACTTATTTCCATCTTAAATCCAACAAAAAACTACTCTTTTTCTTCAACAGTTTTCGGGATTTCGATTTTTTAAAGAGATAATCCTTAAATATAAGCCCATAGGATTGTTGAACGAAATGTCGAGATTACAAGCACATCCCAGATTTATGTCGGTATTTTGAGGCAACTTTTGTTAAATTTGTCCTGTAGGTTCGGAGAAAAACTACTTCGGACGGATTTTCTGTTTTTTTTTTGTAATTTAATTGAGGGAGTTTAAAATGTTGATTCCGAGTTCGATTTCGAAGATTCATTATTGAAAATACCTTCTTACATATCAAAAGTCTTAGAGATTTGGATTTCTTAAAAACCTTAGGGTTGATTGATCAAATTGATAAGACTGCTGGCACATCCCGGGTCAATATTGGATTTTTTTAACCCCATTCTATAAAATTTAATCCAGTAGTTTTGGGGAAAAGCTTAAAAAGGGCATACGGCGGACGGACGGATTTTTTTATTCGAATTTCGAAATTCACGTATCCTGAAACGTAAACCAGCTGTCGATTCAAAACGTTCATTATTGGAAATAATAAACCAAAAACGCATAAATCAAAAATCTTGCATCAAAATTTTTTCAAGATTTGGATTTTTAATAAGGTTAATCATTATTATTAATTATCACTGAGGGTTGATTGATCAAATTGCAGAAATTGCTGCCACATTCCGGGTCGATATTGGATTTTTTTAGACAAATTCCAGAAAATTTAGTTCAGTGGTTTCGGAGAAAAGCTTCGGAAGGCATACGGCGGATGGACGGATTTTTTATTCGAATTTTGAAATCTACGTATGTTAAAACGTAAACCGACAGTCAATAACAAAGGTTCATTATTGAAAATGATGACCAAAACCATGGATTTGTTTGGATTGTTCTTGGATTTGTAGTGGGGTTTCAAACTTGTTTCTAAAAAATGGAGTGATGATGTGCAACGAACATGCAATAGCTATCAATGACTTCGATTTCAAAATCATCTTCAGTAAATCATAGTTTATCTCAAACTAATTATGAGAAACACGCCGAACTGGACGTGCCCACTGAGTTTCTTACCCGGTTAAATGCATTTATTTCTCGTTTTCTTCTATCGTAGTCCGACGATGCTTTGATGGAGTTCATCAAATTAGACAAAAGGATTTCATCGTCCCCCATGTTAGCAAGTCGAACATCTTGCGGTTCCTTTCCGAGCGTGAAAGCCACATGGTCCATTATGGTTTCTATGGCTGTTATCCCTTGGATAGTTCCTGGAGAAAGCACGAAAAATACAAAATAACTTGAAATAATCATCATCGAAAGCAACAAATCAATGTTATCAGTAATTTTGAGAAGCACTTCTTTGGTTTCACACTCTCACTACCGTAAAAGTCAGCACCTAGTGATGCTGTTCATTACAACTAGAAAGATTTCTTAGCAATTTTGCAAGCCAATCTTCACGTCAGATACGTAGGTACATATCTTTGAGGGTCGTACTCTCAGAGAATACAGTCAGGGTTGAGAGGGGATGGAATTTGACTGAATTTATAACTTTCTCTTCCGAATTTTCGATTCCACTCATTTTACCAAGCTGATTCGCTTTGCTATTAGCAATGTAGTAGCATATATCACACTTGTGATTCTGAGGATTAGTGATTGATCTGTGTGGTTTATAATTGAATTCATACTGCGACTGAATTGAAGCTAGGGTCAGATGATAATGAGACAAACACAATTGTGGGAAGGACGATTTTATTGTGTGAACATGTTAAGAAACGTATAACTATATTTTCATGTAAATGATGGGAATGATTATACAGTGACGCTTGATAGCAAGTCCAGAGGAAAGTGAATACCGATTCCAATTACCCCTATTGTTCGTGTTGATGTACTGCCGTTTCGCGGTCAACCTACCCAGAATAAGAAATAGTGATGTCACTATTTTAGATGTCCATCTAAAATCTAAACGCTTCTATTACAAACCTACTATCTAAGACGTATTAAGACAATATTACCGTTCAAGTACAAAGGGGCTAATTGAGTTTTCAAATTTTGAAGGATTCTAATACGAATACAATCTACAATGTAGAGGATCACCTGATAGCTAAAGCTTACCTGGGCCTCTCATCCATGATGTACCAGGTATATCCGATATCACGTCATATACATTAACTTTCCACGTAGAAAAGTCATAATGATTCTGTATGCCGGGAAGTACGAGCATATTTGACGGGTCGTTTGGATAACTACCGTTGTCGATGTAAAAATCCAAGTCCATAGCTTGTATCTTTCCCGAATCGTCAAAACTAACCTGAAATTACAACAAATGGCTCACCTGTTGAGTCAGAGTTTATGAGAAACGATCATAGGTGGGTATCTGAAGTGTGTTTAAATACCTCATAACTGCAGTAACTTGGATCCCTTTTCCCAATAGCTTCCATATTAGTTTCCAAGCTCAAAACCAGGCGAACGGGTCTTCTGAGCTTGTAAGCGGCGAGACCACATGCCATCGCCACTTGAGCAGCTCGGGTAATTTTTGCTCCAAATCCTCCACCAATTCTTCTTACTTGTATGTTGATGCTGAATCATGAAAAATTAACTATAAGTATTATAGTTATATCATCAAAGCTTAAATTCACGAATATGAAGTTACATCATATACCTACACAGGCACCTATAAGAAAGTATTGAGGAATGAAGTAAGTCTTGGGCTTTGGGAGGAAATGTATATGCTGTTGTTAATTCGAGATTACACCAAAGTACCTCACACAGTGCCTACTTAATTGTCTTCAGTTTAAAGTTAGATAGGAATAACTACTATGTAACCAATACATATAAGGTAGTTTTACTAGTCAAGATACTGTTGGGTCCACGGAAAGGAAGTGAGCGTCCAGTGTCCCCTCAACCTGGCTCAAGGCGGCCTTCCCCCGGGAAATTGAAGACAGCAGTTTTCTTAGGAAGCAGCGAACTGCACAAAATTTAGTCCGGGGAAAGCTGTTGTAGAAAACAATTCGCTGTTGTTTCCTACCATATCCACGACTCCTAAGACGAATAGCCCCGTCATAGTATCCAGTGCTCGAAGCAGTCCCCCTCGCGTTCGGAACAAGCGGTCGCCCCATCGTTCTCGACGTCAAGGTACCATATGAGGAGAGACTTTAGTTTAGGGTTAATTAATAGATAATTAGGATTAAGACAAAGTTGTTAATTATAGTCTTTATTTAGCTTGATTGCCGACTTTTCCTTAAATACCTAATTGAATCAAACACCCCTGAACAAGCACCGACAATACTAAACGACCGAAAAGAAATCATTTCTCACCAATCCGCTTACTATCCTTGTTTAATCATAATAGTTTTCACGGAATGTTGATTAAACCATTAAAATAAGTAACTTATGTAAATTGAAGGTCTTTAAATCATTATAGGTACTTTTATAACCAAAATAAAATCATATTGTGGATTTTTTTTTTTAATTTTCAACTTTCAAGATGAGTGGAATTTGTAAATTCCAATTATAGAATTGACCAATCCCACTCCCAATTAAGGGGTTGTTTACTTTCCAAGTTTTAGATAATGACAGACTGTCTTAATCTTAAAAGTTAAAAAAAGTAAATGGAATCCACGATTTGACTTTATTCTGGTCATAATAGTATCTAAAATTTCTTTTCAAAAAGCTTCATTTATGCATTCACGTGGTTTGTAGGCAAATCTTTGGAAAATTGCAATACGGAAACTGTCTGATTATCAGTAGGTGCCCAAATTCTTCGTTTGCAATTTTCTTTCATTAACAATTATTCGAGCTATGAGGGTTTGGAAGATGAAGACTTATGAGTATCAACTTTTAACTCATATGTAGTGTAGTTTATAAAACTGAGATAGCTGAGTTTGATTCTTAAGCGACGGTATATTGTTTAATGTTTATATGAACCAATAAAACTATAAAGTTGCGTTTATTTGAAGTACCAGTGGATACCGGTTGAAATTTCATTTCTTGTAGTTTCATGAAACATTGTGGGTGTCGATTAATCGTGGATGATTTAAATGGAAAGTAACTCGCTAGTTACCTATTATTTTAACCTGGAGGGCAAGGCTCGAAACCACCCTATTCCATTTCAGAAAAGACGCAGAAATTCCTACCTAGGTGTAATTAATCCCTAGGTGTCGCTAATCAGTAGGTAAATAAGGGATAACTTTAAGCCAAATAAGGTAGAAGGAAGTTTTCATGTTTCCACTGCACAAACCTCACCACACAATCGTCGTTTGATTTCACACGTGAAACACATTGAATCCGTAATAGCTGGACCTGCTAAAACGGTTTATGTGTTGGTCTATGTAAGTTTCTCGGAAGGTGAACACCAACCTGTTCATGCTCATGTTGAGGAATTTAGCCATCGCCAGTTGAATGTTATGCATCCATTGAGATGATGAAAACACTTGCATGCCGTCTTCCATCGGTACGCATACACAGGTTTGAAGCTCCATGTGAAAATGGAATTGTTCTCCAGTTTCTATCTCTCCCTGAACAGTGTGTTTGCACTTGTCTACAACAAACAATAACAAAAAGTACAGCTGTCAAAGCTCAATTATAAAATTCATCAAAACTTAGCTGGAGAAATGTTCATCGAACTAACTAGCTTTATTGATCTGGTTACGGCAGCATCAGCAGCATATTTGTGCTGATCAAGCACAAATGCCTAAATCAGCAGAACAATTACGTTTTTTGGTGCAACCTGCAAACTCTCAACGGTTTATTCAGCCATCTCCAGTTAATATGTTCTACAATTTAATAATTCCAGTACTCCCAATTTGATTAAAAAGGTTTATAATTGAAAATCATAAACCATAACATTATTCTTATTCCGAAAGAGATATTGATTTATAAATATTTGAATCTGAGGTATAAAATAATTTATATTCTCTTCCTGGTATTCAAGTTTTCTTAATGGTAAAAAGTTGTCTAAATGAAGGAAAATGTTTATTTTTCTAAACAAACGAGAGCTCTTTAGTATTTTGCTGGGAAAGGGAGGATTTATGGCTAAGTCCTGCCTCGCAAAGTTGTTACAGACCTACAATACGAACACCTCATATCTGTGCTTGTAGAGCACAAAAAAGCAACATGCAGTCCCCCATCAAATGTACCAGGAACCTGATATCTCTAACGTTTGACAAAACCATGAAACATTTTCGCTAAATAATAATTAAGACAGGTTTATGAGGTGAAGGTAGGGAGATAACGACTTCGTAACGAATATACGTCAAAGTTATTCACACGTACCTATTTCAATTCCATCTTTCGGTTCAAGGGAAGTCCACTTTTTAATTCTCGACTGTTCGTTGGACTCCACAACGCTCTTAGTAGTGAGATAAGCTGGTTTTTTTCTGTGTAGACAATGTTCACCATGTTGGCCGCTTTTAAAGCTAAATCCTGGTCAGATGCGACGATCACTCCAACGGGCTGCCCACCGTAGCGGACTTTACCACTGGAGAATACCTACCAAAAGACGTGACATTTTGAAATAAGATCGAAATAAGGACAATTTTGCTGTTACAATGTGCCACATTACTTCACCTTCCGACTAAAAACCTACGTAAAAGTATTTAAATTGAAAACATTGTTATCTGCTTTCAGATCGTGCTGCATGAAACCTTCATTGATTTTTGGACGATTTTTGAAATTTTCGCTCATTGGCAGCTTCCATTGGATGCTATGATGTTGAAAGGGGTATTTAGTTGGGATTGTATGTTTTCCTTAACAAACTCGTTTTGCAAAACACTCGGGAATTCAGAGACGAAGACGAAGGATAAGTTAAGGAGGAGTTTACTATCGCATAAATGCTGATCCCGAACTTTGCGATCAGAATTACTTACTCACTCACCTCTTCGTGGCTCGTCGTAATATACTCAGCGATGGTGAAAGTATTGATTCCAGGTATGTCTCTCGCTGAATAAAATGCTATCACTCCTGGGATTTTCTACAAACACAAAGGAAGACAAATTACAAGTTGGCATTAAATAATATAATCACATTTATTTATATCGAAATTAAGCTCAGTTAGATACTGGGTATAAATTGTATAAACAATAGACGAAACGGCTATTCACTGTTACTACGGCCTACTTACAGGGCCGTAGCCAGGATTTCGTTTCGGGGGGGGGGGGGGGCTCAAATCAGTAATTGTTAATTGATTTTTATTTCATTTTCAAAGGGTATTAAAAGTTTACCAGTAAGAGGAAAAATGATTTTTTAAAAGAACAAATTTATTGAATAAAAAACATTTTAATAAAATAAACAATTTGCAACAAAAATAATTTGTAATGTGCTATGACTTCGTTTTTTCATGATTTAACAGTTTATTACGAATATTATACGTTACTTAATAACACTAAAGAAATAAACAAACAGTAGGTAAAATAACAGTAGAGGTTACGATCGAATAGCAATAGGTACAGGTTATTAGGAGAAAATAAGAACGAGAATGCCTACTTTGTAGACATTGTAAAGAGGGCGCATGCCAGGATTAATTCGTTTTTTCCTGCTGAGCGTCATTTATCCACTGACACTAACCAATAACTTCAACACTTCACTGCAAAAACTCAAGCATCAAACTGACAATCCGCTCAATTTTCCATCGATCATCTTCTAATTTCAACCATGATAACGCTCCAGGACAAACGGCAGGATTTGTGGGAATCTTGTAGAGAATTCCCAGGGTTCTACTGAGTTGGAATGGCTCCAAACAAATATTCCACGCGAATAAATGAATGAAGGCCCCGAAATGTGGAACTTTGGAGAGGTTTAACTCGTAAAATATGATACAGAGGAGGAAGAAGGGAGTAAATTAGGGTTCTGACCTGATCCACGTGCGCGCAGTCTTCCTTGTAGCTGGGGGCCCCGCAGACATCCAAAAGTCGTTGGAAAGCTTCAATATAATGTAGGAGCCAGGGGAAAAGGATTTTCACGAATCGGCGGATGGGAATCACCGGAAAACGTGCACTTTAAGATATAAGCGTCGGGTAGTCAAGATGGTGGTTGATGGGGGGAGTAGAACGATGGGACATGAAGGAATAGTAGGAATAGGAATAGTTGAAGAGCAAGGGGTCAATGCAAACAAAACCAAAGTTCCTTCAATGTTTCCCAACTTACCCAACCAAGGATCTACCTATTCATCCGTACAGAACAGGTTGTATTTGCCATAACTAAACTGAATGAAACTAGGAAAATTGAACTTGTACCAAGTTAGTTAACAACAAACGTGTTGAAATGAAAAACATTCACCCCATAGAATGGGATATAGTCAGCTAGTACACTGGGATCTTCCGAATTCAGGAAGGTACTTCTTCGGATAAGAGCCTCGGCAGAGTACGTTCAGGTTGAGGGTGAGGGTTGGAAGGTGAGGTAGGGGGTTGTGTTGACTGAGTCTGTACTAACTTAGTAGGATCCCCAACTAATGCACCTCATCCATAAAATGTTCTTCGGAATATATTTACCATAATATTTCAGAATTTCCTTCAATTACTTTTGAATATTTACCAATGCCGGCGAAGGATCAATCGACTTGATGGTGGAAGTGGCGGATTTCGCCAAAACCAAAGCACCAAACAACTCGCCAGGGTAAGGTGGAAGGTCATCAACAAACTCCGCTTCTCCTGAAATCCGAGGGGCAAAATACTAAATTATGAACATGGACTTCTTAACACAAAGTAAATAATTACCAATATCTTACTAGATTTAGCCTTATTTACCAATTATGTAAATATAAATGTACAAAATCTTAGTCAACAATAATTCACATAGCAACACTAATTTTCATGTTTCGGCTTTTAGCCTTTTTCAAAATACGAGAGAAATAATTGTGGTAGGAAGTGATAACATTGATGTGGAGAGATTGTTTGTCATGGTTAAACGTTTAATAGTCAGTTCTGGAAGATCGTCCGCACCCAACACATTGCTAAGCTCTGTCTCTGAGTGGAGTAGATTAATTTTGTTTTCTTGAGGTTAATTTTTTCTCGGAGTTTTGATGTCAAACGTTTTGCAATAAGCTGTGGCATGACGGCTAACAGGGAAGTTAACGTTCCCTCCAATAACTGATGCCCTTTGGTTGTTGACTATCAGATTGTGCTCTCTCAACTTTGTCAACGTAAAATGCAGGACATCCCTTACACACCAACTCGTTCACACACATCGATGTTTGGCATTAAGCCGATCCTTTACATCTTTGGCCCACTGCTAGTGAGAAAGCGCTAGTTGGTTAGCGTGGCCATCTATAGCTTTTCCCAGTCAAATGAATACTTTTCCCAACCAAATTAATACTTTTCCCAATCAAATTAATACTTTTCCCAGTCAAATTAATCCCAACCAAATTAATACTTTCCCTACCAAATTAATACTTTCTCTACCAAATTAATACTTTCCCTATCGAATTGATCTTGAAAGATTGAGGAAATAGAACAACGCAAAGCTTGCAATCCAACGAATAATGAATGTATTTATAATTTTATAATACAAATTATTGGCAGAAAAAATATAGGTAGTTTATCATCTTAGTTGAAGTTTATTTTTAGTGTATATTATATAAACATATATTCAGTGAAGGGGTTGCCCAGCCACTGCTGCGGGTAGTTTGAGCAAAACTTCTAACACGAAATTTGAACAGCCTGAGAGAGATATCCTCTAACTGCCGTCTTAATCTTGGCAAAAGCGTACTCAGCCGGATGATAAAATACCTATATTTTTTCTGCCAATAATTTGTATTATAAAATAATACATACCTACATTCATTATTCGTTGGATTGCAAGCTTTGCGTTGCTCTATTTCCTTAATTTTTTAAGATCAATTTGGTAGGGAAAGTATTAATTTGACTGGGAAAAGTATCAATTTGGTTGGGAAAAGTATTAATTTGGTTGGGAAAAGTATTGATTTGACTGGGAAAAGCTATATCACAGATGAGGGATCATGGGTTAGAACCCGTATGGTTTCTTTTATGTTGGCCAATGTCTATACAGCTATATTTAGAGATAGACTTTGTTCAATAATTATCTGCAACCCAGTGATCAGCGAAGAAGTGCTTGATATCAAATAAATAATGAACCTTTGTATAATATGCGTACTTTGCAGAGACTTACACATTGTACCGACCCAGTTAAACTTACCGGAACACTGTATCATGCCTTCCACTTTGGGCAACTTCGGATTTTCTGGCCAATTCTGTTTTTTGTATATGTCATGAGTGCTGCTGCTAAGAGGTCGCTCCAACTGTTCCCTTCCGCTACGAAATTGGGGCTTGATTCTCTCTGTATCCAGACCGAGGAAAAACTAAAAATACACACCAAGTTTTGAGTAAAGTGTAATAATAAAGTGTTATAACGCCACTTTAAAAAATGTTCTTATTTATTTGCCGTAATGACACTCACATGCAATACTTGTAAATTAGTTTTGTAAAGCTTAAATACCAACCTTATAGAATAAACAAATGGCCAGATTCTTCGTGTATCCAACATCTTTATCAAAGTATTGTGTTGGTTTCAACTCTCCGTCGAGAATACTCAACCCAGTTTTCAATGTATTAGAAACGAATAGATATTTTCCAATGAAATAGTCTTCAGTTTCTGAAGCGTGAACCTAAATTTAAAAAAAAGTGACAATAAACAACCTACAAAACAATTACATAACCAAAAATGAAACTATGTTTATGATTAGATACTGGCGATTTGATAAAGTTCGGTCAAGCAAGGTTTCTGTTGTTCTTCCATTTTGTTCTTAATTCGTAGGTTTTTATAGTTTCAGCGAATTACATTCGCTTCACATCTTATTGGTCTGTTTTACTTTTCACGCAAGTGCGATTGTTCTCAGGAGAAATGGACAGTACGAATACTTACGAAATCCGCTGAGATCCCACCGTAGACAATCCTGGGTTTCGAAATTGATCTATAATCCTTGTCTAATTGGAACAAGAATCCTGCGTTAACGTAAGCGTGAACGTTTTGAGACCGAGGCATGATCTGTGGATCGAACAGTTAATCAATATTAGATTCGACATTTGGGGGACACTTTTTCACACGTAGTATAGAAAGTAATTGTCAGTTGTGAATGTAAGGGATCTTAAAATCTAGGAAAGGAATGACATTGCAACGTACCAGCTCGTTGAAGTTTGAGCGCTAACTCTCTTTTGACCAGTAATAATTAAAATTAACATGACATTTTCCACTAATTCTATTGATTGATACCTAAGAAGCAGCTGTAGGTAAGGGAACCAAGAGTATATCCAGGTTCCACTCATCTTGAAACGTGAACCAACAAATTTTGAATGAGGTAATAAAACAATCTTTCATTTCCTGACTGATTGCAAAGTTCTTTATTTAAAATAATAACAAAACGCTGCAAATTCTTTCACTGGGGTTTTTATTTATTCATGATTTGAATTTCTACTAAGCTTTGGAGTGTGCGTGTTTCACAGGTGATAGAGCGATTATTGAATTTCAGGAGATATGCATAGAGCACTTAAATCTGTTCTCAACCAAAATACCTATTTGGATTGATCAGTTGATCATATTTGTGTGCCTCCTGAAATTCAATAATCGCTCTATCACTTGTGAAACACGCACACTCCAAAGCTTAGTAGAAATTCAAATCATGAACGCAAGCCAATTGAATAATAAACCCCAGTGAAAGAATTCGCAACGTTTCATGCATATCAGAATGCTTCAACCCGTGTATCGGCTACAAAGCCTTTTAGGAGTTCACTCCAGTATCCACATTACTACATCACTACATCACTAGGTTACTGCTATCAAAACAAAAACAATAATAAACCAAAAAAAAAAAAAAAAAAAAAACGCAAATGTTGGCACCATAAATCGGGAAGTATATCGGGAATGGTTTGAGCTACGAACCTGGGGAGGGGCTCATTCGATTCCTCATGGAAAGTTCTTCAAAAAAAAGTCCAGATTTAGGCCGCCTTGACTTTTTTTGAGGTTTTTAGGGATTTTACAAAATTTTGACAACCCCTTAAAGGGCACTTTAAATTAAGTGAGAGAGCTGGCTCAAGAATTGGGGCGTCGTCGGACCAACATGGATTTTTCCTGAAAATTTCAGATTTTTTGCTCCAGCCGTTTGGGAGAAATCGTGCGTAAGCGGACGGACGGAAAATTTTTTATTGCAGATTCGGATTCTACACCCTTTGAAACGTGAACCATGACATTTTCAGGGGGGGATAGAATTTTTTTTCTTCAAGAGCGATTACAATGGTTTATTATTGAATAATAAACCAAAAACGGCGATTTCGTTGAAGTTAACAGTTTTTTCGTAACAAAAACCTTTGGAAAACTTGTATTTTGAAGAAAAAAGTACGGCAAACAGAAAATTGACGATTTTACTACTGACTTGGAAAGAATTTTTTTTCCTACATTCGTACATATACGCTAATTCAAATCAGTGGGTGATAAAAATAGATATTTACTGCCGTACAGTGATCAAACCTTACAGTTTAAGAACGTAAAACATAGAACTAAATTACCTTGAATGTTTGAAGGTGGAATCGATTGCTTGGTAATGCCGGTAAAATTATCTTGTTGATAACAGACTTGTGCATATTTCTTTGAACGAAATCAACTGGTGACATTGTGGATTCCATACCATTGCAGTCAACTGTCAACCGAAACATATGAGGTAAAGTAGGTTGATCAAAGCAGAGTGTTTAGTATGTTTATTAGAATCAATGTTCTTGTAGGCCCTGAGGCGTGAGAAATGTTTTCAGCCCAACCCACAACATTTTAAAGAATTTCACTAAAACATGAAAAGCGTGGGTATTGAGATTGTTATAAGAATAAGACGGAGTGTAGTTACAGAGACCTCCCTCAATCCTGAAACAATGAAATTCATAGAGCATCTAGGGACAAGCAGCCAATCTCTGAATATTTCTTCGATACCAAATGAACATCTTTGTTTTTATAGTTGTTACAAATTGTTGTGTAAGATCAGAAGCAATCGTCAATCATGCAACGATGAAACTCTCATTGCAGTCTAACGATTGGTCCGCACCATCTCCGACAGTAGCTATCATCTATTTGGATGTAAGCCTCGCACAGCCTGGTTACAGTCGGATACGGTGCAAAAATTGATCAGTACTAAAACGAAAGATACTAGTGGAAATTTTGATTGAGAGGTAATTCATTTTACAGTTCCAAAAGTTTTAATATTGAATCCGCTGCCTACGTAGACTTGAGATCGGTAGACTGGTAGAGTTTATGGTAGGTTAGTACTGTACTAACAAATGCATTAGCATGGGTCTTGCTTTAACTTGGACTAGCTAGCCGAAAACTGTTACTCGGGAGTGGAACGCAGGAGTGTCGCACGGTTCATTTTTACTTTCCTAATAGAGTGGAAAGTAATGTCCATGTTTAATATTCCGACAGGATCTCTTGATAGCGTCCCAAGAGTACAGAGGACCTGCACCGTCAAGAGGGATGGGCAGTGCAAGCCGGTTTGTGCAAACTCAACTGAGCTACTTGGTAGCGTCCACACGTTCAGTTGAGTTTGTGCAAACCGTTTGGTGGGATCGTTCTCAAATTTACTACTATTATGGATTAATTGTGGTTCCTATTGTTTTTTAATAAAAAATGAATGAGGAGGAGCTTATCTCTTGTGCGACTGCAGCTTATTTAGGGAGAAAGACATTGGAAATTAAAGAACTAAACAGCGGAAATGGACCAAGGACTGGTTACTGAAGAGGGACCTCCTTTCACATACGAAGTTAATCGTCGAGTTGAAGGGGGAACCGAATGATTTCCGCAACTGTCTATAAGTTCACGAACGAATTCCTTTTCTTGCTGCATCGCGAGAATAGTCCTATTGTTCCTGAACAAAACACACGACAAAAAGTAAGTCGCAGTACCTACAATAGATGACATCACCAGGTGTACATAGATTCCCTCCAGAAGAGGGGCGATGCGCCTGCGATTTATGGGTTGGCTTGAACCTCGTTCACACGCTCAAACTTTGCTCCAACCTCAAGCCAATTTTGTGTCCCAGACAGATTTTACTCAAGCCAGATTTTTTGGTTTGCATAAACCAAATGGCTTGCGCAAACTCCGTTCACACGCAACGATAACTGTGCAAAGTGCGGGTGCGGGGTTTGCGCAAATGGCTTGAGCGTGTGAACGGCCCTAAAGTCTCCAAAGAGAATAAAGCGGACGACGCGGTGCACAGAAAACACTTCCTTATAAGACACGCAGTAACTTGAAGTAACTTGAATTGCAGGCTCTAACCAAAAGCATCAAGGGGGGCTTGCCCCCTGGCAAGAAGCGGAACGTCTAGTTTTACACAATTTATTTGATACTCACTAATACAAATTTTGGCTTCTATTGTTTCCAGCAGCAGGAATATGTCAGACGGAAATTCTTTGTGAGCATTTTTTATCATCAAATTCCCAGCAATCGTTCCAACCTGAGAAAATAAAGTGGATGAGTCATATTATACCCAGTTGAATCTCCTCTGAGGCTTCGACTGTTGTATCTTACATCCGTTATCAGCTCAATATTGAAAATGGGGTAAACAACATTTTTAGCTAGAAATCAAAGATAGATCTTTGATTTCTAGCTAAGATGTTTCTAAACTGTTAGATAGCTAACTAGTTAAGATAGCTTAGCTGATTAAGATGTTTGTAAACGTCTTAATGAAACAGATAAGTCGGTATTGGCTTACATTTCTCACAGGTACGTTGGCTATTAAATCTATGTGCTGACGAATTATTTTCAAGTAACCAAATTTATCTGGCACTTCCTTGGCAATTTTATCCATCAGCTTCATCGTATCTGTCAATGACGTGTTGCCTCTAATCTCGAGAGAGTTTTCATTCAAGATGTGTCCCTGAAGTTCTTTCACGTCAGAGACTTGAATGTAATGGTTAAATGACTCCGTAACTCTAAAAACTCCTGTAAAATTACGAATTGCAAGGTTTTTACAAGATTGGTAACTGCATAGTAACTACAAGGTCCTTTATCCAGTTAGTATCGAAATTTTGGTAATAATAGATAATAATAAAAATAGTCATTTGAGGCAGGCTCAAACCATTCTAGGCAATATTAATCATGAATTACAATGTTGGTATTGATGCTTTAAACTCTACAAGCCTCTATTGTTCTTTATATACCTTTTCTGCGGTTTTAATATACGAAAAATATAACATTAGAATATTTCTACAAATTGAAAAATGCAAGTTGTTTCGCGTATCTAAGGCGGAAAACATCACAAGTCCTGCAATCATATCATTTTCTTCATCTTGTTCAATCCATTATAAGATTTTTGGGCTACTAACAACAATTTGCCTCTTTTAAATAAAATCACGATTGTCAGACGCTTTTAGATTGGCATTACTTAAAGGGAACAAAAGAAAACAGGCAGTCTTGAGCGTTTATACAAACTTTAAGATAACTTTTCTTGGTGACTTCAAATTAGCTTTGATGCGCGAGAGGTGATTCTTTGTTCTATTCACAAAATGCACCTTCTATTTGTTTGTTTGCAGTTGGTTTTATCTTTAAATCAGCACATACAAAAGGACAAAACATCAGGGACAAAATGCAAAAGATTAGGAACGAACGATGTGTCCATTTATTCGCGAATAGGATGAAATTGTTTATATCAAATGCACACCATGAGCTGTATTTCCAGCGACAAGTCTGTAAGGTTCATCTCCGATCTTCTCGAATAAGTCCAGTACTTCGCGCAATGTAGTCGGCCGATGCCATTTCCCAACTCTGGTCGATATTTCTGTAGGTACGCCCGTGTTCTGGATTGGACGGTATTCGCCGCACTTCTTCCTGCAGGATCCTCCGCAAATTCCGCTAGCACCTTTCGAGCAAGGCTTTAGAAGATCCTGTAAATGTTCAAATGCAGACAACTTATAAGTATTTTGTTGTTACTTTGAAACATATAATCCTCAACTAGAAAGGTAAATTAAGGTAATTTAAATAGCTATGCACTATTATCACAATATATATCAGACATTTTCCTTTGGACTTGAGTATAAAATCAGCCATAAGGAAGTAAGATTATGAACAGCTCTATTACCTCGATATCTTTAAGTTTATTGGTGAGTTCTGGTGGGGCATCGGACGTCAAAGATTTAAACGCATCAAGAATAGGCCGGTAACCAGTGCATCGGCAAATGTTACCTCCAAAAGCGTTTTCGACTTCTGCTCTCGTGATACGAGGATTGTCGAGAAGCAAGCTGAAAAAAACAATCAAGTTTATTCTTCAGTTTGTTGCCAATCTAGATAATTATTTGTAGGGGTGTTTGCATATTTAATGTATCTGCACAGACTCACCTGTACATATTCATTACCATGCCTGGGCTGCAATAACCACATTGCGTTCCGTAGAAGGTCGCTAGAGCAGCCTGTACTTTGTTGTACCCTTCATCTTTGTTTCCCAGTCCTTCCACGGTCGTGATGGATTTACCGAGACACGCATGAACTGGGTAAAGGCACTGAAACAACCAAAAGCCGTCAAATGAATTCGGCAGGAATTTAGTACGAGCAAATTTAGTAAACTTACAGCATAATATGACTATATGATGCTCTAAAATAGCCACAGCCTGCCTAGTTTTAAATTAGAGTTAGACCAGTTGCCAATCAGTTTATTTAGCTTCCTTCTTTATAAATCACTTGGATTCACCAGTTGTGAAGTTCGTTTTAGCTTGCAAGAATGTAATGTGACTGCAAGAGGACTTATCTTTTTACTCCCATTACTTACATGGTTAGTTCAAAGATATCGTTAGATTCAAACACTTTTTTCAACGATTCGGTGATCGAAGAATGCAAGAAGTAGGAAGTTAGTTCTTTACAATGTATATGAAACTCTATTCTGCTGATAGGTGATTTTGAAGAAGGTTTCGAACAGCTCTAATATGATTTTAGATATCAAACTAATAATAATTTGATTTATTCACAATGTATAAACTCTTTTACTAAAAGGAGGAAGGTATGGTAAGTGCTCAATGTAAAATACCATATAATTTTTATTAAATTTAACAAACTAATAGATGATAAATAAATTTTTGTATGAAATGGAAGCCCTAAACAAACTTTAAATGGAAATCGTCGGGCTTTTTTTGCTGCAAATGTTTTAATGATACCATAAAAAGATAGTGCTGAAGCTATTTTGTGCTCTATTGATATGATGGCCAAGTTGCTTAGTCGTTGTTGTCCTCTCAAGTTCCTGATGTAGTTTTTTATCATCTTCAGTTTTCTAAAACTTCTTTCATTCGATGCTACACACACGGGTATTGAGAGAAAAATTCTCAAAGCTGTGGTTATATTGGGATAGGCGTCATGGAGGCCGTTTTGGCAAATATAAACCAAAAGTTCGAATGGAGTAGACTCGCCTCGTCAACTACCCCGCATACGGCCGCTCAAAGCTAGTTCTCGCCTCGCGACGTATACGTTTTCTATATCCTTTGTCCTTTCTTGTAGGCCTATTTCATTCCTTATTTATATTATTTTTCCTTCAGTAAATATTTTCTAATAACTCCAAACGGTCATAATATTTAAAAGAACTTGGTAAGCTGTCACCTTTTTGCCTATTTGGCGCCCCTCTAAATTTGCCCCCCCCCCCCCTAGTTACGTCCCTGGTTATATACATTCATTCAATTGTAAGGGCCTTGATGGGGCAGCTGATTTTAGACCCGTATAACGACATTGGGCGTTAACCCGTTTGATACCAAACGTAACGTAAGTTATTTTGTTTAAAATATTAATAATAAATTACATTGAAAGATGGATGAGATTCCAAATTCGGTTCTTACCTCCAAAAGTGACCAATGTCGGTCTAATAAATATTCTCATATTTGTAGTGGCGTAATTGTTAAGTTTTGGGGTTGACTTATTCATATTTTGCTTACTTGTAGTTTGAGGGGATCGGGGAGCATAGAACAACGTATAAGATTACAAACCCCTTTCTAATAACTGGCACCATCGGTTCTGAGACCGAATCCTTGACAAGAAAACCATAAGTGGATGTCAAGTTCAGTTTTTGATAATGTAAGCGGCAAAATTGGTTTAAAGACTATGGCCGATTTTTAATAACATTTCTTCATTCGATCGCAATACTTTTTTTGTATGCAGCAAACCTTGAAATTTTCGGATTTGATGAGGGAAAGGATAGAAAGAAGAAGGTAATGCCCAAAATACGTGTTTTGTAGACAAGTTTCTCTACCCTAATCTTACTGCTTATCCGTAACCGATATTTGATATCTTTGTTTGATCCCATTTTTATTTGATTCTAAAATTTTAAATATCAATAAGAACGTACCGAGTTGACGGCTTTGCTGGTTTTCTGGCCTGAGATGGGATCCGTGGAAGTTACAGTGACTATGCAAGCTCCGCAACCGCCTTCTTTGCACATGTATTTGGTCCCAGGTAGATTAGCTCTCTTCCTCAAGAACTTGTTTAATGACTCGCTCGCTGGCACATTTCTTCCAACTGTAAAAATACAACATTGTTATGATTGCACAGTTCAAACTGTAGATGTTTCAATATGAATTTCAACGCCCTCAAAATCTGGTAGCTTTCGCGTTTGCGCTTGACACCTCTATCGCAGTTTTCTCATAGTTCACCGGATTTTACACATTACGACCCATGTTAACTTTGTAATACTTACGTTAACCAAAGAAACCCGGTCTGGAATAATGTATCACTTCATTGGTCCATACTTTCATGTGACGGATGCGAGAATATTATGAGCCAAACCCATACCAAACATGGTATACGTTTCTGGAGTTCTCTTGTGTTTTTGTTTTGTTTCTTCTCATGTTTTTTGTTTCTGGCTAAACACGATGACAACCGTGAAGAATCGTGAATAGTAAGTGAAATCCCAATAAGTAAGTGGGAATTTCGATTTCTGAGAACAAAAGTTGATCAACCCACCCAAATACACTTCAGTCTGAGGATAAAACATGAAGTTTTCATATGAGAACGTTTTGAACCAAATTAGTTGAAAGAATTGGTCAATAATTGTTTTGGTAACAAAATTGAAATGATCACGACATAATCCGATACAGAATACGAAATAGCACGGGTAATGTAAAAATTGCACCCGTTAAAGCTTAGCCATTACAAATGGTACTTACGTGAATCCGCACTAAGTGGTATAGACAATACAATTGTCTCTTGTGAGAAGATCTCTCAAGAACCACCTATTCCTACCATCTTACCTAATTCCAGAAAACAATGTCTTGTAGTTCAAGATGATAGTTTCACAGACGAATCACGCAACTTCAATGACCAATAATAACAGTGATATCGATGTACGAGAGTTTTGCTTTCGTGCATGGCAATGGTTAACGGAAGCAATGGTTTATCTTTCGAGCGATGAGAAAGTTTTTACCAAAATCGGAATTTCCACCCGAATTCTGAACAACTTTGATTTTGTGTCTGTCAACAAAACCTAGCTATGAGCCAAATTTTTGTCCGATTTTGATGAAATTAGTCAGAGAATGTCCCGGTTTAGGCTGTAGATGGGCCCCTGGGAATCAGGTGCCTTGTTTACACTACAATATTTCATTCTGAGCAAACTCAAACGTAAAATCTAACATGTGCCTGTTTCTCACAGCTTAATCGACCGATCTTGTTCAAGTCATAGGTCCAACTTTGGACAATAGAGTAAATCTAGAGGATTGCAATACAACCTACAACTATCTCTGTAACTTGCTAGTCAATTTGCGCCCACCCTTATGGAAATCCGTGCAGTAGGAACTTTTGAGCACACACTTATTTTTATATTTTATATTCCTAAAGTTATATTATCTATAACTATACCATCTCCTTTCTTGTTCAACTTGAAGTCAATAAGAAAAAATGTATTTTGTGATTTTTCAGATTCCTTTTTCTTCTTGATTATTGGCCGCAATAACTGGCCCCACACTGTTTCTGCCTTAGGTCATTCTTCCACTTTGGTTGCAATGCTTTCGAATTTGCATGGATTGTGGCTCATTATTTTCAATAATGAATCTCTGTAATCGTCCAAGAAAAGAACGCTTTACACAATTGCTCATTATTTCTGTATTGGACAGCCCCTCTACGTAAATGAAATGAGATTTCCAGCAGCTGTTCTTCTGATATTCTCAGGAACGATTTTTAGAAAAATGAAAGAAGAAAACAAAATATGCAAATTCCCCTTTTTTGTGATTTCCTAAACAACTGCAGTGTTGATTTTTTATACTTTGAAAATTAAACAAGTTTTATGCACTTGGTTTTTCTTTCTCTTCTTAAAATCAGGATGTTTCGTTGTTTTTTTTTTCTTTTTTTCGGGAAATTATTGAGTATTTTCCTAATGAAGAAGTTCGAAACTGAGCTCAATTAATGGTTTCACAACAATAATTATATGATAATCCATGATTTACGAAAATTACGCCTTAGCTCTATTTTAAAAAAAGATTTAGAGCCATTTCTGCTCATCGTGGTTTTGTTTCAAATTTATGTGAAATCGATCGTTAAAAGTTCTGAACGGGGTTTCAAGTTACTGGAACCGTGATTATATTGGTTCATGAAATGGTAGAACGGCAGATAACTATAATTCCTGCATTTGAACATTGCAGCTATTCACCCTATCTGGAGGACCAATTATGTCATTAAGGCCTCTCCACTGAGTTAGGGACTTGAATAAAGAAAGTAGACGCCAACACCTAATGAATGCCGTTGGAATCATTGCTATAGATAGATAGATGTATTTGTTGTGTTAAAAAACATGTTTTTCCACAAGAGTTCGGAGATAAACAAACAAAAAATCAATGAAATTAATAGTACCTAGTAATAATGAAAAAAAATTAATGGAAAGACATAAAAAGCAATTCAGCCGAAAAGAAAACCTTCATTTAAACTGAAAGCTCTTTGCCGTAGAACAGTTTGCAGGAATCCTACCAACTTCATCACCTCTCTCCTATCGTTACATAGCAGGAACGGTTGAAAAAGTTCCAAAGTATTTGACCCGCTCGTACTTATAAACTTTGTATGAAGAGATGAGGTGATACAGCTTGTCTGGGCTATCATCGTTACACATTGAGCAGCTTACGGAGTTGTCAAATCGGTTGATTATCCCAAGAAGGAGAATCATTGCTGGATGTCATTCTATTCAAAGAGACAGCTCTCCTAACACAGAGAGTGACCCTGAATTCGCTCTTGTCTGAAAAACAGGTACTTACAACTACCTGGTGAAGTTAATTTCATTGAATCGCATGTCACGTGTGTTACTCCACAATGAGATGGCTAACAACTTACCTTTGTATTTCACTCCATTGATCAACAGCCCAGGAACAGGTGTATCATCTTCGTCCTCACTCCAGTCATAAGACCTAGAAATTCACAATAAAAACGCTGCAAATTCTTTCACTGGCGTTTA
The DNA here is from genome assembly GCA_031894815.1 of Creontiades dilutus. NCBI lineage: Eukaryota > Metazoa > Arthropoda > Insecta > Hemiptera > Miridae > Creontiades > Creontiades dilutus. Next base: position 1,677,856 of record JAVIWC010000334.1, read on the forward strand.
TAATTCAATTGGCTTGCTTTTTCGCTTTTCCAGAAAGTAATTTCCACGAAACCCAACAGCTTACCCTGTTTTCATCACAATGCGAATGGGAAAGGGAATCCCGGGTATTCTCAGGGAGAATTGAGAGAAGGTGAACTGTCAACTTCTATACTCATAGTTATAACTTCATTTACATGATTCTGTGACTATACACCGCCTAAATAACGTACATCCTAGCAAAAATAAAGTACCTACAGATTATTTTGAGGTTTTCAAGGCACATCCTATGTATATTTAACCACCATAACCGTTACAATAGAATGACCATGTAAAAAAATTATTATGAAGTAACATGTTATATTTTTCAAGTTTATTCTTGAATTTCCCATATTATTGGAACAGATTCATTAACTTCGAAAATTATATAAAACATTTACATATAAAATATAAAATACATTAAATATAAAATAAGTATATTAATGCCACAGTGTGAACGGACTAGTAACCTCATAATCCCAATTTGTGCCGTATGAGAATGGCAATTTTTTGTAGAACAAAAATAAGTAAAATTAAATTGGATTAGAAGTTTAGTTAATTTTGCTTCCGAGTCTACCAAGGTAGAGGAAGCATTGTTTTCACCTTCGGAATGTGAAAATTTTTTTGTCTCCAAAATCAAAAATTCCACTCGCATTTTGCGTTTCAGACCTTTTTGAACAATTTTGGTTCCGTGTCTGTCTGTGTGTCTGGCTGTAAGCAAATCCTTGTTACGGGCAAAACTACAAGAAGTTATAGTCCGATTTTGATGAAATTTTCAGGGATTGTGCGGATTGTGGTGTAGATGGTCCCCTATAGGTTCCATGACCCCCGGATCAATAGTAGCCTCTGCGAATGCGCAAACGTGAAATCCTTGCCACAAGCATAACTCCGGAGTTCTTGACCAATTTCGATGAAATTTTCAGGGATTGTTCGGTTTGATGTGTAGATGGTCCCCTATAGGTTTCATGACCCCGGATCAATAGTAGCCTCTGCGCATGCTCAAACGTGAAATCCTTGCCACAAGCATAACTCCGGGAGTTCTTGACCATAATAATTATTTATCACTTCATTCATCTATCCATTCAGCGTCATTGTCAATTTTTATTATTAGGTATATTTTATAGTTTGTTCAATAGTTGAACATGCCTACCTTTATTTTCTCAAGTTATGCTCCTGCATAACAATAAATTTACCCTAATTCAATATTTACTTCGCCTAATTGAACGAAGTTCTTTAGTCAATAATAATTTTCAATGATCTATACAGTCATGTTATGGATACGAGGAAGCTATGTGCCACACCCACTTGGTAGACGTTTTTTTCTAATTACGGCTCTTAAACGGTCTCTGTGAAAGCCGATGATCGTGACCCCTTTCGTGTCCAAATACAGATTCAATGTCCTTGGATACGTTCACAACCAGTTAAACCCTTTTTGGACAACATTTTTGAAAGGGATAATTAGACCTCATTTTCGTCGTGGTACAGCTTAAAAAAGTTGACTTCTGGTTAGACAACCGCTCAATCTGTAGGTCTAGGAGAGCTACCTATGTCTACTTATCGAATGAAGCTCGAGGTTCAAGGGTACCTCCATTTCGCAAGTGTCCGCTCCGCATTTTCGGCCGAATAACGAAGCGAAGGTCGTCTGAAGATTTGGATACTAGATCAACGAGGAGGTGATGGAGTGGACAGCCCCTTCAAAGGAGTGCAGTACCCAAAGGATTTCCCCGAAGCTAAAAGGCTTCAGGTTTATGCTTTGGTTTACAGTTTCAAGAAACTGGAAGGGGAACTATCAATATTCATCACGATCTGTGATGAGTAAAGAAGATCGAGATAGAGGCAGGTGCCTACATTGGAAGTAAAACTCCAGATCCGTTCCGACGTCCGATATAGGTAAGGCTACGGTTACTATGGATGCGAGTTCTGACGAAATTTCGTTGTGATGACTTCGTCCGAAGAAGGTGGTTTCACTATGCGCGTTCTGACGGTCAGTACGTTTCAATTTCTCCAGCAGAACGGACAAATTTGACGAGCTTTATTTTTCTGAAAATCCTTTGATAAAGTTACTGTTGATGAATGGTGTGAAAACAGAACATGTAAACAACCTTTTTTTCTGCAAGAGACGAAAAGGGAGAGTTTGAAATGCTATTTCAAGATTTGTGTTGATTTCTTGAGTTACTTTCTCCCACTTTTGTCGTGAAACATCTCTATTGTGATAGTTCTTGTCTTTCATGTCCCACAAACACCTATTATCAAACACTACACTACACTACACTACATCTGAAATTTCCGTCAGAACGCACGAACAAATCAAATGACTTTGAACGCTCGACCGGTTCTGACGAAATCGTGCGTGAACTGACGTGCTTCTCGCGGCCAGTGCAAACACTCTCATTGGAAAACAGGCGTTTGTTTGTTCGGACGAATTCGTCAGAACTCGCATCCATAGTAACCGTAGCCTAACATGTTTGTTTGCGGTCCATTACTCGGGCCCGATGTCCATCATGATGCTGGTATTAACGAAGGGATTGAATTGGCAAAGCCAAAGTACGATATTTTAATTAGCAGAATGATTCTAACAATAACAGGTTGGTGTTTTTATGCATACTAAAAATTTGATTGCAAACGAACTTAAATGTAAACTAGTTTAGCGTATCTCTACCTACTAGGTTTAATTGGTATTAAACCATAGAAAGAAACGTGAAACTTACTGATACAATGTGGATTGTCACCACTTTCCACATTGTGCTGTACATTGCCTTCTCTTGCTTTTTTACCGATTTTCATTTCTATTCGACTGCAAAATTGTACCCATGGATTCTTCTCTGGTCTGATTTCGGAACATCTAAGTGGAAGAAATTCGGAGAAAAGCCTGTCTATTCACAAGCACTGTGATTGGTGGTCAAAGGAAATTAAGGTAATGGTATTCGTGTTGCAGTCAGCGTGTTCGGTAGGTCTACATTTCAACTATGACCTTTAGCCGAAAGACGTGTTTGTTGTATTGTGTCAAAATTAAAATAAGGACGTTTAAAAGATTTAATAGGGAAAAGACCTTCATTTATGACCGAAATTCCATTAATTTGGTTCAGTACTTTTAGGGAACAGCTCCGGGCGGCGGATGGATGGATTTTCCATATTCTATTCTTGATTCTACCCATCTTGAATTGACAAAACAAACAAATTTTGAGGGGGTTAATTTTTATTATTTCTTGTCGATTATTAAGTTTCATCAAATATCTCCTTGGAGAATGGAAAATTATAAAAATTATAAGCCAATTATTCAAGACTATGTATACTTTTTATATAGCATTTGAAAGCCAAACGAAACCTTTTCCAAATCAAATGAAACCTATTGGGAAAATATGTGACATGAGATTGTAGGTACACTGCAAATTGCAAGTAGATGCAATAGTACCCATCGTAGATAGAAGTTGACAAAATGAAAATTTTATGAATTTTAGACATAGGATGAAAACCACATTTTGACGCAAGCCAGCAGCCTCAGTTGCCTCTAGTTGTCTAATTGTCTAACACTGAATTTCTAAGATTTTGTGATTATACAGTTACATTGTGTGGCGGTCACAGGCCAGGAGAAGATTCTACGGAAAATTTCTGATCGAAAATGCCTCTTAGCAATTTTTTTACACCCTTGGAAATGCGGTTTTTTTTTTTAATTTTAAGATTTTTCTCGTTTAATTTAATTTATAACGCTTTAACGAATCAACTCATGATGAGAAACCAGAGTATCCAGTGAAAAACCACGTTTTTCCTACTTGAAAAGCAATTTTCTCCCAGAAAACTACACGGAATTTCAAATCTGGTTATATCCCTGGAAAGCCTAGATTTTGGCGCACCTTTTAGCACTACACGCTAAAATTCACATGCCTTATTACAGGGACTCATAAGCGTTTGAAGAAAGTCGAGATCTCCACGATTTGACCATGTGGTCCTTTACAAGCTGATTTTTTCACCCGTTTTGCCAGCTCAAAAAAGTTGGTTCCCCGATTGGAAATTTAACGCTCTTTCCAATAGTGGGTTCAGATTTGAAATCGCACGCAAAATGTGGGAGATATGGCCGTTTTAATGCGGTAAGGTCGAAAAAAAAAACGAGAAAAATCTTAAAATTGAAAAAAACCGCATTTTCAAGGGTGTAAAAAAAATTGCTAAGAGGCATTTTCGACCAGAAATTTTCCGTAGAATTTTCTCCTGGTATGTGACCGTCACGAAATGTAACACCCTGTATATAATTTATGTATGATTTTTGCTTTACGAAAATACACTATGCTTGGAAAATGTTTCATTTGACTTGGAAATGCTATATTTATATACCAACGTCTTTAGAAAACAATATTTTCTAACTTATATTCTTTTTATAGAGTTCAGTTGTGAAAAGAATTGTCAAATTTGATTTTGAAAATGTTGAACCGGTTTGGGTATTTGCTGAAGCTCACGGGAGAAAAATTTTCTCTTCAACATTTAATGTTGAATTACTTTGGCAAAAGCCTTTATTGTACTGCGTCGTTTATTTCTGCCGTTCCGTGTCTAGTTTATAGTTATTAGTATTGCTGTAGTATACATTTCACCATGAGTACTAATAAAGGGGGTTATAGAATTTATTAGGCAGTCTTTGTTTCTAAGTACGAATCAAAATACTAATGAACTTCTATTAAAAACGGTAGGTAACTTTTCAATTTCCGTTTAATTGCGTTTTGGGGACATGACAAATTTGTCAGATCTCTAAAACACAAGTGGCAGTTTCGCGGCGTACCTTTTAGAAAGGTTTTAAGTATTAAGGAAGCATCTTACCTCAACTTCTGCATAGTGATGTACGTTTACGACAGTGATTCTCACTCGGAGCCCCTACAGTGGAAAATATTTTTTTCCAGAACAAGTTGAAATGTGTTCTAGAACACGAACGAAACCTTTAAATTTTCAAAATTAATCGTCATAGGGGTTTTTATTCACTCTTTGGAAAGCTGTTCCAAGATGTACGATCTAGGAAAGGCTAATAGGCTACCGGTGACCGCTCTTCGGCCAGAGTGGACGCAGAATGAAGGTAGGTGAACGTCCAACCGAAATACGCGCTCCCCCAGACGGATGTACATAATCATTCAACGCCGAAGAGGGAATCCTGCACCCACGACCTCGGACTCACTTGAAACCGTCATTAGCGAGTTCCAAATAGCCGGTAAATTCGGCTGGAGAATTATCGTAATCGTTGACCAGGGCGCGAATTGAATCAGCATCTTTTATACAAGGCCTGTTAGGGCCACCTTCACATCACAAGTGAACTTTAAAATGTGATGAATGTATATGGATAGTTTCCCTTTCTTGTTTCTTAAGACTCCAACCCCAGAGCATAAACACGAAGCTTTTAAGCTTCACAGGTATCTTCTATGTGTTGCAGGCAAACCGCCTCAGCCTTTGGAAGGGACAATTAAAACATTCCATTTCCTTCTTGTTACATGGTAGCAGAGCTTGGTTTCGAACCCCTCCTCTACCTTAATGAATAATTAAACCCTTAACAATTAGGTACTCCGCCCATCTCGATGGAGGAACTAATGGCCGATCCCTTCAAGCTCAGATTATAGATACTAGAATTTTCAACCAATTTTCGTGGTTTTTTCGATTAAGATTTTGGCATAGTTTTTAATAAATAGGTATGTTTATAATTAGGTAGTTCATGAGACTCATAAGACCTAGTATGATCCTACGGAAACCGGATTTTTTACCTCCCTGTAACATGTGCATTACTTACCAATAATTTTTTATAGCTTCGTGTGTGCACGCCCCTTTCTTAAAACTGCTTCGCCTGAGCATAAACCTGAGCTTTTTAACTTCATTGGTATCCTCTGAGTGTGGCGGAGAAATCGCTTCAGACTTTGGAAGGGGCTACACCTTCAGCCCCAGGATAACTATACCTACACCATTCTACCGACTTCTTACTATGATCAGTTGAATATATGACCTACAGCTAAATCCTTACTGGGTGCAGGATCACTCACAATCGAGGCCAATTTTCGTGTACTACTCACACCCGCCCGAGTCAAAAACGACAGTTCGGATTGAACAAATTATTCTTCTCAATTTACAGACTATCTACAGACAATTTACAGGCTAAATATAGTTTGTTGGCTCCTCATCGATATGTGGTCGGAGCTTGAAAAACACTTTTTTCAAATATGCGAGTAATCCATGACTGTTTTTTTTTTATATTTCGGACTTACTCAATAATTATGCAATATGTTACTTACTCCTAACTTATTTTATAGGGTTGATTTCTCCAGAAAATTATTTCCCGTAAATTTATACCAATATCAGTTCGTATCCAATAAGGATATCAATCGTGAACTAGGAGATTGCAAAATGTAGGTACGCAAAATTATGCTGCAATGTAATGTTACATTTTTTTAAAGTACAATACTAAATAACACTCTAGAAGCTGTAAAGATCAAAATTTTGTTTTATAAAGCTGAATATCGTGTACAAAACGTTTTGGTCGTAAAATTTACAGCTAAATTGTTTTTTTGCTCACAAATTTCAACGTTTATTGTACCTATTAAGAATAATTCTCTTTGAATAGAGTTCAGAAATGAATATTCGCTCTAGTGATCTTGCTACATGATTGGAACTTAATATTTCTTCCAACGGTGATTACAATATTCAACTAATAGCGAAAGTAAACCTAAATGACATTAATGTAAACACTAATGTAATGTTACCTGACAGGAACTTTTGATAGTTTAACCTTGATGTACGGTCTGAACATCAACACAATAGGCAGGTACCTAGGTCACTGAATAGCAGGCTGGTCACTTGATGAGTCACGTGTTCACAAAAAAACCTCTCTCTGCCGCTCAATCCTCAACACAGCGCTGAAATAGATTGGTACCCTACGTACTATTCTAGCTATTCTTCGGGAAAATACAATCGGACACATCCTGCCTGTCACAATGGTTGGAACGATCTCATTTACTCACACAACCCACCAAACCAGATTGAGGAATTATCGACTGAACGAACAATTTAGCAAAACAATTCCTGGATCAATGATACAAATAATAAATATCTCTCCCCCTCATCTTCAGTTCTACCCAAATAGATACTTCCAATAAAAATAGAGGCAAGTTGAGGTCTACTATAGAATTTACAATGGGAGGAAAATGTACATATAAAAATCATCCAAGAATATGACTTCATTGTACAAAGATATGTCAAGTTTTTTGTACAATAAATTTTGCCATCGTAATTAAATCCGTCGTATGAGAAGGGAAACTTTTTCTTCAATAACAATAAAATATCTACAGAGATTTGCGCACAGTTTTCAGAGAACTTCCCTTTCGGATTATCACTTCAATAGTAGTCGGCGAAGAAGAAGAAATTAATTATTAAAAACCCATTGAAACTTAGTTGGTTTACATTTTACGATGGATGAAATCCAAAAATCGGATGTAATAAAATCAATCAGTCCGATTTGGATGAAATTTTCAGGGATTGTGCGGGTTGTGGTGTAGATGGTCCCCTATAGGTTTCATAACCCCCGGCCACAAGCATAACTTCGGGAGTTCTTGACCGATTTCGATGACATTTTCAGGGATTGTTCGGTTTGATGTGTAGATGTCATAATAATTATTTATCACTTCAGTCATCTATCCATTCAGCGTCAATGTCAATTTTTATTATTAGGTATATTTTATAGTTTGTTCAATAGTTGAACATGCCCACCTTTATTTTCTCAATTTATGCTCCTGCGTAACAATAAATTTACGCTAATTCAATATTTACTTCGCCTAATTGAAGGAAGTTCTTTAGTCGATAATAATTTTCAATGATTTATACAGTCATGTTATGGATACGAGGAAGCTATGTGCCACACCCACTTGGCTGACTTTTTTTTTCAATTTTTTTACGCAAAACCGACTGGTATAGATTTAAACTCCCTTAGCTAATAATAGTAATTAGGTAATAACAATTTTTGAACCTAGAATTGCCTGGCAAGACCTCATAATCAGAAGTTATTCAAGTATCTACTCTGAAATGTAAAACGATAAAATGCATGGAATCATAAAACCCTAAAAATGTTAAATCCATGCGTTGGAAGTGGCTAACTGTTTTAAACATGAAGATCGCCGTTAATGACATTTTAAAAGGATAGAAGTCGGGAAATCTGCTCAAACACACACTCTAAAGGATTTCTCCTTACCGCAAGCTTCTGTGACAATGTTGTGAACCCAACATTGTACATTTTACAACCTAATAAACGAGCTCGGAAAACCAAGCGTGCGGAAACGACGCCTGCCCAAATGACCGTTGTGGTCAGGCGACATGACGTCAATCCCCCGGGCTGTATATAAGCCCTTCTGCCGCAGGCTTGGTTTCCTAGTCTTTCACACTCATTCAACGTTCACGTCTCTCTTCAACCCTACAAACTCTCCCAACAACTCTCTCACTTTCCTTCCCAAAATATTCAAAAGTCACGGTTGTTTCATTACTTACCGGCTGGAGAATATTTTTCCTTCTTGCCCACGGGAGCTTGCAAACGTTTCCGGACCAAGAACACTCCTACCTAACCAATTGGGAACTCACGGTTGTTTCATTGCTTACCGGGTTCTTAATATCTCCAAATATTAACTCACGGTTGTTTCTCAATACACCTCACCAATTAGGAACTCACGGTTGTTTAATTACTTACCGGGTTCTTAATATCTCCAAATATTAACTCACGGTTGTTTCATTACTTACCGGGTTAATATTATTCCTGCTACTGTTGCTACGGGTTTCTTCGTATTAAGTTTTCCGGCTCCAGTAGTAAAATCTTCTCCTTCACTTTCATCTCAGGCAAACCTTTTCCTATATCTAAATTCAAAATTCTTATTGTTTATGAACTCAGTTCATAACATAAACCTTATCTTTTTATTCTCTAAATTACAATTCGCTGGAAATATAGTACGCAATAGAAAATAATTCAGTCTGACTTAGGGTTATAACAAAAAAATCAAGACGACAGATTGAACAATACGAAAACTTTTAATAATTTAAAACCGTAGTAAAAAAGAACAAATATTTCGAACAGATTTAAATTTTTGAAATATCCTCAACAAGTATTATTGAGCTATATTAATATAATTACCAGTATTTCCTGAATTTAAGAGTTCAAACAGGTAATATCACAGCGTATGTTGCATGAGTATGTATCTTTTTGAACTCTTTACACTGAAATATATAACGATTAAGGAGATACCTATTAATACTCTTCGGCTCCTTCACCATCTTCTTCCACGGATTCCTTTCCAACTTCTTCGTAGTCTTTCTCGAGGGCGGCCAAATCCTCGCGAGCTTCATGGAATTCTCCCTCCTCCATACCCTCCCCCACGTACCAGTGGACGAAGGCACGCTTGGCATACATCAGATCGAATTTATGGTCAAGACGGGCCCACGCTTCGGCGATGGCGGTAGTGTTTGACAACATGCAGACGGCGCGCTGAACTTTAGCCAAGTCCCCGCCGGGAACAACGGTCGGCGGTTGATAATTAATCCCAACCTGTAACAAAAAATAATAAAGATTACGAAATTGATTATATACAGAGTGTCCCAGCAGTTATGCTCAAACAAGAAATCATCAACATTGCAACACCCAATGCTACGGCAAAATCAGGTTGGGGTTGATAATACACGGCGCACAAAGCAACCCCTCCTTCAAGACCGGGGGGTCGTGCGGGACATTGCATATCCTTGCCCCTGACAAAGACAATGCCTCCTCCGTAGCTCTCCCAAATTTCAAACATTAGGTCTTTTTTAGTTCGTTCTTTTTCTGTTTTAGTTCAGAGTGTCCCAGCAGTTATGCACAATCCGACTCCGATGTGCTCTACAACTCATTTCCTAACAAAAATGCTACCTACTTGGCAAGTTTTTCCGCGATTTAAGATTCTTTTCGTGTTTTCGATCTTATGTCAATAAAACTGTTATAACTCCATAGTTTCCAATACCCTTCTCTAGGAAGAACTGCTATTGATGAAGAGAGAAGTGAAGATACCGTTAAGAGGAACGCAACTGAAAAACTCTACTTATTGCCAACTATCTCCCCGAAAATGTGAAAGAAAAAAGTCAACATTTTTTTAGTATATGCTCATACATCCACAGATAAATTTCAGAACACTTATGATTCATGATAAGAGTGAGTAATGGTGTATGTTGGGTGAAGCGTGGAGGGATCTTGAATTGTCACCAAGTTTAGCACATTTTGAAAAAGAATAAAACTGAGAGAAATGGGATGAAATGTGATTCAAGAAGCAACGTTTTCAAGCAGATTAAAGATAGGTACATTAATTCCTGTACTAGATGCTATTTTTGCATTCTCTTAATTAAACTAGACTGAGACACCCCTAAAAACTTGTTTTTAGGGGATCCCTATAACCTAGTGGGAATGTACAAGGACCATTTCAGGTTCTAGATCAAGTACTTCAGGCAGTGTAAATGGTTTTGGGCATATATGTTCAGTAAAACTGCACAAAAAGCTAGTCATCGATATTCAAATCAACTTCTCATAACTTTAGCCGAGATCCATCATTAACAACTTATTTTCAAACCCCACCTTAAAGCCAGTAGGGCACCAGTCGACAAACTGGATAGATCTCTTGGTTTTGATCACAGCAATAGCGGCGTTAACGTCTTTAGGGACGACGTCACCTCTGTACAGCATACAACACGCCATGTACTTGCCGTGACGAGGGTCGCACTTCACCATCTGGTTGGCTGGTTCGAAGCAAGCATTAGTGATTTCACCTGTAATTGTATAGAAACGCAGTTAATATTTTATCGTAACAACTCACAACTCGTACTTTCTACAATATGTAACTAATCGTTAATTTATTTACAGTCCAATCATTAATTACATGATATACACGATTTTTAATAACCACAAATATTGAAATAACCATTAATTGAGGAAAAACCAATTAATGAATTTCTGGCATTCATGATCTACTGGGTGAATGGGCACACTGGTACTACTATTCATCATGTCCCTGAGTTTAAGATGAACGATTTTTAAATTCAAAGGTTTAAATTAAAGGTTAAAGATACAAAGCGTAGAGGAATAAGAAATTATAGAAGCAATTCCTACAGTTCTCCTAGTTTTGTTTTTGTCGAAGCATTTGCACATCACAAAGGTTAGAGTTTGAAATGCAGTAGCGGGTTTATAGAGACGGTACGAGCACACAAACCCAAGATAGAGGATGAATACACCAAAATCTGAGAACGATTTGGGATCTCATATAAAGCAAGTTATGTGATTACCGGTTGATTGGTCTACTCGCTTCTTTTTGTAATGTCAAAAGTTGGTTCAAAATTTTCAAAAATATTTCCTCTTTATTTCACTGGAGAGCATTAAAGTTTCTGAGCAGAAGCGGCCACTCGCCCTATACCTTTCCGGATTCTCATTACTGATGGGACAGTTCTGTATTTTTTCTATTGTGATTCGTTTTCGCTGTAATAATTCGAACTTGATTTTCACAGTGCAATTATTTTCATTGAGGTGTAACGTAGATTTTTCATTTTTTTTTTTCTGTTACGTATATCAGTATTTGTTCCTTTATTTCGTTAAAATAAAAGCTATCTTCCATAATATCATAAATTATCTAAGTCGCTATCTACTCGTTCCCTGATTTTGTTGAAATAAAACTAGGTGTTTTTCATAGTACCATAAGTTACCTAAGTCGGTATTCTTTCGTTTATTTTGTCAAAATAAAAACTATCTTTCGTATAATAGGTTATCCACTACTCGTTCCCTTATTATTGTAATTTCAAGTTTATATGATATATGCATCATTTACCACGATGACTCAAGTCGTTTTCAAGAAACAAATTTCGTTCTTATGCCAAAAAACCCGTCTGAGCAAAAGAAAGGATGAGTTTTGGCCCAATCGAAAAATAATTACGATTACTCCAAATTAAACATTTCGTTTTTCAAAAACCCCTCTTTCTTTAGCATCCTCAACGCAATTATAACACGTTTTAAGGCGGCTGTCCGGCACCCAGTGTTCTAAATTATTAATAAATTTGAATGGTTCCAAAACTTGACGGTGTTTTTTTATTATTATTATTATTTTATTTATTTATTTTTTTTTTTTTTTTTTTTGCTCTGTGACAGGTGTTTGAAAAAATCTTTCCATCAGTCAGTTGCGAACCTACCTCTTTCTTGAGTTGGGAGAATACAAAGACGAAAGCGGTTCTTAAACTTTAATAATAATTGACAAATAAATTGAACTAGGTAGAGTGCGATCGGTCGGATGGAAACAAAAACAAGATAACGATCGAAAGGAGAAGGAGGATTGTTATCACTTGAAGCTTGAGTTCGGACTCTGCCGGCAGCACGGGCTTGCCCTGTTGCCGACAGGTGTGTTTAATTTCCTATGTATTATAAAGTGTATTATTTTCATTATTATTTCTGTATGTCAATAAATCATTTATCTATCTATCTAGTGAAGGGACAATGGAAAATTTGTATACATTTTCTATTTTGTATTCTAAACAGCTACAATATGGCGATCCTAGTTCAGAAGGACAGCTGATGAGATCAGCAACGCCAGTGGGAAGCGGTGGTAATTCCTCAACCTGGACTGATTGTCTACTTCACCACAACATGGCCAAAAAGTAGCGTGCATAGTGTGACAAGTTCTCAGTAACATCTCCCAGAAAATAACCACGCTAACTAGGGCACGATTTTAGAAAAGACGGAACTATGTCCTGTTTGTGCTTTTCTTGTTAGGATAAGCTATTGGCTCATGCTTTCGCAATAGATCTACGAATTAATTTGGACTCAACGATTTGAAGGTATTTCTCTGGATAGTAGACAGGTGTTGGGTTATTGTCCGAAAATTGCAGTCCATAAATTTGTTGAGGACGCATCTTCCAAGTGAACATTAATATCTCAATTCTGTTGAGAGATAATAAACGATTCTTTGTCGCCGCAAAATTGTTTCAAGAAACGTATGGTGGTGTTGCATTCCAAGTGTTCTCCATTGCTCCCCATTAAGGCAAATCTGTCTACAGTCAAGGGTTGTGGCATAGATACACCATCAACTGAATTATCAACCACAAGACACAAAGTGATTCACCTTCGACCACATCTACTTACAAGTTTTGTCTAGAGTTTAGTCGATTTTTCAGACAAGATTCACTTCATGTAATCAGAGGAGCATCAACAACTCCGGTTTGGAGAGTCACGGGTGGGTAGCCAAAAGTAACGCAGCTGTCGAAATTATAGCCGATACACGGGTTGAAGCATTCTGATACGCATTAAACGCTGCAAATTCTTTCACTGGGATTTAATATTCATTGGCTTGCGTTCATGATTTGAATTTCTACTAAGCTTTGGAGTGTGCGTGTTTCACAATTGATAGAGCGATTATTGAATTTCAGGGGGCTCACAAATATGATCAACTGAACAATCCAAATACGTATTTCGGTTGAGAACAGATTTACGTGCTCTATGCATATCTCCTGAAACTCAATAATCGCTCTAACACCTGTAAAACACGCACACTCCAAAGCTTAGTAGAAATTCAAATCATGAACGCAAGCCAATTGAATAATAAACCCCAGAGAAAGAATTTACAGCGTTTTTCAGACAAGATTCACTTCATGTAATCAGAGGAGCATCAACAACTCCGGTTTGGAGAGTCACGGGTGGGTAGCCAAAAGTAACGCAGCTGTCGAAAAAGCACATCCTCGATCATAAAATTTCTGGATGTCCAATTAGGTTGTGGAGAACCCATTAATCTCATTTGCCCCATACCTATGCATATTCCAACTGGTCTAGAGATCTACGGTTTAATAGTAATAAATGTTTCTATTTATAATTTTGTCCGAGATGAAGCTTCATAATTATAATTATTGAGCATAAGTTGATAGAGTAACAGATCGGAGAGGTCAATTCTGCTAGCCTTGGAACTGAAAATCACCCCATTTTCCATAATGAAAGGGTGATCCTTCATTATCCTTTGCGGTGAAAAAGAAGAGATCAGCAAGTTGATAATTTTAATAACAGTGTTCTCTTGCGTTCTCATTACACGGTGCCGAAAATCTGTGGCCTCCCGCCTCATCGGAAAATCGTACCCCTAAACTGACATTAAATTAAAATTTCGACTAACACTATCAGATCCCCTACCCCTAAAAACCACATTCCACTTAAAAGCTCCTTCTAACCCAAGTATGACAGTTTTCAATTAATCAATACCCAATAAAGTCAAATTAACACCAACTCAAATCCTCTTCAAGATTTAAAAGAGGACGTTTAAGATTAAATGGCGGACCAAAAAAGCTGACACGAGTGAAATACTGGAAACTGCTGTTGTTACAGATAGTAAAAGACTAATCGTCATCAATCAGCTAAAAATGGGAAATGCAACGTTTTGAGTTCTATCAAAGTTAAGACACACTAAACACACTAGGTTTACACTAAGGTGGGATATGGTAGACCTTATAATACACTTATTCTTAGTAGAAGATAGTGGCGAGGTGTGACATTTGTGATAGGTCATCGCCAGTGGCGGCGATTAGTAACCAGAAGTGGTTACTCAAAACGAAGAGAACTAAAAGATCTTTCCTTCAGTTTTAGTATTATATCGGTGTCTTCCGCCATGGAATATTTTTATTACACAAACTGTAATCACAACAAACGAACCACAAACCATTTTGGCGTCTACAAACCCCGCCTAAAGGTTGAAAATCGCTTGCTACGGTCACCCTGTCGTTGCGACTTTGAACCGAAATTCCACGGACTCCACCGAGAAGTCACGAGAGCTCCCGAAGGTTGCTGGACTCGCTCAAAGTTGCGTGTTTGAGCAGGAGTCTTATAGCGATTTGATTGGTCGATGTTTTGGAGGGAGTAAGATGAGGGGGCCCTCTGCCGTGGGTGCGGAGGGCTGTATGAGATACACAGAATGACAGCGCTTCCACACAAACGCTAATGTCGCCGATGAGGCGGTAATTGCGCCAACTGCGAGCATGAACATTTCTTTTTTATAAAGAGGAAATTGTACACTCAACATCAGTATTAACCAATCCTTTAAATTTATTAAATCGTCTGGTCATCTCCGAATCCAGAGATGACCATAGGCTTCGCCACTGGTAGAAGACTAAGTAATTTTGAAATGGTTCATTGTAGTATATTGCTAATAAAGGAATTGACATCACCAGAATCAAATGATTACTTTGATCAATCAGATAAATTGCGCTATTGACAACGGTACCAAGATTGTTTGGGTGTGATGATAGGTACTTGTTGCAATGCTCACTGTTGGCGATTCAGGAACTCAATCGGATGGAAATTACCTACTTAACTGATATATTTTTTAAAACCCTCCCCTTTTCTGATATAAATTGTACAGAAACTCAAAGTTTTATACTCACCAACTGAGAGCTGTTCGTGATAAGCTTTCTCAGCAGAAATTACAGGAGCGTAGGTGACGAGGGGGAAGTGAATCCTGGGGTAGGGCACCAAATTGGTTTGGAACTCCGTTAGATCGACATTGAGGGCGCCATCGAACCGAAGGGAAGCAGTTATGGAGGAAACGATCTGACCGATCAGCCTATTCAGGTTGGTGTAGGTCGGGCGGTCGATGTCCAAATTTCGGCGACAAATGTCGTAGATGGCTTCGTTATCGACCATGAATGCGCAGTCGGAATGCTCAAGGGTAGTGTGCGTAGTGAGGATCGAATTGTAGGGTTCAACAACAGCAGTTGAGACCTGGAGTCAAACAAAAACAAAACAGCAATTTATTGTAAGAGAAAAGAGAAATACATCCATTAGTAATAGAAGATTATGCCATAGAGAGTAAGGTAGGTTTTATGGTTTTCAGAATGCTTCAACCCGTGTATCAGGTAAAAAGCCTTTCAGGAGTTCACTCCAGTATCCACATTACTACATCACTACGTCACTAGGTTACTGATATCAACACAAAACCAATAATAAACCAAAATAACGCGAATGTTGGCACCATAAATCGGGCCATAGATCGAGAATGGTTTGACCTACAGACCTGGGGAAGGGCTCATTCGATTCCTCGTGGAGTGTTCTTCAAAAGAGTACAAATTTAGGCCGCCTTGACTTTTTTTGAGGTTTTTAGGGATTTTACAAAACTTTAACAACCCTTAAAGGGCACTTTAAATTAAGTGAGAGACGTAAACCATGAAATTTTCAGGAGGGGTTAGAATTTTTTTTTTCAAGAGCGATTACAATGGTTTATTATTGAATAATAAACCAAAAATCAAGTACGGGACATTCCATATGTATAACCGAATACACTACCTGTGGGGCAGGGTAGATGGCGAATTCCAGTTTGGATTTCTTTCCGTAGTCAACACTGAGACGTTCCATGAGGAGGGAGGTGAATCCAGATCCGGTACCACCGCCGAAGCTGTGGAAGATGAGGAATCCCTGAAGACCGGTACACTGGTCGGACAGTTTGCGAATTCTGTCCAACACCGTGTCCACGATCTCTTTGCCAATCGTGTAATGGCCGCGAGCGTAGTTATTCGCGGCATCTTCCTTACCGGTGATCAGTTGTTCAGGATGGAACAGCTGCCTGTAGGTACCGGTTCTCACTTCGTCTGTGGAGAAGATTAAGGTGATGAAACAAAACAGTTATAATTGCTCGCTGGACAGGACATTCAATTTTGAATAAGAGTTCTCGATAAGGCAGTTTTGAAATCAAAATATGTTCAACTGTACCTGCATTACAAGGCAACAACAACAAGAATTTTTTAAAAAGTAGTTTTTAATTTGAGGCTTTAATGCATTAACTTGCGTGAGTTGTACAATGGGATTATTAGTTGGAAATGAAATTGTAGAGCGTTGTCCAGTTCTTTAAGGCTAATAACTTAACTTCATCCTCACTGCTTACGTTATTACTAAGGAAGTGGTCTTTGTACAAGTAGTATGTATCTTCCCCATCTAATAAATGTACTATGTACGTAGTACAAGGCTGGAAAGCAGAAAAAATCGATATGTTTCCAATCGAGAGACAAGATTTGTGAGTATGTTGGTACACAAACGTTCTTTAAAAATTTTGAAATAAACAAAATAAGTCTAAAAACGCTGCAAATTCTTTCACTGGGGTTTATTATTCAATTGGCTTGCGTTCATGGTTTGAATTTCTACCAAGCTTTGGAGTTTGCGTGTTTCACAAGTGATAGAGCGATTATTGAATTTCAGGAGGCACACAAATATGATCATCTGATCAATCCAAATAGGTATTTTGGTTGAGAACAGATTTACGTGCTCCATGCGTATCTCCTGAAATTCAATAATCGCTCTATCCTTTGAAACACGCACACTCCAAAGCTTAGTAGAAATACAAATCATGAACGCAAGCCAATTGAATAATAAACCCCAGTGAAAGAATTTGCAGCGTTTCATGCGTATCAGAATGCTTCAACCCGTGTATCGGCTACAAAGCCTTTTAGGAGTTCACTCCAGTATCCACATTACTACATCACTACGTCACTAGGTTACTGATATCAGCACAAAACCAATAATAAACCAAAATAACGCGAATGTTGGCACCATAAATCGGGCCATATATCGGGAATGGTTTGAGCTACGAACCGGGGGAAGGGCTCATTCGATTCCTCGTGGAAAGTTCTTCAAAAAGTACAAATCCGAGGCCGCTTTGACTTTTTTTGAGGTTTTTAGGGATTTTACAAAACTTTGACAACCCTTAAAGGGCACTTTAAATTAAGTGAGAGAGCTGGCTCAAGAATTAAGACGTCGTCGGACCAACATGGATTTTTCCTGAAAATTTCAGCTTTTTTGCTTCAGCCGTTTGGGAGAAATCGTGCGTACGGCGGACGGACGGAAAAATTTTATTGCAGATTCGGATTCTACACCCTTTGAACCGTAAACCATAAATTTTCAGGGGGGTTAGATTTTTTTTTTAGATTACAATTTTTTTTTTCAAGAGCGATTACAATGGTTTATTATTGAATAATAAACCAAAATATCCAGTTGATTAAATATTTTAGTGATTAGTTTGGATCGAATTTTCAAGAAATAATTGATACTTATAAACGTTTTAATTTATTATTTTCGATATAAATTACATACAGATGATTTTCCATTAAAATTTTGAATATAAAATTGGTTTGGAATAGAGCGCTTTTTGAAAAAGTTGTACGGAGAAACTGTTTGTTCCAAATCAGTTGACAGTACATAAGCGATGTTTGAAGATGGAATTTCTAGTCAAGAAAACAAATGTTTTTTCAAATGAGACGCGTTGTACAAGCACTTCCTTAAGGTTGGCCCTACTCAAAAATGTCAATGTTCAAAAATCAACAAATTTCAACCAGTGATTATTATAGATGATCAGGCATTTAAATGAGAAATAAATCAGCTTCGCGTATCTTCAACGTTCTTTTAGAAGCGAGGCCCTTCCCTTTTCAAAGAAGCGATGACGTTAGGGCAGTAGAAATGTTAAGGAGTGAAATATTGTCACCGTAAAACCTTTGTCGGCTCAAGGCTGAAAACCGTTTCAAGAGGATAATGGTGTTATGTTCCACTCATTGTTTTCAAAGCGAGAAAACTAAACAACGGGCAACTTGTTTAGAGCGTATCCGACAAAAACAGCTTCGCATTACAATATTGAGCGTTACTATTTATAAACAATCATCCAGACTTCAAAGAACGTTTTCCTTCTCAACTGTTTCGGTTACGTCATGTAAACGAAGAGTGGCAATATGAACCACCAAAAACCAATACAATATTCACTATTCATTGCCTACACACCTAAGCTGCTTTTATTAGACCAAGACCAACCAAAGCTGAATTTTTTCATGTTCAATGAGTGTCGATCAACTTGGAAACAAGCGTTCCAGTTACTGTGGTTTAAGAAGCGTAAGATTTTTGGATAAGTAATCAAGCCTCTTCATCTTTCTCTCTTTCCGGATATTGCTAATATTTCTCGCGGATCGCGAGTTCGTTTGTTACCTACCTATTAAACCTATTGAAAGCGCGAATAAAATAATAATAAACGGAACATCAAAAACAACAGGGACCACATTAAAAATCTCATAATTTTGAAATCAAAATGTGTGATAATGGTCGCAAATTTTGTGCAGCCCATCGATCCACAAGCTAAGACCTCGTTAAATAGTGAAGTCCCCAGGGACGAAATCCGAACAGTTCTTTGGCTTCCTCAATACTTTCATATTTCATATTTACCTGCTACGTTATTGAATACCGATTTTGGTGTAATCTGAACATTTGTACGGGGACATTTTGCGGTGCGGGAAAAAGCCACGCCTCGCCCCTGGGAAGAGGAAAAGCTTGCGGGTCAAAAACCTTCGGTGTTTGATCGCTCGACGAAGTTTATTTAAAATCTCAGAATAAAGATCAGCGATAATGGTCGTGCTTCTAGGGAGGTAATCACTCATCGTCTTAAAGAACTCCAGGGGGGCGAACGGTTTGCAATAGAGGCGGACCTCAAACAGGAAGACTTATTGGGAAGCTCGTTGGTCAATATGGCGGTTGACTGGTGCAACACCGGTTTAAAAAACTGTCAACACGGTTTAAAAACGCTGCAAATTCTTTCACTGGGGTTCATGATTTGAATTTCTACTAAGCTTTGGGGTGTGCGTGTTTCACAGGTGATAGCGCGATTATTGAATTTCAGGAGATATGCATAGAGCACTTAAATCGGTTCTCAACCAAAATACCTATGTGGATTGATCAGTTGATCATATTCGTGTGCCTCCTGAAATTCAATAATCGCTCTATCACATGTGAAACACGCACACTCCAAAGCTTAGTATAAAGTCAAATCATGAACGCAAGCCAATTGAATAATAAACCCCTGTGAAAGAATTTGCAGCGTTTTAATGGTTATCAGAATACTTTAACCCGTGTATCGGCTATAAACTCTTTAGGAGTTCACTCCACTATCCACGTTCACTACATCACTAGGTTACTGTAATCAAAACAAAAACAATAATAAACCAAAATAACGCAAATGTTGGCACCATAAATCTGACCTACGGACCTGAGGAGGGGCTCATTGGATTCCTCGAGGAAAGTTCTTCAAAAAGAGTCCAAATTTAGGCCGCCTTGACTTTTTTTGAGGTTTTTAGGGATTTTACAAAACTTTTGACAACCCTTAAAGGGGACTTAGAATTAAGTGAGAGAGCTGGCTCAAGAATTGCGGCGTCGTCGGACCAACATGGATTTTTCACTGAAAATTTCAGCTTTTTTGCTTCAGCCGTTTGGGAGAAATCGTGCGTACGGCGTATGGACGGACGGAAAATTTTTATTGCAGAATTGGATTCTACACCCTTTGAAACGTAAACCATGAAATTTTCAGGGGGGTTAAAAAAAACACGGTTTACAATGGTTTATTATGAATAAAAACCGAAAAACTGTACAACACGGTAATGGCGACAATGAAGAAAAAGAATGGTGCAGTACGTTAAAAAAATAATGTTTGTTTCAACTTTTTGGAAGCATTTTTGAATCTTTTAAATTCAGGGTAAACTCACTTTCGGGATGCCCCTCGTAGATATACGAAAATAATAAAACTAAGTTATTCCCGATCCTGTTTACTCCTGGTATAAGGAAACATCAAGATTGTTCCAGTAAACTGTGGCCTTTTGAAAGATTCTCCTCCAACATACTGTATTCTCCACCGTTCCCTTCCGACTCTGCAATAGTATTGTAGAATTTTGAACACAGGTACTGAATATCCGAACTTACCGACGACCGTGGGTTCAAGATCAACGAAGACTGCACGAGGTACGTGCTTTCCGGCTCCAGTCTCAGAGAAGAAGGTGTTGAACGAGTCGTCACCGCTTCCGACGGTCTTGTCCGACGGCATGTGCCCGTCAGGTTGGATTCCATGTTCCAGGCAGTAGAGCTCCCAGCAGGCGTTGCCGATCTGCACTCCGGCCTGACCCACGTGTACACTGATGCACTCACGCTGTTCAATACAAACAAAAAAAGAATTCAAAACATCAGTTGAGTCGATTATAATCAAATGCGAACTCATTTTAAAAAATTTTTAGCGTTTCAAACAACTTTTCATAGCTGCAAAGTCGTCAAAACCAGAAAATGAACAACTTGAGATTTGAAAAACTGGAATTTACACCCGTTTTCAACCTTCTTGCCCTTAAAACGAGATTTTCCCCCGCCGGCGGGATCGGACTGATCTGGGGCCCATCTCAATCAGCATCCAAATGCAGCGTTCAAAATTACTTGGAAAAGATTGCTTGCTTGCTTCGGGAATTGCGAGATTTGGTGTGGGAGAATATCTGAGGATGTGAAACCCATCCCAATCGATTTTGTTTCAAAAACTACCAGGAAATGACACCCTACTAGCCTATTCAGCAAAAACCACGAACAACCACGTTTTTGAACAGTTTTTGATATCTGCGCACATGCATATGCAAATAGAATCCATATGCTAAAGAAAGGACGTTTGAAAAACGTAATTTGTAATGAATGATTGAAATTTGTAAAACTTCAATCTTGCATCATCTCATTTCAATATAACTGCATTTAATAAAGTAATTAAAACTGAACAAGTTTTAAACCTACCAAGGACAATATCGCTGATCGTTAACAAAACCTCAAGGATGGGAAAAGTTCAAGTTGTTGAGAGTTTTAGCTACGATTGGCAGAATTTCAGTTAAGAGCGTTTGGAGAAAATGGTTTCTCTTATTCTACGAATACGGTTTCATTGAGCATTGTGGTAATGTTTCGACCTTCGCTTAATAACCGAGAAAATATAGACTGAAATCTTCTGGTTATAAATGTCTGAGTTTTCGTGGTCTATTGTATTTTGTTATGTCAATATTATTCACTTATGTGATCTAAGCATGACTATTATGTGTTCTTGCTTCATACTAAACAAAGATGTTCTTTTGTATCATATACTATGTTGACTGTGTATGGCTCGTTTCTGAGCAGTTTTCGTGGTCATAGCATCTATGCATGGAAAGCGATCAGTTTGGCTAGAAGTTAGGACTTACAACATCCCAAATGTGGAAAGAAAGGATACTTTACATAAATTCTAAGGTCTTTTATGTCCGGACGGCGTACGGACATCGCCAATCTGGAATCTATGGATTAAGAAACGTAAAATGACAGTTTGAGGGGCGGGATTTTGATAAAATGTTTTGCTATACGATTACAAAGGCTTGTTGAAAATGATAAACTATGAATAATTGTGATGTTGAAATAAAAATAGTACTCGTTCAATCCCAGGAGAGCTGAGCCCAATTTGTAGTCAACATTGAAACACTTGCTCAGATATCTCAACATTTCGGCATATTTCAATGATTTTTTAAATTAAGCTTCGAACGAAAGAAATTTTCAGGTAAAGCGCGGTCAGAAAGCTTCGAGTTTGACGAAGGTATTGAATTCCTCGGGTGATTGCCACCTTGAGAGGTTGAACTCCGCGAGCCCCACTTTCCTATCAACTTTCCCTTCACGAAGCTCTCAAGTCCCTTCCGTCGAGAGGGAACGAAATGAAAAAGTTGGCCGAGATCTTGAGGGAGGCACATAGATACGCCGCCTGCGAAAGAACATTCTCGGCAGACGTTCTCATCTCCCGCGACGGAACAATTAGCGAACAAAGGATTCTCTCTCATCTGACGACCCTTGAGGTGAGAGACGGCGGAAGAAACTCGTTGTGGAACTTTCATGGGAAAAATTAATATCAACTCAGTTGTATGGTGAGAAAATTAAAATCAACTGTCACCAGAACATAAGAGATGCAACAGGGAGACTGTTCTTTATATTCGATCATATACAAACATACATATACATTCAATTTAGGTATCGTGAGCTGGATGCCTACTAATGGCAAATACACACTTAAAATCCCGTCTCGAATGATCATGATAAAGAAAGAACTAATACTCGTCAAGAACAACAGACAACGTTCATTGTTTATGAAATGAAAAAGAATATATTTCTTACAATGTACAAAGGACAAATAATAGAACTCAAAATGAAAACTTTTCCCCTAGCACCAGCCCGTGTTATGAGAACAGTAGCATCTCATAGCGCTCCAGATAGGCTCCTAGTCATTCCTCCATCAACAAAACAATTTTACTAACAGCGTTCCTACACATTAATTTCCAAAACAAATAGTTACCAATTTTCTAGGAATAAAAGAAGAGAAACAAAAAACTTCGTTACTGAATTAAAGAAAAAAACCTCTGCCAAGTGGGTGTGGCACATAGCTTCCTCGTATCCATAACATGACTGTATAGATCATTGAAAATTATTATTGACTAAAGAACTTCGTTCATTTAGGCGAAGTAAATATTGAATCAGGGTAAATTTATTGTTATGCAGGAGCATAACTTGAGAAAATAAAGGTAGGCATGTTCAACTATTGAACAAACTACAAAATATACCTAATAAGTCCGAACAATCCCTGAAAATTTCATCGAAATCGGTCAAGAACTTCCGGAGTCATGCTTGTGGCAAGGATTTCACGTTTGCGCATGCGCAGAGGATACTATTGATCCGGGGGTCATGAAACGCATAGGGGACCATCTACACATCAAACCGAACAAACCCTGAAAATTTCATCGAAATTGCTCAAGAACGCCCGTAGTTATGCTCGTAACAAGGATTTCACGTTTGCGCATGCGCAGAGGCTACTATTGATCCGGGGGTCATGTAACCTATAGGGGACCATCTACACCCTAACCCGCACGATCCCTGAAAATTTCATCAGAATCGGACTATAACTTCGTGTAGTTTTGCCCGTAACAAGGATTTGCTGACTGACCGACAGACACGGAACCAAAATTGTTCAGAAAGGTCTAATACGCAAAATGCGAGTGGAATTTTTGATTTTGGAGACAAAAAAATTGTCACATTCCGAAAGTGAAAACAATGCTTCCGCTACTTTAGTAGACTCGGAAGCAATAATGAAAATAATAAGCACATACCGCACAACTAAACGACACTATGGTCATGATTCAAGATGTTTCTTTAGAACATAATTTATTCTTTTAGAATAGTTTAGTAGTTGGAATTTAACCATACTTGGGAGAATATTAAATTGCTTGATAGCAACATATCTATAGTGGTTTTGAATTTCCATAAGTCCCTGCTCTTGCAAACAGGTAGCGCAAATATGCTGGGGGAAAACATATGATTTTTCTATCAATAACTGTTTGATCGCACAAAGCTTTATCAAGTTTGTTGTATTAAGAATGTTAGTTTTCTTAAATAACGGAGGGGTGTGTTCCAAGAATCTACTGTTTGTGATTACGCGTATCAATACTTTTTGAGTCACAA
This sequence comes from Creontiades dilutus, assembly GCA_031894815.1. NCBI lineage: Eukaryota > Metazoa > Arthropoda > Insecta > Hemiptera > Miridae > Creontiades > Creontiades dilutus. The sequence continues at coordinate 1,702,175 of JAVIWC010000334.1, forward strand.
TTAATGGTGATAATGACGTCTCGTAGGCAGATCCCCAAGCGGGCAGTCCATATAACAATACCGACTGGCACAGAGCATGATAGCTTAGGAGAAATATTCTTCTCAATCTAGAGAAAAAATATTAGTTTCTAATCCTCTTTTTGAGGAAAAGAGGATTAGTTCTTTTTGAGGAAAAATTTTAGTTTTTAATTCAAAATCAGACTTTTAAATTTCAAACTGTTCCCAAATACTTTGTTGAGCTCTAGCAATGCACCAACATGTACGTGAATTGGTGCAGTCTTTTTTATTTAATTTCAGTTCAAAATCGGGAAAAGTCTCCGAGGAAGACCCAAGGGAAAATGGAACGTAAAAGGTTTTATTCAAATTAATGGATAATTTATGAACGGTCAGTAATGTTTGTACCAATTGCAATCCCTCTTCCGCTCTCTTGAACGCTTCCTCCCAACTTCCTTCAGTAAACAGCAACACTTATCATGGTACCATTTATCATGGCAAATGGTCAAATCCCAACCGAATCGTAAATTTGGAGATCGTGTTCGAGAGCCACAGGTTTTCAGCATACATGTTGATGAACATGCAGCATATATGCTGCCAACATGAAGGTATTTCGGAAAACCGTTTCATTTTTAAAGAGCCCAAAAAGACAGATCCAGAATAACTTGAAAATTGTTGGATCCATAATGAGGTGGCAGACTCCAGATTTTCTCATTCAGAATGGATTATGCATTCAAAATGTAATCTCAATTCTTCTGAGGAATGCTTTCGGGAATGCAATATCCTGACATGTACACGATAAGTTACTCGTCACGCAAGACGGACATTACCTCGCAAAGACCTCGGGTTGGATTTCCAAGGCCAAGAAGGTATCAAATTTAGCTCCGCGGGAAAAATTCCGACGATTCAGTTGAGCCTTGCGAACTACATTGCTTTCTCAGCAACTTGATGGTTCAAAACTCCAAAGATAAGTAACGCAAATGACTTTCATAGAACTTGAAGATTATTACGAATTTTATCTCATTCTGTGCTATTACATCGACGAATCTCAAGAAACGTACGAATGCGAAGATGGTCAGTTTGTAATTGAAAAGGAGGTTTGAGATTGAAGGGGATTGGATTTGATGGAAGTTCGCTCCTTCCAAGATCAACATTTCATTTCAGATTTAATTCAACAATTATCATTCGTTCATTAATTAACACCTAAGTGAGGTAAACAATTTTGCGAAGTTCAGTACGGTTTTGATGGCTTTGAAAAGACAGTTACCCGATAATCATTCCAAGAGTAGGAGCAGTGTTTTGAAAAATTTACAATTCTCACCTGAAACAGATTCTATTGGTCCTCAGGCGCTGATTTCTACTAAGAACTATTCCTCATTTTATTACAAAATCTTGAATCATACGAATAAAATCATAAAAACTGGAGGTTTCATGCGAGTTTACCACTATTGTTCTGACATCGATGAAATTGATCGAGAATCATTCAATTTGCAGGCCTCAACTATTCTCTAGATTTGAGTGAAATTGACTGAGATTTGGGCAGAGGCTCTTGTTCTGATTTCTATGGAACTATACAGTACTCTACGAAAGATAGAAAAACTTATTGTATGCAAATCCTATGAGAATTGAGGATTTTAAATTTGCGGATGCGCAAATGATTACATTTAAGGATCTAACAGTTCCAACTACCTTTCAAATGTGAGTGGAATCGGAATCAGGTCGCATAAAAACAATCATTCAATGGTAAGGCAAGACAGAATTTCGTATTTGAGGTCTCTAATACGGATTGAGCGTTCTAAGACACTGTCAAAATCCAACAAACCCAAAGCCTTGGCTAGAAGTTTTGTTTAAACTGCAAGGAAGGACTTCACAATCTTAGGGTGTTACAGACAACACCCATGCAGGGATCAATGAGGTAGACACATCTGATTTTCACAAATCCTGCAGTCAGATATTCACAATATTGCACCTATTTGGAAAGTATTCATCAGGTACTTTTAGTTGAACATATCAACACATGAGATTGACATATTTATTGTTTAGCTCACTAATTGCAATGGAATACTCTTTCAACTTATTGTTTGCTCGTTCATTCACCTCTATTCGTTTACAAAAATTATTTATTTTCCTTGATTGAATTTGAGGGTAAATCCGATATTCCGATATAGACTAGTTTTACGTATTTTATGAATTTAGTTTTATGGTATGCCGAAAATTCAGTATCTGAACAGATTACAAAGATACATGGGAAGAAAAGCGGTTCCTATACAGGTGGTAGCGAATCCCTTTATCGTTTAAGCCGGTAAAATCGGATTATACGGACACGCGAGTCTGCATTTAATTTGGTTAAGAGAGTTAAAACATTACGTAATATTATGGAATGTGAAGTAAAGAATTGAATTCGGTTGGTCTGTGGAAACATATAACCGACAGAAATAGAATCACAGATGTGAAATAAAAAAAACAGGATACAGATAAGGGGGAAAAAAACGTATCTATGGGCTCAACGTACGATGTTTTGTTTGAATTCAATACTATTAAAATTCTATCATTAACTGTGTATAGAAAACATCCATACAGAATAGAGAATTCAGGTGGATTATGCACACACCTACATGCATGGCTTGTGTATGTATGCAGGTATTGATTATCCAACCAAATTTCTGATAATGGTGACACCTATAGAGGTATTACATTTCGGAATATGGAATTGCTACCATCGCTCAGAATTTTACACCTTGAGATCAACCAAAAGTCTAGTAGTCAAATGACTGCTTTTGAAGCAAAAACCACCAAAAACGCTGCAAATTCTTTCACTGGGATTTATTATTCAATTATCTTGCGTTCATGATTTGAATTTCTACTAACCTTCGGAGTGTGCGTGTTTCACAGGTGATAGAGCGATTATTGAATTTCAGGAGATATGCATAGAGCACGTAAATCTGTTCTCAACCAAAATACCTATTTGGATTGATCAGTTGATCATATTGTGTGCCTCCTGAAGTTCAATAATCGCTCTATCACCTGTGAAACACGCACACTCCAAAGGTTAGTAGAAATTCAAATCATGAACGCAAGCCAATTGAATAATAAACCCCAGTGAAAGAATTTACAGCGTTTTTTTTATGGTTATCAGAATACTTCAACCCGTGTATCGGCTATAAACCCTTTAGTAGTTCACTCCAGTATCCACGTTCACTACATCACTAGGTTACTGCAATCAAAACAAAAACAATACTAAACCAAAATAACGCAAATGTTGGCACCATAAATCGGGCCATACATCGGGTATGGTTTGACCTACGGACCTGGGGAGGGGCTCATTCGATTCCTCTTGGAAACTTCTTCAGCCTTGACTTTTTTTTTAGGTTTTTAGGGATTTTACAAAACTTTGACAACCCTTAAAGGGCACTTTAAATTAAGTTGTCGGACCAACATGGATTTTTCCTGGAAATTTCAGATTTTTTGCTTCAGCCGTTTGGGAGAAATCGTGCGTACGGCGTATGGACGGAAAAATGTTTATTGCAGATTTGGATTCTACACCCTTTGAAACGTAAACCATGAAATTGTCAGGGGGGATTAGAAATTTATTTTTCAAGAGCGATTACAATGGTTTATTATTGAATAATGAACCAAAATGTTCACAATTCGAGATAGATGGCCAGGGTTGTACAATGTCCACACACCCTGTGAATGTTCAACGGATGTAACGTCAAAACAGAAATGGTAGTTTCGAACTATGTTCATGTACTGAGGTTGATCGCAACTGGTGAGCAGCCAACTCAAGGACAGAAATCAATAATCTGTCAGACCGTAAGTCCGTGAGATAAACCGCTGAGCTTAAGGTCAAACTCCAACATTCAAATTTATTGTAATTCCCCTCGAACGAGCCATTCAAGCACAATCAGGTGCTCCTATAAATAGCGAAAAGGAAATTTCTTAAGATAAGCACGACTTGAAGCAAGGTTCAATACATTTTTGCATTCATCAGTTCTTGGAGTGAACGTGATGAGTGGTTCACAATTGGGGAAATTATAACGAACCTTACACATTTAGGACCCACAAGTACTTAATTTCTATCATTCACTTAATTTTGTTAGTTCCTTTCTACATAATCCACGAACAAATCAGAGATCAAATGAAGCACCAGGAGACGGTGAACCCTCCAAAACTTGAATTGGCAGAATTTCACTCAAATTATGGATTTGGCATGAGAATAGGTTGGTTATTAGTCAAATGATTCTACACCCATTCTCACACCAACACCAGCTGCTGAATTCCGACAAGCATAATTTTGTCATATGGTTTTAATGGCCGCGTTATGACAAAGCCTTCTGAAAGCACGCGGACCAATAATAACCTTCATCCACAACTATTCCATTCATCTGGTAGAAGTGATACGGGTTGCGATAAGTATTAACCCAACTCCAGGAATTAACCCAACTCCAGGACAAGAAAACGTTTAGAACAACTGATCTTAACAATCCTAATGGGTGTTAGGAACCTGTATTCCCCACCCGATTTTGCGGATGTACTTTCAAATAGCGATTTTCTTAGAGAGATACCTATCAGTTTTCAATAACAACTTCAAGCAAACTGCCATGTTAACGCCTACTATTGCTCCTGATTCCTGTTAATACAAGAAACATTAGGCGCGCTTCATTCCAGCAAGATTGCCTTTTACATAATCTTTTGTTTCGTTAATAAAATAAAATGTTACTTCGAAATTCAAACGGAGTTTGAAGGATGGCCTCTAATATCCGACAGGGCGCTATTCTACCCAGCTCCACTATTAGACATAAAAGATTATTATTAGTCATAGAATACAAACGAAGGATGAATGGCGGTTTCAATTGAGCGAACAGGCTCGAGGCGTAGATACGTTCAACTGTTTGGCGCCTAAAATTAGTGACCCCTACAGACTGGGGTGACTGGAGGCAACGACCAACGACCTTGGCGAGGTATTCTTGGAGCTTCTCCAATCTCCAGCACTCGGTACGAGTCAGGAATCTCAACTTGGTCGTGATTGTGCCCGTACTCGCATACCGTCTGAAATAACACCTCCCGTAGACAATTAAACAGGGACGTGGCTTCACACCACTTTCCTGAACACGTTAAATTATATCGATTAGTTTTTTATTCATAAAATCATTCTTCCGCCAATCACGCAAGAACCACTTTCATGTTTTCTACATTTATGCAAAATGATACAAAAGTAAAATACCAGGAACACATTGCTGGTACACACGTTTTGGGAGGCACACTCTAAATTTACTATAGTCTTTATATTAGTAGTACTGATTTTCCATTCGCCTTCCCACTGCCAGGCCATTGAAGGCACTCTGATTTTTTCCAAATGCCGGTCAGTACTACCATCTTCAGAGGAAAACTGTCATCGATCGGTCGGCAGAAGCCGAGCAGAAAACCCTTCTAGTGGTAATCAGCGCTGGTTTTCATACGATCTTTGATGCGAATCGGAATGTCCAAACCATGGACGTGAACGTAGATTTGTCGGTCCCCACCAACAGCCCACAGAAAATTGGGGATGGCTGAAATAGTCTTGAAATCCAACCCAAGGTATGGATATTCTCGCCACTTCGTGCCGTTGGTTGACAATCCAAATACCCTTCCTTCATTATTGACGGCAAAAAGCATTGAGCTAGGCATCCTGGAGAGAGTAAATAGCAGTAGTGCAGTACAGAGGATCTCAAATCTCAGTCGTTGGCTAGTTGTTGGATAAGCTTCAGCCCGCTAAACTAGTAACACATTCTACAATCGGGAAGGGGCCAACTAACCATATCCATCACAAATTCAATGCTAGTGAATAATTCAAGACATCAAAATCTCGTGACTAAAATTAGCCAGGCACATTGGAACTTCAGAATTTCAAAACCGGTTGCATCGAGCTTTTCCTTGTATGTTGCGCCCAATCTATGGCCCTAGGCAACGGTGCCGATCTCTCTCACATTCATGGCAAACGAAACAGTTTGGGAAAAAGCAAGAAAAGGCGGGAAAGCGACTTTTTTCACAGCCGCTTCACGGGTTGCTGTCAAAGACAATCGCTGCTATTTAAACTCTAACTTCCATCACGGATTTTGAAGTATTTGTCCAACTAATCTATATTTTACTGGAAGGATTGATTTAGAACGTTTTTCATTTTTGAGGAGCGAACATCCAAACCACCCAACTAAACACACATAACTCTACTTGCTTCTCGAGACTTGACTGCCATTACCTGAATATTGGGGCCGCAATTAAGGGGTAGAGCTAAGGTATTTCATAACACAAAAACTTCAACGCAGCCCCAAAAACATATACCCTGTGTACAGACATCAAGCGAGCGAATGGGGGGAGGGGGTTATAACACAAAAGCACTATTTAATGGCATAATAACCTACCAGCTTGACCTCGTGCTTCTCTAAATGCTCCTGAACAACTCCCTGGACTGCCCCCTGCTCCTCTCTAGGATAGATTTTGCAACCACTCGTACATCCCCTCGTTCATCTAAGCCTTGGGGGTCCCCAAACTATTAGCCCCAAGGGCCATATCATATGGTGGTGGTGGGGCGGGCTAACAAGGAGGTCTGGGGGGCTAGGCCCCCAGTTGAAGTGGGGTACGGGGGCTTCCGCCGGAAAATTTTAAAAATTAGACACTTGAAAACAGTGTTTTTAAGCACTCCTAGACGAGTTTGACAAATTCAAAATTAGGCCTAATATAGGAACAAAAAATTAGTTTTTAGTGATTAAATATATTTTTTTAATTCCATGATTTCTTTTTCGTTGTTTAATGGAAATTTTAACCATTGAATTTTCAGGAATGGAAAATTTTGCAAGTCAGACAGTTAATATTAGGGTTTTTAAGCACTCCTAGACGAATTTGACAAATTGAAAATTAGGCCCAATATAGGAAACAAAACTTATTTGTATGTAAGAAATATATTTTGTATTAATTTATTCAAAATTATTTACGAGTACATTCAAAAAATATTTTTGGAAAACCAATATATAATAAGGTTATAATAAGGTTTTTCTTAGGTCTAGAAACGAACATTATAATAAAATAACCAACTTGAACAACTTTGATAATTATGGTGGTTTTATGAATTGGTAACCCAACCCTTGACCAATTTTAATTTGTGAACAACGAACCGTTCATTAAATATACAATGTGGTAAAGCGTTAAGTAATTTCGGGCCAGCATAACTAATTTGGCTCTGAGTCACTTGAAGGCAACTGTGAGGCGCAAAATATCTATTTGGATGTCTTGTGGCGTAATTAATTGGTTCGGGACGTAGCAGGTTCTTTTAAGGAAAAATTTTATGACTTGGAATATGAATAGTTGTAAATCTAAATTGTATTGTAATGTATTGTTGATTGTAAATTGGGCTTGCCCGCTTATAAATGAAGAAATCAGTCGAACATCCGAGTGCGTAAAATGCAAAATACCGCGTTTCTAGAGATGTTCAATTTTCAAAAGTGAAACGCGATTTAGGGGTACTTTTTCGTGTAGTGATGTTCAACTATTGATTTGATTAGCAACTCCAACTAGGAAATATGTACACTATGCGCGTGAAGAAATAAATTAGTAAATGAGAAATTCTGTTTTCTTCTTGACATCTCGTATTTTCGTATAAGTGATCTCTCACCAACCACGAGTTTAGTTTGGTGGTGGGCACGTGTTCAAACGTGACATCTACCAAGCGTATTTCTCCCATTATCGAATATTAATAGATTGATTTTGCTCAAACCTCGAGGATAGAACAGAAAAACTAATTAGATCTTATTGAAAATATTTATTCATATTAAGAACTCCAGGACTGTGTCACACCCTACTTGGCATTATGAAGGGATAAGAACCTGTAAACCCGCTTAGAAAGCTTAGGACTTTCTCATTCGACATTTTAACAAAATACAATTCCGACATTACGGGTCTAAAACTACGAGGAAACATCCTTTAAACCACAAAGGTTCACTATAGAAATTAATGAACAGGGTGTCTAGCAATTATTCAAAAATAAATTCAAAACTTTTTCCAGACTTTTCAAGACTTTTTCCACAAATTTCCAGACTTTTACGCGGTAATATATTCATCTTATATTAAAATAAAAAGAACTTTTATTTCAGGTGAACATGCGAGAATATGAAAAAATATCATTAGAATTAAAAATACCAAGTGGACATACCTTACTGAATGGAAGTAAAATGTCTTGAATCACTTAAAAAAATCACATTTAATTATATTTACAGTTTATGGAAGAAGCTTATCGCACAAAAATGATTCCTTTTTCAAGACAAACCTAGAAAATTTTATCGTGTTCAGATTATTTACAGTATATATAAAAGGTTTACATGAAAATAAATAAATGAACTAGTTTTAACCAATTTTTCAAAAAGACGAATATTCCGCAATTGTTTTTCTGTTTTGGATCCTAAAATTTCGTAAAAAAATTGTCAAATTAAAAGGAAGCATAATAATTTTAAAATAATACCTCAACCCTACTTTCGTTTCCTTTGAAAAGGATTCTTCACTTCCCGTGTAATTTGACCTTGACGAAATAAAATGCAAGGCACTTATTGAATCTTAGTAAATTCCAACCTATATCGTTTTGGTAACAAATTTCAGACTTTTATATGAATTTCTCTGCTAATTCCCGACTTTTCAAGACCGTTTTTAAATTCATTACTAATTCCCGACTTTCCCGACCGCTAGACACCCTGAATGAAGCAAAACCTGAAATTTTCAAGAGCAAAACCGTTAGCAATTCGTGAGACCTGCAGGGCGGGAAATTGGGAACCCTAATTCATACGAACAAGTTCGTATACTTCAACTTGAACATAACTACCTACCTAACTTATGTACCAATAATATGAATAGTACTCGTGGTAGTCATACTTGAAACTTCGTTATGTAGATGGGTACATAGTACAATAGAAGCGTGCTGGTATAGGGTAGGAATTAACAGGAACCGTTAGGACTGGATGCGAAAAGGCCTACAAGAACGAACTGGTGGAGGAGCTTTGCACGCTACAACAGCGAACGTTAAACTACACGTAAGCACAATGAACCTCAAATTGAACGTAAGTTAGACAGCAAGGAATTACATGAATCGGTAGATGGAAGAAATTGAATCTAAGTGCAGCTTGAAAAGGCTATATAGGTAAGAATTCGTTCGGTCACAGGTACCAGAGCCTAATGTTTCTAGAATAACTGAAGATGTAAAATGTGGTACGAAAATTGCTATTATTTGATTAGTAGTTAACACATTTGTGAATACTTCTTAATATATTGATGAGAATTTCGTTCGAAACTGGAGGCAGAGATTTTAGCTAACACGAACACTTGTAGCACATGGGAAGGAATGTTACAAAATAAAAGCGATCATTGAATTTGATACACGAAATAGGATGTGAAATTATTGATTAAAAAGGTCGACTCACCATTTTGTTCAAGAGATGATTCGTTAATGGGTGATTTCGGAAGAAAAGAGCTTGAGCAGACTGCCGGACATCAATCACGTGAGGCGGACGACGGTTCCAGACGCAATGGCGGCAATACCGGCTGGAATGAAATTTTTATAGCAGCTCGCAGGCCCGGAGATTCCCGCGTCTTCGTCTTTTCCAGTGGAGCTCGCATCATTCGTGGAGTGCATGGAGCATGGGAATCTTAATTGCACTGTACCAACTTGAAAAGTTTGGACTACGTCCCAGAAACTAATGGAAACTTTTCTTACACAGCTATTCTCATACCATAATCCTGAAAGTCCAGGAACCCAGGGTTAAAGACATGTGTGAAATTTTTTGAGTTGGTGGGGCATGGATTGACCATTTTTCTTATCGAACAGGTTGTTGGAGCTATTCAAAAAATCTTTATTGTCATGGATATCGATAGTTGTACGTTTCACCCATGCAACGTGGGCTTCTTCAGCATGTATTTTCTTAGTTTTATCACTTTATTATTTGACATTCCTCGGATTCATTAGAATCGTCGTCTACATCATCAAGATCATCTTTTTCTGCTTGCTGATGGCTTTGCATATCCTATTTTTCGTTAACTGCACTGTCCACCAGGTGTATCAGCTGATATGTTAATTGGTTGAGTTTTATGATGATTTGCCTTGAATGTTGAAAAAAAAAATCAATGGGAGGTGAACAACGTTTTTTGGAGAGAGGATCCAGAACTTTCTAAAAACTTTGTTCTACAACTAATTTTCTGACGAAAAATTTTTTTTTCAAAATGCTATTGACATTGCTACAAGGCAAATTATCAAAAAAACTCAACCAATTAACATATCAGCTAATATACCTAATGGACAGTTAATAAAATAGGATATGCAAAGCCATCAGCAAGCAGAAAAAGATGATCTTGATGATGTAGACGACGATTCTAATGAATCGGAGGAATGTCAAATAATAAAGTTATAAAACTAAGAAAATACATGCTGAAGAAGCCCACATTGCATGGGTGAAACGTACAACTATCGATATCCATGACAATAAAGATTTTTTGAAGAGCTCCAACAACCTGTTTGAAATTATTTTTGTCGCATGTATAAAACCCAAGTATCCAATCCACTGAGGGAATACATTTTTGTCTGCCATTTCAAATCCAATGGAATACCAAATGGCAGCTACGTCCCCATTGGCAGAGTTGAGCAAAAATTACCTATAGCTAAAAGCTACAGCTAAATTAGCTACTGTTTGGCTGAAGGTAACAGCTAAGTATTTAGATATTAGCTATTGAGGAACAGCTAAATTTTACAACTAAATTAGCTATTAGTCGAAACATAACAGCTAAGAGCTAATTAACTGGCCTGAGAACCATCTCAATCAATTTAGTGTCCAAAACTACAAGAAAAACAGTAATCCACAAGCCTAAAAGATCAAACAATTGAAAAGTTAAAAAAAAACTTGAATTTATCGCTTTGATGCCCTCTTGCAGGCCTGGGACTATTCTAAATCGATTCAACGCCCAAAATTACATGGTAAAGGACATGGTGCATTCAGATTGCTGTGGTACAGTGGAACTACTGCTCCTACTAGTTTCCAACCTGCTGTTTGTGTGGAGAAATACAATTTTTCGTCAGAAGTTAGCTATTAGTTGTCAGCCACAGCTAGGGATTGAGTCGTTCGTTTCACAATTTGAAGCCGAGAAAGCAGACTGATTTCCTTTGCATATTGGTAGTTGAATTGTGTATTTACGCGAGAGAAGCTCATTTTTCCCGTCATGGTTGTCAATTACATTCTTGGTTCACCCCCTGGGTTTCAGGGCAGGAGCCGCCACTATTGAGAAATGCTGAAATTAGAGAAAAAAAGTAGACAATCATTCCAGGTTGGGACTTTACGTCCAACTGCTACTGGCGTCGCAGGCATCATTGGCTGTCCTTTTGAACATGGAACAGGATTCGGTCTGATGATTTTGCTTTAAGCTCCTCCCTAGAGTGGAGAGGGGTTTATCTTAGCGGTCATCCACAATCTCCCATCCATGTACTCACCACGATTGACGTTGCTTAACTTTGTTAATTGTATGAGAAATGGTTCATTACAAAGCCTACCCTGTATGGTCCGGAGGAATGTATCTAGAGCATTTTCTAAGAAACAGGTTCTGCTGTAACAAACTGGTGGCATTTTAGTATGGAGTACATTATTACCCAAAATTTTTTGGCATTTGGTAGATGACTAATGAATAGTGTGATAAACGTTGAATCAAGCTAAACAATAGTGTAGTGCCTACTCCCATTTATGATTAACATGAAATACAAGTGCTTACCATGCTTCATATCCTCTTTTACTCTGTGCCCCCAAACAGTTAACATACATTCACAGAATGTTACAAACATTGAAACGTTGTTTCCCCGTTATTGATGCTGAGTTGCACATACAAACATAGATTATTGGAGGGTTAAATAGTAATTAAAAAACGGTAGAACTGATCAATAACAGAAAAAGATTAATTAAGAAAATACGTAGAACAACACAGTACTTAAGAACAACATCGCCTTCCGCTGATCATTAACGACACTGTTAGGCAAAGCAAACACGGGCGTCCAAATAGGAAGCAAGCGAAGAGGAAGAGGGAATCTTGGTTGTTGAATTATTGTTCAACTGACAGAATATGAATATATACAAATTTCTTCGTTCATTTATGAATCATAATTAACCACTGGATTTGGAACTATTTCCACTACATCAGGAAAAATTTATTCGCACTATGTATGCAGGGGAATCCCTATAAGCGTCACCCCTCCCCGGCCCAAGCTTGATGACGCGGTTTGCGTCAAAACCCCCCCCCCCCCCTGGTGGCCACCTCTGTCATAGTACATCATTCTGTGCCTGTTACCTATTCCACACTTGATTTCTTGCCTACCTAAATTACGATTCGAATTGTTTTGTAAGTATGTAAAACTATAGCTTATCAAGTGCAATGTGCTTCATTTTGCAGCATAATTGAATTATACTCATGTTACTGGCCTTCCGATGTACAAGACTTCTAACTACCGTGGTCTTATTTGCCCTATTTTCGCGTCGACTATCTGAATTCCCTTTTTCTTAGTGATCTCCGTTCATTTTGACTTTATTATTCTCCATACTATGCCTTTATAGTCGACCAAGAAAAGAAGTAACCCCCTAAAATTCTGCAGGCGGAGCTTTTTCTGTAAAAATTGGGGTCTAGTTGAGACTGAATTCTCGACATCGATCTCAGTCAATCCTAAACGGTGAATAGGAAGGGCTGAAATGTCAAAAATTTGGGTGCCTTTTGAAGTGGCACTTTTGGTTTTATGTTCGTTTTTGATACTCGCGTCTACTGAAAATCGAATAAGCCCACACGGATCGTTGGTAGAAGTCGAGAATAGGTAACCCCTTCCTGATAAGACCGTCGCCATATTGAAAAACCCGATGCCTCCTATCGATATAGGACCACGCTTTCGATGTGTGTTCTGTCTGGTTAGCTGGCCTGGATGCTCCCTTCGCTCGCATTTCAAAAACAAAAAAACATCCTACATCAATCCTTCTAGTAAAGTATAGCTCAGAATGTGTTAACACTTGTGTCTCTGCGTATTAAAACTACTTTTATCGATATAACAGTCGTGAAAATCATTCCATAATCCATGGCAGTGGTATCGATATATTATCCTATATACACATCAATACAGTCTGAAAAGAGGAAGGGGTTACCTATTCTCTACTTCAGCCCGTATTGTTTTACGTTCGCCTGTTCGCTCCCCCTAAGGATTGGAACTTTGACAGGAAAAAGATCAGTAACGCGAATATGAATGCAACCGTTATAATTATTATAGTGTGTGAGGAGCTCAATAGCTGATATAATTGTGTTGGCATTTTAGTTCACTAGTTCCTTTTGAACTCGAGTTTTTCAAGTCTTTTGTCATATAACTGTGGATTATTGAATTTCAGGAGATATGCATAGAGCACGTAAATCTGTTCCCAACCAAAATACCTATATGGATTGATCAGTTGATCATATTTGTGTGCCTCCTGAAATTCAATAATCGCTCTATCACCTGTGAAACATGTCATTCCAAAGCTTAGTATAAATTCAAATCATGAACGCAAGCCAATTGAATAATAAACCCCAGTGATTTTTAAACATGTATTGCTTTTCTTTAATTTACTAAAATCTTTAGATCTCTTGAATTAGTGGAAGCTCCATTAGGGCAATATTGCATGACAATGTTGTGACGCTTTTTGTCATAGCCTAGTGCCTTAACTAAGCATAAGACACTGTAAAGTGTAAAAATAACAATTATCATTTTCGTTTTCATGTGTAATTAACCTTCCAAAATATTTGATTCCAGAAACGTAATTGTATGAGCTGATCAGCGATACATTGGGAATGTCAGAGGGAAATGATGTCACGGTGCTTCCTCCACCGTTATTCAACTACGATGCCGACGACCTACTTGGAGAATGGAAGACTTGGTTTCAAAAACTTGAAGAATATCTCCGCGCCTACGACCAATTAGATTCCCCAGACGAAGACAAAATCCGAGTTTTGCTCAATCACCTCGGCAATGAAGGGAAAGAGATATACGAGACGTTGGAAGCCAAAGAAAGTCCGGGCGAAAGAATTAAATCTTTCACGAAGCTGACTGAAGCATTGGCTGCTTACTTTGAATCGGCCAAGAACGTGCTCTTCGAAAGATTCAAGTTCTTTAGGCTGAAAAGAAAATCGGAACTTTCCGTGACGGAATTCGTAAATGGGCTGAAGAAAGCGGCCAGTAGTTGTGAATTTGCCGAGAAAGAAAACATCATTAGAGATAAATTGTTGGAACAAATTCAGGATAAGTTGCTGATAGAGCGTTTACTTGTTGAGGGGGGATCTTTAACTCTGGAGAAGGCTGTGAAAATCTGCCAGAAATGGGAGAACCGGAAGAGGCGGGCTAATGAGAACAAACCTCCAAAGCCTGGGAACGACCCTGAGCCACCAAAGGCATCAATGAACACCAGCTGTAACAGAAAGTGTGACACGAAGCAAGTTAAATGTAAGTATTTGTAGGAATATGGACCTTATGATTAGTTTATTGGAGGTCCTTAAAAGATGTTAGTATAAGCAGCATGGTAGTAGCACGTTGAATGCTGTGAAATCTCCATGAAGGTTTATTTCTGCTATAATTAAATAGAAATGAAGTATTGGTGAATACAGTACTCTTTCGTTCATGTTTAAGATTTGAATGTGTGGCACCGTACTAGTTTGAATAATGCTGCCGTTTCTTAATTTTCTCTTACGATTTGCCGAATGAATGAATAAATAAAATTGCATAATTGCATGTCGTGTCAATTGAGAGAAGGATGGACCGTGATGGAAACCCAAAGCACTAATGAAGAGTTGCATTTTTCCAAGGAATCACGGAAAGGA